>OZ038499.1:79721179-79781179 GCA_964036315.1 Acanthosepion esculentum | reverse complement strand
CCTGGCATCTCGACTTCAGTCACTTTTTCACCCACGTGACTCTATCTTTTCAATAAATATTTTCATGGCAACTACTCAAGATGACGTTTACCCCCCCCCCCCCTTGGGATCCGATTACATGAATTTAAGCGTGCAACAAGATTGGCAACTAGGTTTCACTGTTTTACCGTTGAACTAGCTAAATGCACGACCACTTCGACTCTAACAGTTTCCTTTCTCGTACTTCCCGCTCGTGGAACACCTTTCCGTTTATTTGCTTCCCTGATAACTTCAATATTCAAAATTTTAAATGCGACGTCAGTTGCCATCGGCTGTTTTCTTCCTCAGCCCTCCCTATTCGCATCCTCCTCATTCTCTTTCACTTTCACCCCCAGTAACCCCCCATGCATTCTAGTGGCATTGTCGCCTTGCTTGGGGTGAAATGATTAAAAAACTGTTAGGGTACTCCAAACTTATTCTTAACTGCCACGTATGATACATTTTGTATAAATCAGCTATGAATAAAGTCTACTCAGAAATCAATCAATTCCAGTAGTTTCCCCAAAACCTTGACCATAAAAACAAGTATTAGCTATTTTGTATTAGAATTAATATATGAGAAATCACCGTTTGATCCGCTATGTTTTAAACCGTTCAGCCATGGAGATCTTCACAGCCGAACAATGTTTTATTTATACTTTTAAGGATCAAAGTGATCTGTATACCTTAACACGGTAAATAGAATCTTGCTGGGATGTAGCTCTCTCTGTGGCTGAGCTGTCTCACTCACTCTCTCTGTCTCTCTCCCTTTCCCTCTGTCTGTCTGTCTCTCTCTCTCTCTCTCTCTTTCTCTCTCTCTCTCTATATATATATACATACATATATATATACATACATATATATATATATATATACATATATATATATATACATATATATATATATACATATATATATACACACACATACATATATATATACACATACACATATATATATATACACACACACATACACATATATATATATACACACACACATATATATATATATACATATATATATATATACATATATATATATATACATATATATATACACACACATACATATATATATACACATACACATATATATATATACACACACACATACACATATATATATACACACACACATATATATATATATACACACATATATATATATATATACACACACACACATATATATATATACATATATATATATATATATATACATATATATATATATATATATATATACATATATATATATATATATATATATATATATATATATATATATATATATATATATATATATATATATATATATATATATATATATATATATATATATATATATAATTCCCAGCACTTTTCGTGCACACATGTAGTCTTATGAACATAACAAATTTATTCGAGCTTTATTTGATCAGGCGGTCCTACGTTGCCAATTTGGTCTAAATCACGTCAGATTTAACGACTGTTTCCCTTGGGGACGCAGGTTCGAATCATGCCGGATTGCACATATTTTTCTAAGAAGATTTCTCGAATATATAGGCCGGTAGATGTAAATTAATAATTGTACTGTTTAATAAATAAATAAAAAAAAATAATAAATAGATAAAAAGCATCTACTCAAACATGAGTATACATTTAATAAATAACATTTAAACAAATATTTTTTTCATCATTTCCGGAGCTAGAATCCTCAATACACATATGCAGAAACGCACTGGACGGATGTTTCGCCCTTTTGGGGATCAATCAGCAGTGCGCATCCTCTGCTGACTCTGAAAACCGAACAGATACGATACGAAGCAAGCATCATACCATCGAGCCAGAAGGCCACGGTGAGTGAAAGGTAACTATGTTACTAGACAAAATATAGCGCAGCTCATCCTATTTCCGGTGATGATACTTATCCAAGTATACATTACCTACAGGACTAGCCCCAGGGGAAACGACTGCCTTCACTGAGCCGCTCAGTCCAGAGCATCAGAAGCTGGATTTGTATAATTTCATCATGTCTTCCTCAACTCACACACATACAGAAAAGAATTGGACGGCTCTCTCTCTCTCTCTCTCTCTCTCTCTCTCTCTATATATATATATATATATATATATATATATATATATATATATATATATATATATATAAAGTCGTTCCGTTTATGTATAATGGTATAATGATAATAAACGACTTCGTGAATGCTAATTAGTTTACTTCACGCTACGATATTTATGAGGAGCAAGCGTTAGGTTTTATCAAATATGGAAAGGATTTTGCGACTTGTCCACAATTATTTGCTTCACCCAAATTAGACAAAACCAAGACTACGTAGACAAGAGTTGGAGCTGCTCATAAATTTCCCCGATGATTGATGGCTGGCATAGACCACAATAGCGTGTCACTGGATCTATACAGTAATCAGTAGACATCAGAATCTTTTCCATTTCTCTGAGTGTTTTGGACAGATCCCAAAATCTTTAAGCAATATCTGTTCAATCTGAACAGCAATTGTACTACCGACTTTCTCCTCCCCCATTCGAACTTTCACACACTCTGTAGTAATGTGTGTGGACCTGTGTGAAAGTCAATGTCTATGACTGCTTCCATGAACCTCTGTGTCAATGTATGTATTGCTTTCTGGTAACAAAGGTCACCCAACTCTTTCATAAGCTTATAGTCTTTGGGTAAATATGGAATTTTTGTCTATCATCCGTGTTCTTCTATGTGTACATGGTTTATTGTTTTTGATTTCTGATGTTTTATGGACCATTTGGAGAAAGGAGAGACTATTCACTTTTCTCTTCTTTTATGGTGACGCATCTTAGAACAGATCAGAAGTTTGGGTCAGTAGTTTGTTTACTCTTGTTGCTAACGTCGTTTGAAAAAGTTGAGCAAGTCTTCTTTGCTAGCAGGCCCGCTTGGAGAGAGGAATAAAAGTTGGAAAGTTCAAGAAAAGCCGGATCGATGCCTAATCGAAGTCACCTTATCAGAAGTGATGCAAATTTTCAAAAAGCAAAAAAATACATATTTATTAATATTAAATTATTGAATGAATAGACAAATAAAAGTTCAAATGACTTGAGGAGGTACGGGTGGCGCAATGGATTTTGGCTCGGAATAAGAACTCGAAAAGCGGAGTTCGAATTCCAGTCGAGTTCGTTACATTCACTTACTGGGAAAGATATGAATCCATCTCCCTTCCATTCACCTATAGGTTAAATAGTATGACTTGTATATGGAAAAATTACTGTTATTCTCAAAAAATGGGGATATTAGGAGTGGAAGAGAATGAAAATATTTTAGAAAAGAACCGGAAACCCAATCCTAAACAGGAAACCTTACTCTTGTTCAAAAGATCGGGGATTTATGCGAACTAGGCAATACGCAAACCTATCTTAACGCATTATCTTCCAGTAATTTAATGGTCGATGGATTTTGGTAGGTGTAAAGAATATTTGTTGTTATTATTATTAACACACACACACACACATACACACACACACACACACATACATATATATACCCTTGGGAAAGGTGTGAATCCTCTTCTTCTCCCTCCAACTATGGGTAAATAGCAGGACAGACTGGGTTCTATAGCCTTGGATGGCAACTGGTCTAGGAGAAGGACAACTCTGAATTCAAAACCTGCGGAGGGTCGTTTGGGGACCTTGTGGCATTCGCTGCACCAGGTCCCTGTATTCGTCTCTCCAAAAAGTGTGGATGGCCCTGCACAAGGCCTTCACCGCTATAATCAAATCCTGTGTGGGTGTCGGGCTTTCAGTTTCTGGGAACTGATCTGTCTGACCCTCATACGTCGAGTTCGACGGGAGAGTCCATCACATATATATATATATATATAAGCGGGAGATCAGTTTAATTCGTTACCTTGGTTTCAACCTTACTGTGTCGTCAGGCGATTTTTACCAAATGACCTCTTAAAGCTTTATTTAAAAAAAAAAAAATAATGAACACTATATTATTTTTTAAAAATAGATAAACAAACGCACAATGTTGGGCGTAATAGAAAGGGAGGGGGAGAATGTGAAGAAGGAAGAAAAAGAAGGGGGAAGAGAAGAAAAGCAAGGGTATTATAAAAGTAATGAAAGTATTGATGGGGGTTAATTGAAGAATACATTTCTTTTCTTTTCTTTTTTATCCAGCCTCATATGTGGTTAAGAGGAACTTTTTTAATATGTAAGCAAGGTTGCAAGACATTCGATTTCTGGTTCAAAAGGTTCTTTGGATCCAGAAATGTCATTATTGCTAATTTTTCATGTTGGCAGAGGTTGCAAATATTGTTGTGGTTGTTATAAGGTTTCGCCTTCATTTTTTAAATTTTTTACACACGTCTATTGGGCACTTTTTAATACCACTGTTTCCTGGTCTGACTCAACTCTGACCATTAACGTTTTATGGATTACACACACACACACACACACATATATATATATATATATATATATATATATATATATATATATATATATATGTGTGTGTGTGTGTGTGTGTGTGTGTTTATATATACATATATACCGCCCGCGTAGATGCTTCCCTGAACACCATAATCTTAAGCCTTTCATGTTATGTTACTCCTTATCTGTCCTCCATGTCCTCGTTATCTTCACTTCCTACCACTTCCTCTTTCATTCACCTCACACATCATTTATTATAGACATTTTTAACAGTAAACCTCTTTCTTGAGTGACCCTTGACCGTTGTATGAGGTGAAATTTCTTAATTTCTGATTATTTGAGTAAATAAAAAAACTTTCATTGAATCTGACTGAAATAATTTTACTTTCGTTTGTTTATGCTATTTGATGCCGCTGACCAGTTAGTCAAAGGAATCTTTGTTGCGTTCAGTGTCGCCACTGGCTTCAGCCATTCAGACTCCAACGCTAATTCATAGATTGTATCAATATTTTTTTCTTATTCGTTATATTATACGAGAGCAACGGACGTAGTAGCATCGATTCTAGAAGGTACCTGAAGGAAGATCTTTAGGAGGGCAACATGCCCAAGAGTTGACGTAGCGTTCCACCACGTGCGAGCTAGCATCTCTAAGGAATCTGGGTGCAGAAAGCTTGTCAATGCTTAAAATATTTTCGGCCCTCTGGCGACTTCTTGCCTTTTTGTTCTTATAGCCAAAACTTAAACAAAAGTAATCACTGTCACAATACCACGCCCACGAGGTATTCTGACCAATCGCTCGCCATCCCGGCCCACGCGCCTCATTCTCTACTAAGTCTGACCGAAAAGTATTGCTATGGTAACGGAGCAAAAGTACGCAGGGTGAATCCGCTTGACGCATATAGACTTTGAACTATGTCGTGTATGCACACTAAGTTCTTCTATAAAGTTCTCACACGCTTTGGTTGTTTATAGCAGTGCTTGTAAAGAAAGTGTATAGTTTGTGTTCGTCTCACACACCATAGACGTTCTATCGGTGACCACGGCTTGTGCAGCAGTTTGGGGGCAAGCACAATATTCCTCAGGTCCGAATTCCTTAGATGTCTCCTCTTGCGATTTTCCCTCTTTTAATTTTAAATTCCACTTAAAGGAAAACATCAGGACGTTGAGGAAATCCAAGAGAATTGGATGCAGCTGCTCGCTATCCCAAATAAAGGAAATAGAAACGCCGCTGGATAAAGGGTGTGGCTTCAGAAGGGGGACTACTTCGAAGGAGTACAGATGCTGAATCGATATGAGTCAAGGTTTTCTTTTTAGAACACCAGTTCTGATACGCTTTTAACAGACCTCGTAACATCTTGCAACCCCCTCTTCCATTCACATTACACACCTCATGCACCATTACCTTTTAATAGTAACACTCTACCTTCAGTGACACTCAAGCCTTGTATTGGGTTAATTATAATATAAAAATAGCGACTCACTTGCAAACCACTGTTGTAAGAGTAGATGGGCTAAATTTTAGACTGGCTCATGGCGGTAACTCTACAGCATAGAATGAAAAAAACTAACTTATTCTATAGTATTTCTTATCCGAGGGACTAACTTTTGAAGCCCTTAGTTCACGGTGGAATATGAAATAGGGCAGGTTGATTTTTCATATTTTTTCTTTCTTTTATTTTTAGAAAATTAACATTGCACTCAAGATAAAAGCTGGGGTTTGATGTGATAAGTACCGACACCAAAAATTAGATTCATAACTCTTACCAGTGTTTGAGGAATTAGTTTTAAAGGGTGTCTAAAAGATATACAGAAATACCTAATTTCTACTGGTTTTTGCTTACAAACTGACTTCAAAATTTCACTATTTCAAGAAGAAATTCTAATAAATTGATATCTTTTGTATTAGATACATTGAATGGAAAATATATTCAAACAAGAATCGTATTTATGGATCGACACAAGCAAAATAGGCAGTTTTTTATACTTTATTTGTTAAGTAAAAACTGTAAAAACTATCGTAAAAGATTACAGGCGACTAAAATGAATCAGATTTATTAGATCATCTGTTAGATCATAATTAATAAAAACAAAATATCTATAAAAGTTTATATACCACCATAATACTGCTGGGCACAAATTATAAGACAAAATATTTTAAATTTGCATTGTTTATTGAAAATCGCACTAAAACTACTGCACTGTATAACATATTGCATCTTAATATAGCTAAAGTGTTCAATATAATTTCCCTTTGAAATAAATGAAGGTCTTGTGTTTATACCATGCATGTTGTCCATATACAATTTGCAAAGCTTCGGTAAATTCTAAATTTTATAAGGCTGTGCTATAAGGCTTTCATTGATCACCAGAATGAAATTCCAACGCTACGATTTTGAACTTAATCTTTAAATTCGTTTCTTCAAAAACTATAATGATTTGGAAAGAAATATTTTCTGTCATTATTTATCATGTCAAACTGCAACCTTCAAATTGAGTGCAAGACCAACGCTTCCAAAATCAACTGCCCTAGTGATCAAAATAGATACGCTGGCGTTTGTCAGATCTTAATCGTATACACTTTCTTATGGTCAACAATTTCCGCTTTTGAAAGCTTTAACAACCAAATCTATGATAAATGAGAAAGTTTTAAAGAGAACAGAAACCGCGAAGATATTGTTGCTAACAATAAAAAAAAAGGTTGAAAATCTGGGACACATTATGAAGAAATGAGACTGGTAGAATTTAACACTCACAGGGCACATAAGGAGCAAGTAGGACACAGGAAAGTACAACCTAGTTGACAATTATAGATGTGGGAACTAGTATTACAAATTGATCGAGGATCAAGGATTGCCGAGGTCAACAGAAGAAAGGAAAGTGTGGAGAATCATCACCGTCAACGTCCTGAAAGGGGGTGGTGGAGGAGGGACAAAGAAAGAAAAAAAAATGAACAAAGAAGAAAGAGATATTTCATTTGCTTTTTAACTATCTTATGGGGATTTTTAACTGGATAATTAAATATAATTACTTTTTGCCACTATACAAACTTTAGAAATACCAGCCTAAATAAAAGCATAAAGATTGGTTTTTAACTGGTGCAAAAACGTTTCAATCACGATGTATTTGAAGCGCAGTACTAGATTGGCGGCAAGGTCTCATCATTTTACATTTGAGTTGGCTAGATGTAACCGTAAGTTCTATGCCAACAGTTTCTTTTATCGCACTTCTAATTTGTGGAACGCTCTTCGTGCGTTTTGCTTTTCAGTCAAGTTTGATTTTCAAGAATCTAAATGCAACGTCAAGCGTTTTTTCTGTCTTTTTAATTCCTGTCCTTTTATTGTTCCCGCTCCTTAATAATGTTTTTCTTTTCTTATATTCTTTCACACGCAGTACCCACTCATGTCTTATTGGCTTTATTGCCTTGATTGGGGTTAAATGATTTAAAAATGCCCAGCCGTTGATTAAGTAAAGTGAAAATAGAAAGACAAATCTTACAATCAAAAGAAAGAGAAATTGTTAGCAATTTGCAGTACCCGTGAAATTTTCACGGTTTTCCTGTATTGAATTTTCTGATTAGTCATAATTCCGAATTTAATGATTGAATACGTTCCTTGAGATTGTCACGATGATAAAACACCCCTGGATATTCCACTATTTTATCGTTAAATATTTAGGGTTAACAACTTTAATATGGGAAACTTGTTTTTCTTATTTTCAATCCTATTGTGGTCTATTCTCTCTTTGTATCCTGACTATCACTGAAATTATATTTCATTAAGGAATGATAATTATCAATGAATCTTGAATAATATCGAAGAAAATACGTTAGATTCGTAGAATTATAAAAGCCAAAAATAATGTAATTTGCCCGTTTTAACCTTACAAACTAATCCTGGATATGACGATAAACTAGACCCCTGATCAGGAGATTGGAGGTTTTGAGGAATGTGGAACCATCTTTTAATTGCTGTTGTTCCCAGGTCCACCCTGACTCGGGGTGGAAGCACCTGTTAGGCTCCCGGCTATGAGCAAATAGTGAAAGTCAAATCAAAAACACAAGGAAGGTATAAAAATATGTTTTTATAGTAACAATACCAGTAATACATTTTTATCACAAAAATGATCAACAATACATTTTTTTATAAAAAAAAAAAATGTCAACAATGCATTTTATCAGCTACAGACCATATATTAAAAAAAATATATATATACGTTTACACTGAAAGCATAAAATTATGTACAAATTATTTGTAATTGAAGGCATAAAAGTGCATCCAAAATATTTAGATTTTCGGAATTAACCCATAAAAGTTGTAACAGCGCTAAACAAAATCAACCAACCAACCATTACAAACAATTTCTTTCGTTCTTTCCTCTCTCTTCCGGGGTTATGTTAAACACCATACAGTTACCGAAGTTAAGCAAAGTCGAGACTTGGCAGTACCTAGATGGGTGACTATTTGCGTATACCAGGTGCTGTACGTCTGGGCGTGCCAGTGGGATGTAATGGGTAACAGCTCGGAATTGGAACTCTGGCCACCGAATTTCAATTTCAGTCGAGTTCAATATATTCACTTACGCGCAAATACCATTGGGAAAGTTATGAAGCCGCCTCTTCTTCCCTCCAACTGTGGGTTAATCAGTAGAACTTGTATCAGTAAATCATTATTATCTCAAAACGCTTCTTACAATCTAAAAATATTTTCTGGCTTTAAAATAGCCTGCAAACCGTAAAAAATCACCAAACAATCCGTAAAAAGCTGCAAAAAGCCGTAAAAAATCCCCCAAAAATCAATGAAACATCTCCACTTCGTTCTTTTCTATTTCCTCTTTATTTCAATTTCACTGAAGCAGACGTTAAGATCCTGATAACTTTTCTTTCTTTTCCTCATTAAAACCGGCAATGTCTCTGATATAGCTTTCTTCCATCTCACAACCAAAACGGAGCGGTCCCTTATGTATCTGTGGCAATGACAGTGATGACGAAATTAGTAACTCATAGAAAGACGAGCAAAATTATAATATGATTTCGGATTTGAAATAACTTCTGGTATTCTGAAGAAAATGTTGGCAAGAATAATAATTGAAAATTTGGGTTATCTAGTAGACGAATAATGATGTTCATTCTCCCCCAACGGGAGAGACTGATATTGCTATTTCGGATATAATTCGTTCAAGAGCGCACTTCATATTCAAGGTTGAACCAGGAAGAGACGAATGAATGAGGAAGAGACGAATTATGAGAAAACAGACAAAACAAAGAACAAAGTTTCTGGTGTCAGCTCTCAACTTCTCAAGGGTTGCAGGTGTTTGTGCAAAGATAAGCGAAACCAACACGAGGAAATAAAACTGATGTCGTTTATAAAAAGGGAATTGTTAAAAAGATAAAAAGCTTTAACTGATTTCAAAATTGCTGATATGAATATTTTCAAACGTCGGCTTTCGGATATTGCGAATTGAGGTAATGTTAATACTAGAATTTGAATGGGAATTATGATTCGAATCAAAGTCAATGTTAACAATCAGGCTAATTCGAGGTTAGACGTAAAGATTATGGTTTGAGTTACGCATACAGTTATGATTCTAGATAGTTTTAGGGTTGGGATTGGGCAAATTCGAGGTTAGAGGTAACGATTATGGTTTGGGTTAGGCGTACAGTTGTGATTTTAGATAGATTTACGGTTGGGTTTGGGCTAATTCAAGGTTAAAGGTAACGATTATTGTTTGTGTTAGGCATAGTTATGACTCTAGGTAGTTTTAGGGTTAGGGTTGGGCTAATTCGAGTTTAGAGGTAACGATTATGGTTTGTGTTAGGCGTACAGTTATGATTCTACATAGATTTAGGGTTGGGGTTGGGCTAATTCGAGGTTAGAATTAACGATTATTGTTTGGGTTAGGCGTACAGTTATGATTCTAGAGAGTTTGAGGTTTGTGGTTGGGATAATTCGAGGTTAGACGTAACGATTATGGTTTGTGGTAGGCGTACAGTTATGATTTTAAATAGTTTTAGGATAGGGGATGGGTTAATTCGAGGTTAGACGTAACGATTATGGTTTGTTTGGAGCGTAGAATTATGATTCTAGATAGTTTTAGGCTGGGGTTGCGCTAATTCGGGGTTAGACGTAACGTTTATTATTTGGGATAGGCGTACAATTATGATTCTACATAGATTTAGGGTTGGCGTTGGGCTAATTCGAGGTTCGAGATAAGGATTATGGTTTGTGTTAGGGGTACAGTTATGTAGTTTTAGGGTTGGGATTTAGCTAATTCGTGGGTAGAAGTAACGATTATGGTTTTTGGTAGGCGTAAAGTTATGATTCTAGATAGTTTGTGGGTTGGGGTTGGGCTACTTCGATGTTAGATGTAAAGATTATGGTTTGGGTTAGGCGTACAATTATGATTCTAGATAGGCATAGTTATGACTCTAGGTAGTTTTAGGGTTAGGGTTGGGCTAATTCGAGGTTAGAGGTAACGATTATGGTTTGTGTTAGGCGTACAGTTATGATTCTGGATAGTTTTAGGGTTAAGGTTGGGATAATTCAAGGTTAAACGTAACGAGCATGGTTTGTGTAAGGCGTAAAATTATGATTCTAGACAGTTTTAGTGTTGGGGTTAGACGTACCGATTATTGTTTGGGTTAGGCGTACAGTTATGATTCTAGATAATTTTAGGCATGGGGTTGGGCTAATTCGACGTTAGACATAACGATTGGGGTTTGTGGTAGGTGTACAGTTATGATTCTAGATAATTTGGGGTTGGGCTACTTCGATGTTAGCGGTATCGATTATGATTTGCGTTAGGCATACAATTATGATTGTACATAGATTTAGGGTTGGATTTGGGCTAATTCGAGGTTAGAGTTAACAATTATGGTTTGGATTAGGTGTACAGTTATGATTCTAGATAGTTTTAGTATTGGTTTTGGGCTAATTCGAGGTTAGACGTAACGATTATTGTTTGTGTTAGTCGTACAGTTATGATTTTAGATAGTTTTAGTATTGGGGTTGGGTTAATTTGGCGTTAGACTTAACGATTATGGTTTGGGTTAGGCGTATGTTATGATTCTACATAGATTGAGGGTTGGATTGGGCTAATTCGAGATTAGAGGTAACGATTATGTTTTGGGTAAACACAAACAGTTTTGATTATAGATATATTTAGGGTTAAGGTTGGGCTAATTCGAGGTTAGACGTAACGATTATGGTTTGTGTTAGACGTACAGTTATGATTCTAGATAGTTTTAGGGTTGGGGTTGTGATACTTCGAGGTTAGACGTAGCGATTATTGTTTGGGTTAGGCGTACATTGATGATTCTACATAGATTTAGGGTTGGGGTTGGGCTAATTCAAGGTTGTGGTACGTGTATAGTTATAATTATAGATAGTTTTGTGGTTGGGGTGGGGCTACTTCGAGGTTAGAGTTATCGATTATGGTTTGCGTTAGGCGTACAGTTATGATTGCAAGATTTAGGGTTGGGTTCGGGCTAATTCGAGGTTAGAGGTAACCATTAGGTTTGGGTTAGACGTACATTTATGATTCTAGTTAGTTTTGGGTTGTGGTTGGGGTTGGGCTAATTCGAGGTTAGCGGTAACGATGATGGTTTTTGTTAGGTGTACCGTTATGATTCTTGATAGTTTTAGGATTGGTGTTGGGCTAATTCGAGGTTAGACATAACGTTTATTATTTGGGATAGGCATACAGTTATGATTCTACATAGATTTAGGGTTGGAGTGGGCTAATTTGAGGTTACAGGTAACGATTATTGTTTGGGTTAGGCGTACAGTTATTATTCGGCATAGATTGAGGGTTGGGGTTGGGTTAATTCGAGGTTAGATGTAACGATTATGGATTTTGGTAGGCGTACTGTTATGATTTTAGATAGTTTTAGCGTTGGCATTGGGCTACTTCGAGGTTAGACTTAACTTTGATTTGTGTAAGGCGTACAATTATGATTCTAGATAGTTTTAGGGTTGCAGTTGGGCTAATTCGAGGTTAGAGGCAACGATTATGGTGTGTGTTAGGCGTACGGTTATGATTCTACATAGATTTAGGGTTGGGTTGGGCTAATTCGTTATTAGGCGTAACGATTATGGTTTGTGTTAGACGAACAGTTATGATTCTAGATAGTTTTAGGCTGGGTTGGGCTAATTCGAGGTTAGACGTAATCTTTATTATTTGGCATAGGCGTACAATTATGATTCTACATAGATTTAGGTTTGGGGTTGGGATA
This sequence comes from Acanthosepion esculentum, assembly GCA_964036315.1. NCBI lineage: Eukaryota > Metazoa > Mollusca > Cephalopoda > Sepiida > Sepiidae > Acanthosepion > Acanthosepion esculentum. Next base: position 79,768,519 of record OZ038499.1, on the reverse strand, counting down.
ATTCGAGGTTAGAGATAACGATTATGGTTTGTGTTAGGCGTAAAGTTATGATTCTAGTTAGTTTTAAGTTTGGGGTTTACATAATTCGAGGTTAGAAGTAACGATTATTGTTTGGGTTCAGCTGAGCCGACAAAGCATAGAAATGAATTCAATATGGGAACCAGTAATAAGGAGTTTTAGAGAAAACGATAATAACAATAAAGTTGCAATATGAGCTCTGGTAAAAACTGTGGGTAACAGAAAAAATTGCAATATGAGCACTGGTAAAAATGGTTGCTGAAGACATTAGGTATATAATACTCAGAAATTCATACACAGATGTCCTCAAGGACACATATCACAGTGGATAAAGGCGTTAGTTAGATCCAGTGATAGGACCCAAAGAGTTAAGGCAGTGGAGAACTTTCAGAGGGAAAAATTAACATAACTGATAACTGACATCCATTAAACATGGCATGTGGAACTAGAACAGTCTGCACCAGTGATCGAAATTCACTTCCAAAACCGAAACGTTGTAATACGGCCGAAACGTTGTAATACATACGGCGACAAAGATGAGTACAATAGTCCGAAAAATGTAAATAATGCGTACAGTTATGTTTCTAGAGAGATTTAGAGTTGGGGTGGGGCGAATTATAACGATTATAGTTTGGGTTCAGCGTACAGTTATGATTCTAGATAGTTTTAGGTTTGGGGTTGGGCGAATTCGGGGTTAGAAGTAACGATTATTGTTTGGATTAGGCGTTCAGTTATGATTCTAGACAGTTTTATGGTTGGGGTTGGCCTAATTCGAGGTTAGACGTAACGATTATTATTTGGGATAGCCGTACAGTTATAATTCTACATAGATTTAGGGTTGGGGTTGTGATACTTCGATGTTAGATGTAACGATTATGGTTTGTGTTAGGCGTACAGTCATGATTCGATACAGTTTTAGGGTTGGGGTTGGGCTAATTCGAGTTTAGACGTAAAGACTATGCTTTGGGTTTGTCGTACTGTTACGATTCTAGAAAGATTTAGGGTTGGGGTTTCGCTAATTCGTGGTTAGAGGTAACCATGATTGTTTGTGTTAGGCGTACAATTGTGATTCCAGATAGTTCTAGGGTTGGTGTTGGTATAATCCGAGGTTAGAGGTAACGATTATTGTTTGTGTTAGGCGTATAGTTATGATTCTAGATAGATTTAGTGTTAGGGTTGGGATTCGAGACAGGGTCAAATTTCGGATTTTTGTTAGAAATAACATTGTAGATGGTGTTAATATTGCAACAAGTTTTGAATAAAGCTCTGGTTAATGTTAGGCATATAGTTCGCAGTTCTGTTAACTAGGGTTAGTTTAAGGATTTGTAATACTGCCAGTGTCATGATTGGCGGTATAATTAAATTTCATGTTAAAATTATAGATACGTTTCGTGATAGCATTATAGTTCAAGCTTGACGTAAAATTAATATTTATAATTTGTGATTAAATTTCAGATCAAAATTACTGTTAGTGATAGTGGTAAAACTAGCTAAGTGAATGTGTCAGTATGTTCATACCATTGTACATTATTCGCTCAATGCGATTAATAGAAACGTGCCGGAATAGGTGCATTGACAAGGAAGGAAAATGATGAAGACTAAATATTCTAGTGTCACATGAGTGCTTTTTTTTATCAGGATACGAAAAATGGCGTCATTCTTTTTCACTATATGTATTTATATATAAGTTACTTCAAACATTATTTCATTGCACACGGGTGTTTGAAATAGAAGCAACATTTTTTTGAAAATTTTAAACAGTGTGTATTGCATATGTATGTATGTGTGTATGTGTGTTTATATATATATATATATATATATATATATATATATATATATATATATATATATATATATATATATATATTTCTGTGTGTATTTCTGGAAATGAATGTTTTAAAAAATTAATGGTTTTATTTTAATCTGACATTTTTATCCACTATCATAAGGTTTGAAGTGATAAAATGTTGGATTAAAAATAAATCCATTATTTACAAATGGATAGGTCGACAGACACACATATACACACACACATACATACATATATATATATATATATATATATATATATATATATATAGTAACGGGCAGGTGTAAATGTTATATGATAAATTTGTTAGGTCAAATGATAGAGCGAGAGAGAAAGAGAAATATCTGAAAGACTTAGATAGATAGATAGATAGATAGATAGATAGATAGATAGATAGATAGATAGATAGATAGATAGATAGATAGATAGATCTGAAAACCCTGAGACAGATCTGAAAAAACTGCGATAAATAAATGGAGACAGCGAGAGAGAGAGAGAGAGATCTGAAAATCAGATTAAGAGAGAATGAAAGAGAGAGATTTGAAAAGACTGGGATAGATAGATAGATAGATAGATAGATAGATAGATAGATAGATAGATAGATAGATAGATAGATCTGAAAAGCCTGAGACAGATCTGAAAAAACTGCGATAAATAAATGGAGACAGAGAGAGAGAGAGAGAGAGAGAGAGAGATCTGAAAATCAGATTAAGAGAGAATGAAAGAGAGAGATTTGAAAAGACTGGGATAGATAGATAGATAGATAGATAGATAGATAGATAGATAGATAGATAGATAGATAGATAGATAGGAGTGATGATGAGTAAAAAAGACTGGTAGGAGAAAAAAATTGACACAGATAGGTATTCGAGTTTTTAGAATTCTCTTTCTAAAACCCAAACAAAACAAAACCAGGAACTTTTAATTCGAATGGTGGGATCTCTACAGTTGGTGAATGAGAATTATATATGCAAAAACAGGAACCTCTCTGAAAGAATATGTCCAAATCATGTACAACTTTGCTTCTCGATAAACTTGATTATTCCACTTGTTTGTCTTCCTTTTTCTTTTTTTTAATGCATGATTTCTCAATTGACGCTCCAAGAAAAAGAAACGAAGATGTCATCACTCACGTCAAGAAAGGCATGGAAATTATATACAGAAAACGAGGGCGAAAGCAAGAATAAAAACTATCAAATAAAATTTAAAATAACCACAAGAATTGAAGCGAATTCACGGGATCAGATGCGAATTTTCTAAAAATAAAGAATGGAATAAAAACCACAAAAATTGTTTAAAAATAAAAATAATAATAATAAAACAATCTCAGTAAAATTTTAAAAATTATTTAAAAAAAAAACTATTTAAAAAATTCGAAAAGCAATAAAAAATATCCCGATACGAAAGAAAAAAAATCGGTTATCCACGACGGCCTGCAAGAAATCAAGCAACCGGTTGGCCAAATAAAAGTTGTTGTCACTTTGAAAAGTCAAAAGTTAACAACTTTGGTTTCGCTCCAGGCCGTCGTTTTGCCTCTGTTCGACCAGATGGAAAAGATTCGAACGGTGAATCGTTCTTTATAATTTTCTTTGCTATGTATAATCTATGGCCGGCCATTATGCGAAGAGATAGAGTTAGATAGTTGACGTGTGGGTGGGACAGAAAGTTGCTGATGGCTTTGAGGGGACGAATTGTCAATTGTGTCGGCGTTTTTGTAAGAATGGTGGATCTGGGAAGGAATGGTAGCTGGACAAGGGTAGAGGGCTTAACCTGTCAGTTTAGCTTACGATCAGCATGCCGAGCAGAAAGATAGCAACGACAATGGCTGAAAGGTAAAATTGTGTCTTGTGTTCTTCGCAGAACACTGTGTTTGTTGCTTTATTTTGAGAAGACTTTCTTCTTTGAGGCGAATTGTTTGCAAAATAATGTTTTGGAAGAAGCAGACAGGTCGGGATAGATGACGGAAAAGGAAAGGAAAAATCTCAGAGAGAGAGAGAAAGAGAGAGAGAAGAGAGAGGGTGAGAGTAGGAGGAAAAGAAAAAGAGAAGAATGGGATAGAATGAGAGAGGGAAAAGATTATGTGAGAATGAAATTGAAAAATGGAAAAATTAGAAACATATGCACACACACACACACACACACACACACACACACACACACACACACCGAGAGAAGATGAAGGATAGAGATACAGAGAAATAGAGAAGAGGGACTAGAAAAGAGAGAGATTATCTAAAAAAGAGGAGGGAATATATCCAGACATAAAAGAGCGGCTTTTAAGAAATATAAGAACGAAGAAAGATAAAAGGTGATTATGATTTTAAAACGGGTTAGAATGGAAGAAGAGACGAGAACACAGAGAAGATGAGAAGAAAAAGAAAGAAAAAGAATGAAAGAAAGGTAAAGGGAAAGCTGAAAAAAGATGTGAGAAAAATGATGTCGAAGCAAAAGAAAGAAAGAAAGAAAGAAAGAAAGAAAGAAAGAAAGAAAGAAAGAAAAAGAAAGAAAGAAAGAAAGAAAGAAAGAAAGGTAATAGGGAAACTGAGAAAAGATTTAAGAAAAATGATGTCGAAGCAAAAGAAAGAAGAAAGAAAAGAAATAAGAATGGTAGAAAGGTAAAGGGGAAGAAGAGAAAGATGTAAGGAAAACGATGTCGAAGCAAAAGAAAGAAAGAAAGAAAGAAAAAGAAAGATATCAGAAAATGTATATAAGAAAATTGTCGAAGTGAAAGAAGAATCAAAAAACTGGTTTGAACAGTACAACATGAAAATACCAGAATAAAAATAAAAGAAAGAAAAATTTAAATAAAAAAAAAAAAGAAAATGTCCAGGAAGAAACGCAAAACAAAGATGTAAACGAACATTTTAAAAAAATGGGGGAAAAGCAAATGAAAATTCAGAAAGAAGAAAGAATAAAAGATAAGAAAGAAAAAAGATGGAACAAGCAAAAAAAGAAAAAAAAGACGAGATGCCAAGCGTGTGAAAATAGACGAAAGAAAACGAAAGAAAGAAAAAACTTCGAAAAGCATCAGAAAACAAGAAAGAATTTGCTTCCTGACAAAATAAGAAGCTCAAGAAAAACAAAAACAACAAAAAAAAGGCGTATTGCCCGCAGTTTTCCTCCATTTTATTCGAATGATTCACTAATATCCTGAATCAAAGGACTGGAAAGTCAAGATAATAACAAATGGTTGCCTTTGGCCACAGCTGAAGATGGGGACAAATGCAAGAAGAAAAGAAATCCTATAATTAAAACAAATAAATCCAAACCCAAATGTCTTAAATTAAGTCAATAACATTCTTGTCTTCTCTTCCCACCCAAACATAAATTTCATTTTATGATCCAAATCTTCGAAATGTCGCATTATCTACACTAATGACCGATAGGTCAATGGCATCAAATAACATAATTAAACAAACGAAACAACGAAAATAAAATTACTTCAGTCAGATCCAATAAAAGTTATCATTATTTTCTCAAATAATCAGAAAATTATTAACTCGGGCTCAACAGATACAAGAAACCTTTATTCTTTTTCACAGTTTTGTTTTTATACGAAAGTTCGAGAGCCGGTCAAGTTAGAAAGTTAAAATGGAAATTAATGACTTATGTATGATATGAATGAAAGAGAGGGCGAAAGAAAGCGAAGATTATAAGGATTAAAATGATAGGTAATGACTGATCCTTGCTTTAAGGTTAAGATTGTATAGCATCCACGCGGTAGCCTTTCCACAAAGTAACAGTTCTTGGAGGAAAAAACTGAGTTGAACACTTTTCTTACATTTGGAATACGCGGGAAGTAAGTGTGATTCGATTTTGTGGCAGTAGCATAGTGTATCCTAGCTGTAAATGTCTGAATTGTTGGAACTGAAGAATTCGGCTCATCTGAACATTTGCCATGGAAATAGCGATAGTGCAGCGATAAGCTTGCAATGTGGCGAAAAAGTCAAACGGAAAATATGATTTCCTCTGCAAGATGATGCAAGCCATTTTCGACTCTGTCAAGGCTGGAAAGTGGAGACTGAAAAACACCAGCTCAAATATGACAGCAGGTGAAGAAGAAACTTGACACCACAGAAATGTCGCTCTACAGAAGGATGATTAGAATACCATGGACCGAACATGTGAGCAACGACGAAATTTTAGTGAAAATGCAAACAAAAAAGGCACTTATAGTTAACATCAGGACGGGAAAGCTGAAATTTCTAGGGCACATAATGAGGAAAGAGGGCTCTGATATTTTTTTACAGTAAGGTCCACCCTGTACAAGGCTCAGGGGCCACTCGAGGTAGAGAGTTACATTAAGGAGTAGTTTATATAGATATGAGCGGAATATAATAAATCTAGACTTGAACAGGTTAAGATTCTAGTGATCAGGGTAACATCCTTTTGGGAGTCTGTTCCATAGGACAGTGGTTTGCGGGAAGAAACTGTTTGAGTGGAACTTCCTTCTCGCCGATGGAATATGGAGGGAATGTAGGTAGTTTGCTACTATGTAAGTGACATGGTGGGTCCTGGCCGTGAAGGTATTCACAGGACAGATTGAAGACAAGAAGGAAAGTGGAAAACAACGCATAACCTACCTAGCGCGCTTGAGTAAATCGATGGTAGCACAAGATTTAGGAGAAATAACAAAAAGATAAAATTTATTAAAAGCTGCAAAGGACAGGAAATTGTGGAGAGCCATGATCGCCTACATCCTGAAGGGATATGGCAGATAGAAGAAGAAGAATGAACTTGAGTAAATGGATGTCTGAATAAGATTTAGGAGAAATAACAAAAAGACAACATTTATTAAGAGCTGCAAAGGACAGGAAATTGTGGTTTGTAACACATCTATTTATCATTTCTCAGTTGCGTCTCTGTCTTTGAGCAAAAATTATACTGAGAGGTGTCCAGCCATGAGGAACAGCTGCCCGAGGCCGCGCCCTATCGTTGCACCAGAGAGAGGGGATTGGTGCTCGCAACGAGGCCAGCGCAACCGACGGTTTCGGGGACTGCGGGCAATTTTTGCAATTCCTCGTCCGGATGTAGTCGGTCGGGTCTCCACCTTAAAAAAAAAACCTTGTGTCACAACTCGTCTTAGTGGGGAGACAGAGTAAATACCTACTGTAGGTAAGTATTGGGGGGGGGGGGTAAACAATTTCGGTGGAAGATTCGCTTTTTTGAACGGGTTGTAAATTTATCAGACAAACCACCTTTTATTTAAACTTCTATTAGGCTGAGTCATAAATAATTACCTTTTTTAGGAACCATTTTTAATTACGAATGTATCATCTTAACAAACCATTCCTTAAATATATCGTAATAGATGACAGCCTAAATACGACAATTTTCACCGCCAAAGCAGTGGATTGATAAGAAGAAATTTTCTCAGATTATAACAAAAACTGAACTTCGTGGAAGAAAAGTAATGTTGTGCGTGTGGAAGGATCATCGGGATATTATTCATTTTGAGTTCTCATAACGCAATGAAACATTAAATGCACATTTATATATCCGTCAGCTGCAACATGTCCATGAAGGTTTGACGGAAAAGCGCCCTGCGCTCGTCAATAGTAAAAAAAAAAATGGTACTAAATGACAAAGAAAGTCACATACAGGAATAATACAGGAAAAAATTGGGAACTCGGTTGGTCTGTTCTATCCAATCAGTCATATTCACCTGATGTTGCGCCAACCGATTATTACTTTTTTCGATCGCTTCTTGATAACGAAAGATTTCTCTAAGAGATTCAAGTGTTCACCCAAACAGTTTTTCACAATTAAACATCTATCTATCTATCTATCTATCTATCTATCTATCTATCTATCTATCTATCTATCTATCTATCTGAGGGTATTCAGTATTGATCAATCTATCTATCTATCTGAATGTATTCAGTATATCTGAGTGTATTAGTATCTATCTATCTATCTATCTATCTATCTATCTATCTATCTATCTATCTGGGTGTAATTAGTATGTATGTATGTATGTATGTATGTATGTAGCTATCTCTCAATCTATCTATCTGAGCATATGGAATATCTATTTCAATGTATTCAGTATCTGTCTAAGTGTATTCAATATCTATCTATCTATCTATCTATCTATCTATCTATCTATCTATCTATCTATCTATCTATCTAGATTACCATTAGCCAACAATGTAAATCAGGTAAAAAGTCCTTACGTACGTCATTGACGCACATGCTGTTGTTCACGTTATTAAAGTTAGTTACAATAAAAACAAAAAATGGTGGGCAATATGCTATGATCTAATTCGGTGGAGCGGGCGGGGGTTCGTTGGCGTTGGCAAGCATTCATCAGTGAGGGTTGCATCATTATTGTCCGTGTAAAGTGGGCCGTATCATAGTAACAACTCGATTTTCACAGCAATAATATAAATAACAATCCTGCTAGCCCATTGTTATTTGTTCATCTATTTGGTTGTTAGACACATTTTGTGAACAGTCGGCACAAATGTATGAGAAATTAGTTTGATATTAAATACATTTACAAAAATAAGAAACTCTCGATACATCTCGTGAGACGATTATAACAGATCGCAGAACTGACATCCTATGTACATACAGGCACCTAGATCCCTACGTTAGTTTACATTGTGCCGATGATTGAGCATTGACATCGGTAAAGTGTGGGCGGTTGCAATCCAACTGTCCCATTTGGTAATATATAACACGATATGCATCTATCACATGGTAGAGAATGAACATCTTTATTCGATTAGACAACCCAAACTTTCAATTATTATTCTTGTCGACACCTTTTCATGATCTGCTTCAAGAAACTAGAAGTTATTTTAAATCCGAAATCATATTATAATTCTGCTTGTCTTTCCATGAGTTACTAATTTCGTCATCACTGTCATTGCCACAGATACATAACGGACCACTCCGTTTTGGTTGTGAGAAAAGATGGAAGAAAACTATATCAGAGTCATTGTCGGTTTTATTGGTGAAAAGAAAGAAAAGTTATCAGGATCTTAACGTCTGTTTCAATGAAATGGATATAAGGAGGCTGTAGAAACGAACAAAGTGGAGAAGTTCCATTGATTGTTTTGGGATTTTTTACGGCTTGTCATCCTCTTGCAGGTTGTTTTAAAGCCAGAAAATATTTTTAGATTGTAAGAAGCGTTTTGAGATAATAATGATTTACTGATACAAGTCCTACTAGTTAACCCATAGTTGAGGGAGACGAGGTGGATTCTTATCTTTCCCAATGGTATTTGCGCGTAAGTGAATATAGTGAACTCGACTGAAATTGAAATTCGGAGACCCGAGTTCAAATTCCGAGCCGTTACCCATTACACCAGCAACATTACTTACAGCACCAGTTATTCGCAGGCGGTCACTTATCTAGGTACTGACAAGGATCAATGTTGCTTAACTTCAGTGATCGTGTGGTGTTTTTGTAGAAAATGAGTTTCGCTATTAAATATAATTGGTTTCAAACGTTGTTCCCCTCCCTCCGGTTTTGAATTACTCTTTTGTGCCATTTATATAAAAAAAAATACCAAAATCTATTCATGGTTATTTGAAAAATAATGTTTGTTGTGTATTTGCAGGTCGCATAAAATCATCAGGTGAGGTGCAGGCAGCCCGCAAGGCATATCCTACCCACCCCTAATCTAATAAAAGCATTTCGTATTTATGAAGAGAGGATAAAATGATGTAGCACATGAGTGAAACGCTATTCTTTCTTTAACATCTGCCGATATTTACGAGATGTGATGATGTAACAATTTGCACTATTTACATTGTTCGGACTATTATCCTCATTCTTATTGCCATGACTTTTTGGCCATTGTACGCTGCGGCCTTCTTCAGGATCTGTCTATATTTCTAAGATGTGGTATTTAACTACTTACATTGTTCGGACTATTATCCTCATCCTTACTGCCATATTCATGACGTTTCGGCCGTTGTACGCACCGGCCTTCTTCAGGATGTATCTATATTTCTAAGATGTGATATTGTAACAATTTACACTATATTTACGCTGTTCGGACTGTTATCCTCATCCATGCTGCCACATCCATGACGTTTCAGCCATTGTACGTTCCGGCCTCCTTCAGGTATATTAGTTGGAATTTCGAACAGAAGCCTTTATTTAATCCACGGGGGTAGAAAGAGAATGATTAGTTGGTTTGTTTTGTTTTACGGCATATCAACCTAAATGGGTTTATTTAATGCCGACAATTATTTTTTCCTGGTAATATTTTGTTTTGTCAAAATCTATTTCTGGTAATATTTTTTCCTTCAAAAATATATTGCTGGTAATATATATTTTTTTTTTTTTCAAAAAGTTATTGTTGTTAATATTTTTTTTCCTCAAAAATGTACAGCTGGTAATATTTTTTTCAATGATGCATTGCTGGTAATATTTTTTTTCTTCAAAAACTTATTGCCGGTAATAATTTTTTACAAAGTATTTCTGGTATTAAAACCTATTTTTACACTTTCATAGTGTTTTTGCCCCAGTTTGGGGGTTGACTATTTGCCCATAGCCGGGACCCTAACAGGTGCTACCACTCCGGGTCAGGGTGGACCTGGGAACACCAGGAATTAAAAAGTGGTTCCACGCTCCCCAAAGCCTCCTGATCAGAAGCCTTGCTGTTGGACGTAGTTTATCGTCGTACCCAGGACGCGGATGTAGTTTATCGTCATACCCAGGACAGAAAGAGAATGAGAAAACTGATAATGGGGAAGACTGAGGAAAGAACACTAAAAAGAAGACAGCAGATGGCGATTGACCTTGCATTGAATTTTTGAAAATTGTAGTTATCAGTGAAACAAGAAACGGGAAGGGAGTTCCACACGAGAGAAGTGCGAGAAAAGAAACTGCGAGAGTTGGAGTGGCGGTTGCATCTAGCTAGTCCAACTGCAAAATGGTGATACATATTTGAGAATCTAGTTGTCAAAACATCAGAGCAGTTGCCCTGAAATTATTTGTAGAAAAGACAGAGGGAAGCCACGTCACGTCGGTGAGAATGTGACTGAAGTCGCGATGTGTGGTCAGGGTCGATTACATTACAGACCCTTCTTTGGATTTTGTCAAGAATCTCGAAATGTACAACAGGAGCACCAAACCAGATATGGCAGCAGTATTCAATTCACGGACGAATTATAGATTTATAAATGTGCAAGATGGACTCTGACGGAGAATTTTTTTCTGGCACGGCACAGTAAGCCAACTTTCCTTACAGTCAGCGAAGCAATTGATTCGATATAGTTGCCCCAATTCATCTGAGTGGAAAACGTGAAGCCAAGAAGGCGTATAGTGCGTTCCTCTGCTGGAGTTTAGCATTAACCATGCTGATGGAGAGCAGATGACAGGTTTACTTTTCAGATCTGTCGGATTTGCTACTAAGACAGGAGTAAATGGCTGCATAAACACCTAGTTGGAAAGTGTTGACATCGGGAAGTAGAAAAGCTTAGAGACGACGCGTTTCGTAGACGTAGGGTATGTGGGTTCGACTTCTTCAAGTTGGAATGAAAGCCAAAATTGTGTGTAAGGAAATTGCTTTTGGATTTTTTAGAATAAGAGAGGCAATAAATTGAATTACCTTATCAGATCAAACGACCAAAGACCAAGAAGTTTGTTTTTTTTTTAGATTTTTGTAAATTGAATAAAGGGTTTAGTTTGAAATTTGATAAAAGTTAACAAACACCTGGGGAACACCGGAGGATACAACGATCGAAACAACAAAGATGATGACAATTATTATTATTATTATTATTATTTAAACAGAAATTATTTAAGACTCAATCAAATATTTTCATTATTTCACAGATTTTTGTGATTTTTTATTATATATTTTCATTATTACATAGGTTTTTCCTTTTCTTTTAAGATTTTGGTTAATTTTGACACTATTCATTCAATGTATTATTGCTGAACTAATGTACCGGCGCTGTTGAAAATGACGTCAATTGTTAGAAAATTTTAAAAGTGAGATGCAATGAAACAAAAGTCTTAAATGTATTGAGATTCAATAAAGCGTAACGATTTCGCAACTAAAATAGAAGCCAATGAACCATTTAATTAATCCGTTTTCTTTATATTTTTTAGACATTCAATGGCATCTATGATTCATTCATTACTCTTGGTATTATATAAATCGCTTTTTATTCAATATCTTTTCATGTTAAAAATTCTGTGTTTAATATAACAGGGAAATGGAAATATCTCTCAGAAGAAAAACATTAACAACAGAACGACAAAGAAGATGACAAAACCTATTTGAAGACCGAAGATGAAGCAAGATGATCACTTAATAGACAAAGATATCTGTGTGCCTCACATGAAAGGCATGAACAAATGAGACTGCAATCTAAGAAATATAGAAATAATGTACTGAGCAGTTCATCATTCCCCTCCATCTGTCGCGCTCGTGTGCCAGATCTTGGGTCTTCGCGAATGGTTTCTTGGTGTGCTCATCATTTGGCGTGTCTTGGGCCTTTTAATCTGGTGGAGCCCATCCCACACTAGGTTAGATCGCCTCGGTCGCGAACACGTGATCGTTGTAGTTCAACTGAGGAAACTTTCCGTCCTGGCGGGTTTCCTGCGTCGAGGAGGTCCTTTTGCTGCCGTGTTAACACCTCCCCGTCACGTGAGTTTAGCCCGCCAGCTGAAACGGTTTACCGGGGCACGGCAACTTGGAGCCATCACGTGAGAGATTTAGGAGATGGTTGAGAAGCAGTGATGCCTGTCTACCCGAAGGCGCAGCATGTTATACATCAAATGTACTACCGCTGTCCGAGTCTAAATAAGGTAAATATTTACACACTCATACAAACGCAATCGCAATTATACGAATACACTCATATTTTCGCAGTCACACACTTACACGCAGTCACGCACACACAAACGTATACAGACGCATTCGCACGTACACACACAAACACAGCCACGAACATTTATACAGATGCCGTCACACATCAACGAATACACACTAACTCATACGGTAGATGTTACAGATTTACACACACGCACATGAACGTGTACACGCGCGCAGTCACCAACTCCTAGAGTTGCAGTTATAAGAAATCCAAGTTATAAGAATAGTAATACATACATATTTACGCACACTTACATACATACACACGAAACGAGCACACACACATGTATATACGCACGCACATGTACACTGGGACAGGTAGATTTTCCACTTTTTGGGGAAATCAGCATTGCACTTAATGGTGTTTGACTTGTTAAGTACTGAGACCTAAACTTAGATTCATAGTTTTACCAATTTTTGAGCATTTAGTTTTAAACCTAATTATTTACACTACTTAAATTGTTCGGACTGTTATCCTCATCTTCGTTACGATATTCACCACGTTTCGGCCGCTGTACGCTCCGACCATCTTCGGGTGATTGGAATTTCGAACTGAACCCTTTATTTCGTCCACTGAAATGTTCTAATTTCATGTGCCATACCTCTTCAGGATGTCTCAGTTATCTCACTTTAAATCAACTCTCCAAGTTTTTGTTCGCCACTGCAGTAGCCAGGTATTGAACTCACAAGTCTTTGGGTCAAGTTACTGGTTCCAACCAACGCTTTTATCCATGTGGGTCATGTGTTCTCAACTGTAACTGAGACATCCGGAAGAGAGGCATGGCACGTGGAACTAGAACAATCTACCCCGGTGGACAAAATAAGAATGTTCGGTTCGAAATTCCAAATACCTGAAGATTGCCGGAGCGTACAAAGGCTGAAACGTCGTAAATATGGTAACGAATTTGAGGACAACCGTTCGAACAATGTAAATAGTGTAAATAATTACAATACCTCATCACAAAAATAGAGACAGCTAGAAATACCTAATTTCCGCAGGTTTTTGCATACAAACTGACATCAAAATTTTATCATTTCAAGAATAGATCCAAATAAAGTTGATATCATTTGTATTCAGTTTTGTGCCATGCGTGATACACCCTTAGGCGATCATGTGTCTTTCGATACATGGCTGACGAGGCAGATTTTCTTCCCGCAATAGTTTGCCATTTCTTTCTGCGGTAGACCAGTTGCCATCCAAGGCTATAGAACCCGGTCTGTCTTGCTATTTACCCATAGTTGGGGGGTGGAGAAAAGGATTCATACTTTTCCCAAGGGTATTAGCACGTAAGTGAATGTAATGGATTTGACTGGAATTCGAACTCGGCTCTCCGATTCCTTAATCCGAGCCGCTATCTATTACTCCACCGGATTCAAACCAGAATTCTGATCAGGATTCACCACAACCAAAATATTAATTTTTACTGTATTCGATAAACTGTATTAAAAAATTGTAAAACATTATATAAAAGGCTATTCAGTGAATAAGATTTGTTAGATCATTTGTTAGGTCATAATTAATATAAACAAAAAATAGATAAAAGTCTATAGTACTACTGGACACAAATTATCAGACAAAATGCTTTACATTTGCATTGTTTATTGAAAATCACACTACAGCACTGTATAACATATTACATCATAATATAATTAAATTGTTCAGTATGATATGAAGGCCTCATTTGATGGCACAATGATTTAGTAATATTGTGTGTGTGTGCCTTGCATCGTGTCCATATACAATTTGTAAAGCTTCAGTAAATTATAAATTTTATAAGGCTGTGTTATAAGGCTTTCACTGAATGAAATGCTAACGCTACGATTTTAACCTAAACTTAATCTTTAAACTTGTTTCCTCAAAAAAAACGGTGATGATTTGGAAAAAAATATTCTGTGTCATTATTTATCATGTGAAACCCCAACTTTCAAATAGAGTGCAATACCACGGTTCATAAATCAACCTCCCCTAACGTATACTCATATAAACACAATTACATAATTACGACTGCGCACAAGCACATATTCTTGCAGACACACACATTTATGCAACACACACACACGCATACGCATACAGATTCTTACAATATTCGGAACTACGTCTACTCAAACTTAAGAACCATAAAATGCAATTTATTTTTTTGTAAATTAATTAAGTCATTGATTAAAATTCTTGTCAAAATAATTGACTAACGTGAATTAATTAATATTAATTGTTATATATTAAATAATAATAAAACAGTCCGTTAACGCCAAACAAAGTATGGGTCTCAACCAATTACTAGAGGTTAGCGGGTTTAAATGTCAGCAATAATTTGCAAACAGGATGCTCAATGGTAAAATATAGAACTTCATAAAAACTTCAAAAAACCTATCTTTTTTATTTTAAGTTTCGGAGATATACCACTCGTCAGTGTTAAATAAATGTATTGAATTTATTAACAGATTTTGTATTTATATGCATAGATTTTCATATACCGGAAGTCAACGTGGAAAAAAAATTGTCTGACGAAATCCTAAAGAACGAAACGCATCACACGAAAAGTTTTCCACTTTGTCATTGGTTTTTTTAATATACTCTTCATAAAAAAAAACACTGATTATTGACGCAAATTCAAAATCTGTCTTATGGTAAAAAAAAAAAAAAAAAAAATTATGCCGTAACATTAGCCGTCCTTGCATGGAATATTGCTGTCATATATGGTCTGGTGCTCCCGCTGTACCTCTCGAGGTCCTTGACAAAATCCAGAGACAAATATGCAAGATGATAGGTCCTGATCTGGCATCAAGTCTACAATCGCTATCCCACAGACGTACCGTGGCCTCTCTCTGTATTTTCACGGCAACTGTACCAACGAGCTACTTTCGCTGGTTCCCAGAATACATGAATTTAAACGAGCTACCAGGCTGGCATCTCGGCCCCACCCTTTCACTGTCAAAACAGTTGAATGTAATCGTCTCCTCTTCTCAAACAGCTTCTTCTCCTGCACTTCCCATCTGTGGAACTCCCTTCCCCTTACTTGCTTCCGCGACGACTATAATCTTCAAATATTCAAGTGTAATGTCAATCGACATCTGACACCCTGAGCTTGTTCCCCTTCCTTCTCTGTATCCTTTCCTCAAACACGCCTCTTTATTCTTGTTCCCAATCCTCTATAACCCCTTGCGTGTTAGTGGCACTCCCGTCTTGCTTGGGGTGAATTGCCTTAAAAAAATATTCCAAAATGTTATAAAGAGACAAAATTTAAACTTAAATTGTTCGATTTTGCTTAGCGTCAGTAATCTGCTAGATAAATCTTTTGAACTTTACTTTATCTGTTAACTACAGGGCACGGAAGAAATACCACTCACATATTGGTAAGACTAGATAAACACACCATTGGCACTAATGTCTTACTATTATGTGAGAGGTATAAGTGGGAAGTATCACTTTCCCAGCACCATGTTTGTCCCCCTGTTCCTTTTCTATAAATACTTTCATGGTAATTGTTCGGGTGAGCTCTTCCAGTTAACTTCGCTTGGGGATGTATGCTCATTGGGCCCATTTTAATTCTGTCCCTATTTTTCTTTAGTTTAATTCCCCATCACCTCCCTCGTTAGGTGGTTAGTGATGTCAGTTCGCAGGTGGATGCCTTGCGCCTTTCGTTTCGCGTGAGTGTTTTTCGTATTTTTTGTTGTGTTTGATTGAGTGCGTGTCAGTGTGCGTGCTTGGGATGAATGAATGTTTTTATACTATTTTAGACCCGCATTGATTTCGGCCAGTGAACTGGTATTTCTGCCACATTGTTGGGGGGGGGGGGGGTTATTACTGATATTATTTTCTTTAGTTTCTTGTAAATATTTTTGTATTCATATTGTAAATACTCATTGGGGTTAGTTTTTAGAATTGTTATTTTAATCCCCCCCCCCAAAGACACTGAATTGTAAATATGGGGACTAGTTAGTATTTCCATAGAGACAGTGAGGTATTATGGTGGTTGTAGTAAGAAAGGTACGTATGAATGTGTTGTTTTTGTGTAAGGAATATTGTTCGTACGATTGGGTCAGTTTTGGCGGCTAGCTAAGTTATAGTTAAGACAGAAGAAGACCGTCTTTTCCCCAATCCCCCCTTCGGCCTTGTGCCACATTTCTGTGTATTGAACAGAATAAAAATCGCTCTTCCAGTTAACTTAGCTAGGGGATATATGCTCATTGGCCCCATTTTAATTCTGTCGCTATTTTTCTTTAGTTTAATTCCCCATCCCCACCCTCGTTAGGTGGTCAGTGATGTCAGTTCTCCGGTGGATGCGGGGCGCCTTTCGTTTCGGGTTTGTTTTTTCGTATTTGTTGTTGTGTTTGAATGAGTGTGTATTTGAGTGAGTGCTTGGGATGAATGAATGTCTTATATTATCAAAGTCCCGCATCGATTTCGTCCACTTAAGTGATGTTTTCTGTCACATATAATGATTTGGGGGGGGGGGGGGTTACTAACATTATTTTATTTGGTTTCTTGTAAATAGTTTTGTTTTCATATTGTAAATACTCATTGGAGCTAGTTTTTAAATTGTTGTTTTATTCCCCACCCCGTAAGGTAAGTAAGAATGCATTGTTTTGGTGGTAGGAATATTGTGGTATATCTGGGTCAGTATTTATGGCTAGCTAAGTTTAATATTAAGACAGAAGAAGACCGTCCTTTTCCCCATTCTCCATTTTGGCCTTGTGTCACATTTTGTAAATATTTATAAATAAATACCGCTCTTCGAAATGGTACTTAGAGTTTTTAAATTTAAGCGCAGTACTAGACTGGCGTCGAGATCTCATCAATTTACAGTTGAGCTGGCTAGATGTAACCGTAAATTCTATGCTATCAGTTTCTTTTCTTGCACTTCTCCCCTGTGGATCCATGCTTTCCAGTCAGCTTTAATCTGCTAAGATTTAAATGCAATGTCAATCGCTATATACTGCTCCCCCCCCCCCCCGATTACTCTTTCCGCTCATTATGAATGTTTCTCTTCCTAATTCTTCCACACGCAGTAACCGCACGTGTCTTAGTGGCTTTATTGCCTTGCGTGTGATGAAACCGATTAAAAACGTATATGTAGGAGGTATTTCTGCCGATGCCTGCATATGAACTAATATAACAAAATTTTGTAGAAAGCACACGATAATATGTCTAGCGTTTATTTATTTCTCATACATATTCTTTCGAGACAGCACATTAATTCTCGCGCACATTTGTAAAACATTCGTGTGTATGTGTGTGTAGTTGCATTCAGGTGGAAGAAAAGGCCCACCAGTTGGCGACATTGATCAGCTGGAAGCCGTATGTCGCTGATGGGGAATCTTCTGTCCCTTTGAATTGTGACCATGCTTCCAGTGTTTATGACAAAGCGACCAGATTTGGTATGACAATGCGTCCAAGTGCAACGAAAGTTTTTTTACAGGGTGAATCAGCCGCTCCTCTCATAGTGTGGGGTCTGTGGTGGAAAAATACTTTCTCTTACATGTATGCTCAGCCTGTTAAATGTAACGCTTTGAAAATTGATAGGGTCGATTTCCACATGGGATGCGGAAGGTTTTTACGAGCAGATTCCCCCCTCTTTCCCCACGAGTGTCAAGTCAAGAGTGGGTCATTTGATATTAAGTGGCCACTTCACACTTCTAAGGCTTCACTTTCTCCGTCATGTTTTAAAAGAGCGAATAACTTCTGTTATGAAGATCATAATGTTGTCTGTCGACTTGTTTACGTAAAGAACGCTTCTTTTTCTCCGCTCGGGAAAACGAAACGCATTTATTATCAAGAATATTCATAACCATTCATAACTAGTAATCAAGGGTGACGTACTGATAGTACAGGGAACAAATGAAATCAGCGAATCAGGTTCGAATGTAGGTTGAGATTACAGTGTTATTCTTTTTCTTTTCGACCAGATGGCCTTGACACTCTCTTCTCCTGTATTTGATTGATTCATTTGTGGGGTTTTACGGTTTACCAACCCCTCGCAGGCTATCTAAAGCCAGAAAATAGTTTTAGATTCTAAGAAATTAGTCCTACTAATTAATCCATAACTGGGCGTAGAAGAGGGGTGCTCATACTTTTCCCAAGGATATTTACGCATATGTGAATATAACAAACTCGACCGGAATTGGAACTCAACTCTCCGAGACGTTATCTATTACACCACCCTTACATCCAACTTTACATCACCTAGTATTCCCAAGCGGTCAGCCATCTAGGTACTGACCAAGCTCGACTTCGGTGATCATAGAAGAACCGTTGTTTCAACGCGATGTGGCCGTAAGCTTCTTCTTCTACAGTGTCCGATCGCCAGCTCTCATGATGAAATGTCACCTTACTAGCATGGCATGATGGCTGATAAAGAAGAATGTTTTTTGTTGTTATCTTAATTTTATTAATCCTTTCACCCCAAGTAAGGCAATAAAGCCACTAAGATACAAGGAGTTACTGAGTGCGAAAGTATAAGAAAGAAATATTATTAAGGAGCGAGGAATGAAGAATGCAGTAGATAAAAATGGATATTGCATTTAAATCTTTGAAGATCAAAGTTGGCTGGAAAGCGATGAGACGGAAAAGAATTCTACAGGCAAGCAGTACAAAAAAAAACTGTTAACAAAGAATTTACGGTTACATCTAGCCTGATCAGCAGTAACATGATGCCAATCTAGTACTGCGCTTAAATTCATCAAGTCTATGTACCATAGAGGAAAGTTCCTTCATAGCAATTACCATGAAAGTACTTATAGAAAAGGCAAACGAAAGGTACTTTGCAGCAGCACCAGACCATATATGGCAGCAATCTTCAAAGTATTGACGATTCGTAGGCTTATGGTAGGTTCGGTACAATATCAATTGGCCAAATGGTTGGCTGAATTACTTCAGCCAGTCACTGATCTGTTTTCCATTTATTGTGTTTCCGACTCATTTCGGTTTTCTATTAGAGACACTGATTTGTGTTCTGAAAGCAAGCTCGTGATGTCCTTTGATATTGTCAGTTTGTACAAAATGTTCCCCTTCGGGTTACCTTACAAATTTGCACTGATGTTCTTTATAGAGAACGGTTATTCTCGAAGGTTTATTTTTGGAGTATATGCTTTCAGCAACCGTGGGGGTGGGGTGGAATTTAGCTTCAATAATACTATGTATGCCAGAGTCATTGGGATTTCAAGGGGCACTCCCCTCGATCCGGTATTAGCTAACATTTTTTATGAAATATTGTAAGCCCCACGTGTATCTACGTTATGTTGATGACACTTTTTCCGTTTTCGATTCCATCAATGATGCTGAGGCTTTTCATATCCAATTTAATACCCTTCATCCATCCCTTCAATTCACCATGGAAGTGGAAAACAGTCATACTTTGCCTTTTTGGGAGCGTACTGGTCGAACGTAAAGGTGGTTCGTTCATTACCAATGTTTATCGGAAGCCTACGTTCACAAGTCTATACACCAATTGAATTTTGTTTCCCTAATTCTCGTAAGATCAACTTGATTCCTATCTTAGTTCATCGCCGGTTGATGATTTGTTCTTGTAGATTCGATCAAGAATTGGAAAATATTCATTGTGTTTTTTGTGACAATGGTTATCCTGTTAATGTCATCAAACGAGATGTTGAGCGGAAGATTAAACACTTTAAAGAACCGGTAGTGTTCGGTCTCATCCTGTGTCCCGTTTATTTAAAATTATCATGGCTAGGTAGGAAAAGTCAAACGCTGGCTGACAAAGTGTCGGCTTGTGTTACATCAGGTTTTTCTACTGCCAGGCTGTGTGTTATTTGTGGAACTAGTTCGGTTTTTCCTTCACTTTCAAAGTAGTTCTATCATATATAAATTCAAATGTCAATGTGAAACTGAATACATAGGACGAACCAATCAACGACTTGAACTCGAATTAGTCAGCACGTTCCTGCCAGTATAAGGCTTGAGTCTCTCTTCGACAGTAACATAGTCTGCGCATGATTCGACCATTAACCGACTGTGCTAACAAGTATGCAAACAATTCTGCACGCGGTTCACATTAAGTTACATCAACCGACTCTGTGCAAACAGAAGGAGAATTTCATTCCTGCCTTCAGTCTTTTAGGAAGTTCGTGAGTATTATTTTTCCTTTTTATACTCACTTGGAACTATTTATATTTTTATTCGTGAATTATTTTGCAAATAAATATATTTTAATCGTGTTTAAAAATTTCACTTCCCCACCCTTTTTTTGCTGCTTGAATTTTCCATATTTTTGTTTCCATCATTAATTATGAACGTTTTCCTTCTGACTATTTGTTGGTTGAAAGGATTCCTCAAAGTAAAATGCTCTCGTGTATTTTTAAAACTGTATTCATGTTCTGTGGTATCAAGTCCTTGTTCAAGTTTATAAATATGTAATATAGATTCTGGGTAAAAGAATTATCTAAAACGACACAGTGAACCAACTTTCCTAGCAGCAGGCTTAGCAACTGATTCACTATAATCATTCCTCTTTATGTCGGTAGAGAATATTACATTGAGAAGGCGCAACAAGTCACTCACCTGGAAGTTAGCATCAGCCATGCTGATGGAAGGGAGAAAAGGGCCCTCTCAGATGATTAATAGAGAGCAGTTTTGTTTTGGAGGCATTAAAATTAATAAGCCATTCCTTGCCCCAGTTAACAACAAATTTTATGTCATTTTTGAGATCAGCTGCCAATTTTACCTTATCGAACCTATCAGATGTACTATTAAGACTAGAGTAAATAGTTGTGTCGTCAGCATAGATACCGGGTTTAGATTGTGTTAATAAGCATTTGGGTAAATAATTACCTCATAACAATCAAGTCAATCCAGTCATTTACAACAAAAAAAAACTGTTACCTCCTTACCCAACCATGACAAGGCCAAAACGACTATTGTGTGTCGTTTAGTCGCACCTTTAATGCTTTTCGTAGAATTCAGAATTCATTTTGTAGTTCTCAAGTATACGTATTAGTTTCAACTGAAACGTTCTCTGATCTTCCTCAAAGGTTTGTTGTTGGTCTTTAAAATTCGCCTCACACGTTTCCACAATTCTTTTTCTTTTCACCTCTTCCAACAAAATCACGTGATGTTTACATACTCTCGTCTTCACGTGCGAAATTGGTATCGACGCTCCGCTTGATTCCTGAAATGATGCTTTTCCAATCACAGGCGTCAGAATTTGATTATACGTATTGTCTGTTCGTTTTACGCCTCTTCACTTTTAGAAATGACCGACATTAGTACCTGTTTTTGCTAATCGAAAGAAACCCGAAGTGGATTATCGCTTTTACGAAAACGACAATAGTGACCAGGGTTTTTTATCTTAGCATCAGGCTTATATGTATATCTCTACATCTATGTATTATCGTGATTATTTCGGGTATTTATTTCGGGTATTTCGGGTATTTATCATCTATAAAATCGAAACTGTAACCTAAGAAATCACCATGCACTTAACTAGTCGCGTCACATTGACACTCATGTGGATGTCATGAATAGCATCAACTCGTTCAGAAATGTTTAAGCAATCAGCTACTGATTAAAAATAACATCAAATGATCCCTGTGAGTCTTGAAAAGAACTGTTATTCGTCGGATCTCATAGACAGGTGCTACAGAATCCCAAACAAAAGAAGCGACATCACTTGAAGACTTTCAACAGCAGCAATAACTAAAATGGGTAGTACATGTAACACGAAGAGAAAATAATAACAATCAAAATGTTGATGTTCCACACTAGTTCAAAGAAAAGGCTAGAAAGGAATGATCCAAAACTGTGAACCCTGTAGGTCTTAGCAAGACCCAATCATCTTCAGCTTCAAAAACTGGTGCTACAGAATTAAAAAGAACTATATCAAATAAGAGAAACCACGTGACTTTCAACAGCAGCAACAACTAAAATGGATAGCACATGTAACTCGAAGAGAAAATAATGCTATGATCAAGATATTGACTGCACCCTTTCAGAACATAGGTGGTCATGATTCTCTACAACTTTCTGTCCCTTGTTGCTCTAAACAACGTTTGACTCTTTACAATCCATGTTTGTCCCGATCGGCCATCCATTTACCCAAAGTCTGTTTTCCTTTGCTTACTTCTCCCTTCAATATATCCTGTGAGTGTTAAATTTTCCAAGCCCTCTTTTTTCAGACTGTGTCCCAGAAATTGCAACTGCCTCTTTCTGATCTTAAGTATGACTGTCTTTCTATCTCCCATTTCCTTTAAAACTTGCCCGTTCCTCAAATGTTCTACGCAAGGTATTCTCAGCATCTGTCGCTTCAAATTAGTTCTTTATCTGTAAAAACATTGTCCAGCATCCATTACCATACAGGAGGGATATATATGGCATAGCAGTTCGTTACAATTTCTTTATTTGTAAAGATATTTTATTCTCTTTTAGCACTTTGCTTACTTTCTGGAAAGTATCTGTCGCTATTCCGATGCGGTTCTGGAACCATGTGCTATATTTTCCGATGTTTGTTTCTACCCATAACCAGATTGGTTCAATTTCTGCACATGCTCGATTCTGACGTCTTCAATCCGTAGCTTTCTCTTATTGACGCCCATACATGGTTTCTTACAGTTAATAGTTAGTCTTTTCTTCTCGCTTTCCTTTGCTATATTGCGTCAGGGATTTTGCCATTTTCCTCTTGAGTGGAACAAAGTGTCTTCTGTGTATCTTATGCTGTTAATAATATTATTGTCTACCGATAATAATTCCTGATAGGTCGTACCGATCTCTGGCGATCTTCTCGCTCTATAGGTCAAATAGGTCCGGTAAGAAAACGCGTACTTGTCTTAATCCTCTTTCTAGATGCCTAACGATCCTATCGGCATGCAGAGAACTATTATGTAATATCGCTCTTCCTTATATGGCAGTGAATGCTAGACAATATCATCACAGATGAAGAAGAGACCTGAAGCAAAAAAAAATGTGGTTCTACAGAAGGATGCTGCGGTTACTATAGGCAACACATGTGAGAAATGACAAATGACAAAGGAAACAAAAGATCACTTATACTTAACATCAGAAAAAGAAATTTGATATTTCTAGGGCACATAAAGAGGAAAGAGGGTTTGGAAAATTCGATACTCACAGGACAGATTTAAGGCAAGAGGGACAGAGGGAAGCAATGCATAACCTACCTTGAGAGCTTCAGTAACTGGATGGTAGGACAAAGGTTTAGGGGAGATCACGAAAAGACAAAATTCATTAAAAGCTACAAAAGACAGGAAATTGTGAAGAGTTATGATTGTTTATGTCTTATCTATTTGCTTTTACTGTTAAGAACTTTGAAAAAAAACATTTCACATGTCTAAATCTTTTTCAGTCTCTCAAGGAAAGCAAGAAGAGACGACAAAATAACAATTGCAATTAGACAGAATGCATGATTGTCAGCAAAAGGAACAGCTCAACATGCGAATTGCAAATTGGAGATACCAAAATGAAGCAAGTACGAAAATATCTGGAAAGTGTTTGAACAGAGGATGGAAAGCGTGACACTGATATCCGAAGGCACATTGGGATAGTGAAAGATGCCTTCCAAAAGCTAAGCAAAGTATTGAGAAAGAGGAAAATTTTGTTAGAAACAAAGAAAAGAGTACTAAACTGTTATGTAATATCAGTCCTCCAAAATGGTAGTGAATGATGGACCATCCCCTCACACATGAAGAAGAGATTTTAAGCAACAGAAGGATGCTGAGAATACCATGGACCAATGACAAAGTTTTAGAGAAAATGAAAACAAAAAGGACACTTACAGTTAACATCAGAAAGAGACAATTGACATTTTTAGGGTGCATAATGAGGAAAGAGGGCTTGGAAAATTTAATACTTGATTGAAGACAGGGGGGCAGAGGAAAACAACACATAACAAGCTGTAGTAAATGGAGGGTCAGACAAGGTCTAGGAGAAAAAATAAAAAAATTATTAAGTGTTACAAAGGGTTTACTAGAGATAGCGAAAAGACCAAATTTACTAGGATCTACAAAAGACAGGAAAATGTGGAGAACCATAACCGTTAACGTCCTGTAGGACAAAAGTACATAGAAGAAGAAAATCCTTTCATGACGCAAGCACATACGGTTCTCCAATTGTCCCTTTTGATGCTCTAAGTAAAGAAAAGTGTGGAGAATAAAAAAAGACGACAAAATTCATTAATGTCAGGTAATTGTGAAGGTCCATAATCGCCAACAGCCTGAAGCGACATAACAGATAGATGAAGACGAGGGGTCGAAAAATTGTTACGTTTAGCGTAAAAGTGGGCGTAATTAAGCGTTTCGATCGAGAGCAGCAAAGTGTTCTTTGTTAGTTGTTCCATTAATGAATAAAATGGAGAGTCAATTGCTGAAGTAGAGTGAAGGGTGAACAAAGTGTGGTGCCCCGGGATCTTATATTTAAAGAGAAACCAATCTATCGTTTTAATACGTTGAAACAGAAAAGTGACAATCTGATCGATTTTCTAGGCAAGGGCGGTATCAGCTGTTCGCCTGAAGTTATTATGCAAATCAGAGAAATCTCAATAACCCATATTTTGTTGTGAAATTTTAATCGATTTATTTACACGTCAAAACAAAGCTTGAGATTTTTATTAAATTCAGTGGATTTATTATTAAAAAAAAACTACAATCTGAAGTTATTATAGAAAACCAGACATTTCATTAGGTTGGTGCAAAAATAATGTCGTTTTTTGACGTTCAACTTCATGTGAGAAAACGACATTATTTTTGCACCAAACTAATACTTCATTAACAACATAAGACAATCATCAACAATTGATAGACCCCTATAATA
Source organism: Acanthosepion esculentum (assembly GCA_964036315.1). Taxonomy (NCBI): domain Eukaryota; kingdom Metazoa; phylum Mollusca; class Cephalopoda; order Sepiida; family Sepiidae; genus Acanthosepion; species Acanthosepion esculentum. The sequence goes on along the minus strand of OZ038499.1, from coordinate 79,743,069 downwards.
GAACAAATAACATTCATATATAAGTTTTTGAATCATTTACATCTTAATATAGTGCAGAGGTGGTTAAACTTGCTTAATGTAAGAGCCACATACGATAAAGTTCAGATGTTTGAGCGCCACAAGACATGAACAAAATTACACGTACGTCTTTCTTATATACACATTTTGTTACAAAATGTTCATATAAATATTAAGAAATGCATATATGCAATAATATTTATTCATGTATGCCAATTTTTAAACTTAATTTGCATTCGTTTCAGTCATCACTAAGTACACACACACACATATATATATATATATATATATATATATATATATATATATATATATATATATATATATATATATATACCAAATGTTTTCAAAATCTTGACTGATGATTGTTTTAATTATATTGAGCGTATTTAATACTTTAATTACTACAGGAATTTCACTTTTATATTAAGCGTCATGAAAAAAGACCAACATCGACATATTGCCACGAACCGCATATTAAAGGTCAAACAGCCGCATGTAGTTCACGAGCCTCGGTTTGACCACCCGTCTTCTCAATAACAGCCAGCAATGTATTATCCATTGATTTTGCTATTTTGTTTTTACTTCAGCAGTTTCATTTTCCGATATGATGGTTTTAATCGCTTCCCATAGGCCTGCTTTGGTGTCATTGTTTTCCACCTTCATATAATTTCATCTTCACAATTGACCATAGATATTCGATTGGATTAAGATCAGGACTTGATGGTAGCCGTTCCATTATCTTCTCTGCTGTAAAACTTTAACGCTCAAAAAAATCATGCGTAACCTTAGATATACGAGAAGGAACATTGTCGTGTATAAATACGCACTTCACTTTGAAACTACGAGGCTGGGACTAGTAAAGGAAGTCGTGTTCATGAAATCGTAATAATTAGCACTGTTCAGGTTAACCCCTTTATCGACTTTGTAAGGTCCAATAATGCTTTGGTTGACAATTTTTGCCCATATAATCACACTGCCACCTACTTGCTGCCTTTTTTAGCCACAGGAATATCTGCATCGGATAAAATCCATCCTTTGATTCATCCATCAGTTACATAGAGTGTCACCGCCGGGATTCGTTCGTGAAAATTAGTTTGGAAAAGTTATTTTTGGCCTGATTTTTATACTTTAAAATACTTGATTTGCTCGAAGGAGTTTGCCTCGGAGATTTCTTGAAAGATCCCAGTTTGCAAAACATTCTACACCTTTTTTTTGTGTGTGTGTGGGGATTCCCTCGATTCCAACCTGTTCAAAGATCTGAGCAGGGGTCAAAAGTGGTTGTTATCGCTATCACTCACTTTAGAGTTACATTCCCCTCGAGGAGAGAAGTCCTTAGTCTCTTCCTTTGCTTATAGTTCTCAACTTACCTTTTCAACAAACGTTTTTCTCGTTTAATAATCTCTGCGAAGCTCTTTTGTAATGTTCAATGTCGACACACCTTCGCTCAATAACTTTATTTTCTGTTTTCACCATTCGTTAGATCCTTTACGCTATGTTTCAACAGATGGGGAAAACGATAATATTATTTTAATAGATTTCAGAGGCTTTGAATCTGGGATTGGCAGACGCCAGCCCTCGGGCCACGTCCGGCCCGCGAATGATTTTTGTCCGGCCCACCAACTTAACCGGAAAGTAAATGTTAATATAATTCTTACTTTTAGGATCTAGAGTGTAATATCAACTTATTATTTTTTGTAGACATCACGACCCACATGAAAACTTTGAATCTTGAACTTCAAGAAAAGAGGAAGCTTATCTTTACTGTTTTGGTCAAGTTATTGCTTTTGAAAAAAAACTTCGATTGTGCAAATCACAATTTCACAAAGGAAACTAATCTCATTTTCCAAATCTCCAAAATCACAAGAGAGATATAATACCAGACATCTTTGTGAGCTCTATTCAGGATTTGAGTAGCGAGTTTTCCTCCCGTTTCTCTGACTTCTAGCAACATGGAAATCAATTTAAATTATTTGATAACACGTGAAGCAAGTGACAGAAAAATATCGGTTGTAGTTATCGACAAACAAAGCGACGAAGTTTTTAAACAAAATTCAATTCGGAATCCACTGATGATTTCTACAAGAAATATGTTTTGCCAAACGAAAACTATAAAAGCCTATTGAATAATATGAAAATGATGGCATCATTATTTGGAAGTATATATGCCTGTGAAAACCTTTTTTCGGAAATGAAATATGCTAAAAGTCGTTTACGAACAAGGTTAGGTCTTGACCACCTGGATGATGTCTTGCTCCCGTCATCGACAAATATTTCACCTGATGTGAACAATAAGGAGAAACAAACGTATCATTAAATAATTTGATATTTCTAATTGTATTTCATTTGTAGTAAGGAATTTGCATTTTTTTGTTGATTGTGTTGTTATCCTGTTATTCCTGCAGTAAAATAAGGAACCTTTTTCAAAATATAACTTAGTTGTTTTTTCTTCAGACCCCCAGACCAAGGCAGACTTCTGGACGGAGCGGTCTGAGATCGAGACAATTTATTGTAGTACATTTGATTTCATGACCCTCCTAGTTATCTCCAAAAAGGTTGCCGACCCCTAATTTAAATTAATATTAGTTTAATCGGCATAACTTCGATTAGTCATTTTTTAAATTCCAGATATCTCAAAATATAACCATTAAAAGTGGCTGGAAATTAGTTAGAGAGGAGTGGAAATGGATTAGTTTAAATTCGACAAATTCTGCACTTTTTGAATTATTGAAATATGTAATTTACATAATAACTTCAGACGAGCTGTATAGCTTACAAGTGAACGAAGAGAGTGTTTTGCCTTATAAGGAAGCTGCCAAAAAATGCACCCAGAAGAACTAAAGAAAATACCATGGCAACAGATTGTTATTGGTATAAACAAGTGTTTAACTGTGACATTTATACGAATAAATTACCAAGTAAAACTTTATTTCGATAGATGCTAAGCGGGCTAGGTGAGGCAGGATATCATAATAACAGAGTTAATCTAATGTCTATTATTAACGTTACAAGTAATGCCGTCCTCGGATCTCTATTCTTCTTCTTCTATGTGCCACTTGCTTTCTTGACATAGTCGATTATACCTCTCCACAACTTCCTATCTGATGTGATTCTTAGCAGTTTTTCTAACTTTACTAGGGCTCCCGCCACCCGTACTGCTATCTATTCACACAAGCCGATCAGGTAAGTAGCTCGCTGTCTTCCCCTATCTCTCTTACCTATGAGGGTTAAGTTTTCCAAGCCCTCGTTCTTCAATATATGTCCAAGGTATTTCAGCTGTCCCTACCTGATTCTGGGTATAAGCGTTCTTTCTGTTGCCATTTTCTTTAAGACTTCCTTGTTGCTAACTCGATCCCTCCATGGAATTCTCAGTATCCTTCTGTAGAACAATATTTCTGCTGTTTCTAGTTTTTTTCTACCTTGCTTGCTCATTCGGATCTCGATGTAACATTTTCCATCCTCTGTTAAAATGCTTCCCAGATATTTGAACTTCTGCACCTTCTTGATCCTTATATCATCAATTCGTAACTAGCGTCATGGGCTTTTTTCTCTTGTTCATGACCATACATTCTGTCTTCTTGCAGTTGTGATGTTTAGACGTTTTTTTCTCGCTTTCTTCTACCACACTGTCTAGGGAGTCTTGCGCTTTCCTTTCCGAGTCGGCTATCAACATTGTGTCATCTGCGTATCTTCTATTGTTAAAATTACGCCCACCGATAATAAATCCTGGTAGGGTCTGCAGTTCTCTTAGGATATTGTTGCTGTAGAGGTTGAATAAATCTGGGTAGAAGACACATCCTTGTCTCACACCCCTTTCTATTTTTGTATAGCTACTCAATTAATTTTCTCTTTGTATGCAGGCAGTTTGCTCCCAGTATAAATTCTGAATTATGCTAACATCTTTCCCAGATAGATTGAGTTTTCCTAGCAGTGCAAATAGGTGTTAGGATCCGTCTGACCAGGTTTTTGTTGCTGAGTGTCAGGATTTCAAATATTTAACAACAGCACATCTTTTAAATGAAATATAGAAAAGATTATTTTCTGGAGGAAAAGTAAAAGTCAAACACCAGTTGAAATAACATTTGTATATTCTTTTCGAAAATATACAATACAATAAAATGTTACTTTTTTTTGCAGTCAAGCTTGCTTTATAAAGTAATTAAGTGTTCTTGTTGCAGTGTGAAATGTGTGAACAGACTTACTTTATGATGGTCAGCCTAATGTGCTTGTGAGTTCATAGACAAAGGCTTAGTAGGCAATCATGGTTAATTCCTTCTATTGTGTGTGTGGACAAGGCCTTAGTCAGCAACTGCTGGCTGTCTCTCTTCCATTTTGTGTGTGTGTGTGTGTGTGTGTGTGTGTGTGTGTGTGTGCGTGTGTGTGTGTGCGTGCGTGCGTGCGTAGATCAAACTAGTCTCTGAAATTGTTATGGGCTTCTGAGTATGGTGTCATCTGCGTATCTAATATTGTTATGATTACACTCGCTGATAATAAATCCTGGTAAGGTCTTCAATTTCTTTAGGATAGTGTCACTGTAGAGGTTGAATAAATCTGGGTAGAAGACACATCTTTGTCCCACGGCCCTTTCTATTTTTGTATGACTGCTCAATTCATTTTGCTCACTGTGTAAGTTCTGGGTTATTCTATCTTTTCCAAATAGATCAAGCACTGCAAATGGATTCTTTGTGCCACACCTTGTCAAATGCTTTTACGTAATCTATAAGACATAATTTCACACCCTTCTGCTTCTGTATTGCTCTCTCTATTCAGGACAAAGAAAATAGCCGTTTACACAAGCTCATTCTTCTTCTATGTGATGTGTCCCTTCAGGACGTTGGCGATCATGGCTCGCCACAATTTCCTGTCCATGTAGCTCTTTAAATATTTTATCTTTTTATCATCACTTCTAAACCCTGTTCTGCCAACCGTATACCCAAGTTCGTTCTTCTTCTACGTGTCGTATCTCTTCAGGGCGTGGGGAATCATGGCTCTCCACAATTTCCTATCTTTTGTAGCTTTTATTAAATTTTATCTTTTCACATTTCTGCTGCTTCTAGTTTTTTTTCTACCATGCTTGCTCATTCGGATCTCGGTGTCATATTTTCCATCTTCTGTTAAAATGCTTCCTAGATATTTGAACTTCTGTACCTGCTTGATGCTTATATCATCAATTTGTAACTAGCTATATATTTCAAAGGCCCTTGACAAAGTGTGGCATAGACGATTACTACACAAGCTTTCTAGATCTGGAAACACTGAATTACCAAGTCTTTCCTAACGGGTCGGTCCCGGGAGGTAGTTGTTAACGGACAGTCCTTCCGAGGCCCAAGTGATCAAAGCAGGCGTTTTCCAAGGCTATCTTTTTGGTCCAAACTTATTTCTACTTTAAATAAATTATATACTTCGATCATTTGTGAAAGTCTGGCTTGTTACTGGTCCTAATCTATTTCATACCAACCGTCTACACAAACTCGTTTTTCTTCTATGGACCGTGTCTCTTCAGGACGTGGGAGATTATGGCTCTCCACAAATTCCTGTCCTTTGTAGCTTTTTATAAATTTTGTCTTTTTAACATCTCTTCTAAACTCTGTTCCGCCAACCGTTTACACAAGCTTGTTCTTCTATGTGCCGTGTCCCTTCAAAACGTTGGCGATTATGGCTCTCCACAATTTCTTCTTTTTATCACTTTTAGTACTTTTTGTTTTTTCCCTAATCCATTTTTGCTAACACAAGCTAGGTCACGCCCTACTTTTCTTTACTGTCCATATATTCTTGTCAGTGTTAAATTTTCTAAGCCCCCTTTCCTCATTATGTGTCAGATACTTCAACTGCCTTTTTATAAATGTCCTTTTTGTTTTTATTTTCTCTAAAGCTTTATCGTTGTGCACATGTTCAATCTATTGTATTCTCAGAATCCGTCTGTAGAACCGCAAGCATCAAGTCTCTTCTTCACCATTGTCCATTATTCACTGCAGATAACAGTCCAGTGCTCTTTTACCGGAGATTTTCCTGTTTCATAATTTTTTGCTTAGCTTTCGATGTAATCTTTCACTAATTTTCGTATAGAAATAAATGTAAAAACGAGGCTCTGAATAAGTATAAAAGTAATTCGAAATAATAAAAAAAAAGAAACAGAAAGAAAGAGATGGTCTAGTAGATTCAAGCATTGTTTAAAACACATCTGTTTCGCTGGCAGTTCTGAGTTCAATCTCTGGGTCTGGTGATGCTGGAAATTTACATAAATAAGGCGTTTATATTTCAAAGGCCTTTGACAAGGTATGGCAGAGTAGATTACTGCACAAGCTTTCTAGATATGGAAACACTGGAAGAGTCTCTCAATTTCCAAGTATTTCCTAACGGGTAGGTCCCGGGAGGTAGTTGTCCTCCGAGGCCCAAGTGATCAAAGCAGGCGTTTTCCAAGGCTATCTTCTTGGTCCAAACTTATTTCTACTTTAAATAAATTATATACTCCGATCCTTTGTGAAAGTCTATGCTGATGATACAACGGTATAGAGATACAACTCCAATACTCTAGATGACCAGAGATTGGCAACTGATCTCTCGTCTGACAGGGTGAAAAACTGGCTTGTCACATTCAATGCTTCGAAAACCAAACTATGACGTTCGATCATCACCGAGCGGACCCTGAATTTTCAACGATCGCGACGAATGAATGTACTCTCAAGGAGGCCCCGTATCTTGAGCGCCTATTAAGCTCAGCCCAGATCTCAAGTGGAACTTGTACATACGATCCATCGCTAAAGATTCTGAAAGATGTTCGGTTCCCTGTACCGCTGCAGTAAGCACCTGACTCCTCCTGATATCCTCTAACTTTACAAGAGACAGATCAGGCAGAAAATGGAGGACTGTTGCCAGATATGGGCAGGAGCTTCCCAGTCTTCACTTTCCAGATTCGATCAAGTTCAAAAGTGTCCCCGCGTCCTTGTGGGTGACGAATTATTTTCTACCCTGCAACCCCTTTCCTCACAGACGCGAAGTCGCATGCCTGTCGCTGCTCTATCACTATTTCAGTTCTTTAGTTCCAGCAGTACTAACCTTCACGGGTAAAGACCCAACATGATACGCACATTGCAGCGAACAACCCACACTCCCTTCGTATTCCAATGGTGAGATGGTTCCACTCGAGCAGCTGATTCCCACGAACCGCTGCTTTGTGGAACCGACTCCCAAGAGGATTCTGTCCAGAAAACTAGACTCTCAACCTATTCCATTCTATGGTCAACCGTTTTCCCCACATATCCGCTTAAAATGTGTTTCTTACTCTGTAACCCTCTACCTCAAGCGGCTCTTAGGCCTTGTACAAGGTAAACATAATTGTAAAATAAAAACTCTGGTTTAGTGGAAGGAACGGCACAGATGTTTAAGTATAATAGAAACTGTAACGAAACGTATACTTACAATCAGAAGGAGACAGTTGAAATGAGGAAAGAGGGGCAGGCGAATCTAACAAATATAGGATAACTGAAGGCAGACTTTTTTGGATTGATAGCATAACAAGGATAAAGAAGGATTCGGTTTAAGAGAACTCGTGTAACCCTCAATATTTACGTGATTAGGAGAAATACACAGAAAATACATTTAAGCGATTCCAATACTATTATTTCATATTTAATGCGAAATAGAAAGCTAATAAAATTACAAAAATAAAAGACTGAACGATACAAACAAACCTAACGAAATGAAATATATTACTCTACCTACCAACTCTATCACAAATACAATTGAAAAGAATTTATCCAAGCTTTTAAATGAACTTTATTTCAACTACTTATTTATAAAACAATAAGATATTTAATACAAAACAAAGTAGTAACGATTATAAACTCTATAGCTTGTAATGAATTACATAGGAAAGACCGCGAGGAAGTTAAATAAAAGATTATATGAACCCGAAAGAGAGCTTTTACAAAAAATACTCAGGACAATGTGTCTGATCATAATTTCGATTTCAAAATACTACGTTAATTAAAAGAAAAAAGCAATTTGTTAAGACGAAAATGTATAGAAAGTGAACTGTTTGCTGAATCGTCCAAGATAAATGTGCGTTCAAGCTCTTACATTTTCTTTTTCTTGGAAAATCTTCTGTTGTCACAATCTGGTATACTTAGCAACCATAACGATAAAAATAATATCAAAAGCACAGAGAAACTGAACCCACAGCATGGCCGATGCTTGACGACAAAAATCTTTAAAACTTAAACAATGATAAAACTGAGTCATTTAAAACTTTAGCGTTCCCAGATATCCAGCGCTTCCTCTCGGTACATAATTATAACCAAGGCCCGTGTTGAAACACCCTGCCCAATCCTACACACATATTTCCATGAATAAAAAGAAATTAGACTGATGAAGACCTTCTAGAGGACGAAACACGTTGCACAGAACTATCCTACTGTCATTCAATTGCCTATATGTAGAGCAACAAACGAGAAAAGATTCTATAGAGCCCTGATCTCCTATATCTAGAAAGGGTCGTGACATAAAGAAGAACAGTCCCAATCACCAATATGACACAAACATGACAACTAAATCCCCAAAATGAGAAAATATTACTTAGTATGATCTGAAATTGAAATAAAAACAGTTATGGGACTTAACCTGAATCATTCATAAAATTCAGGATGTGGAATTAGTCAAGTTGATTCATTGTGTCATGCTAGATAATTTTTCACGCCAGAATCTATCTTACACATTTATAAATCTACTATTCGTCGATTCATTAAATATTTCTATTACATTTAAGCGTTTCCAATACTATGATTTCATAGAACTATTCTACGTATTTAGTGATGCTTGATAAAATCTAAAAAAGAATTCAGATTGGTCTCGGCTTCAGTCACTTTCCCACCGCCTTAGTCGCTTCCCACCGCCCTAACGTTGTTTCCTACCGCTTTAACGTCGCTTCCCTCCGCCGTAAAATCATTTCCCACTGCCTTGCAGTCGCTTCCCACCGCCGTAACGTTGCTTCCCACTGCCGTAATGTCGCTTCTCATTGCTTTAAAGTCGCTTCCCACCGCCGTAATGTGAATTCCCACCGATTTAAATTAGCTTCCGGCCGCGGTAACGTAACTTCCCTCCGCCGTAATGTCGCTTCCCATCGTTTTGAAGACGCTTCCTACCACTTTAACGTTGCTTCTCTCCACCGTAAAATCATTTCCCACCGCCGCATTGTCGCTTCCCACCGCCGTAATGTCAATTCTCACCGACTTAAAGTCGCTTCCGACAGCCGTAACGTCGCTTCCGACAGCCGTAACGTCGCTTCCGACCGCCGTAGCGTTGCTCCCCACCGCCGTATGTCTCTTCCCACCGCCGTATGTCTCTTCCCACCGCCATAACATCGCTTCTCACCGCCGTAATATCGCCTCCCACCGACGTAGTGTCGCTTCCCTGTGTCTATTCTATAAATATTTTCATAGCAATTGTTCTGATGGTCTTTCCCATTTGTTACCTGGACTTTACCAATTTAGGCGCATGACTAGAGATTGGCAGGGAATTCTCATAATTTCACTGCTGAAAATGCTATATATAAATTCTCTGCTAGCAGAGTTTCTTCTCGCGTACTTTTCGTTTGGGAAGCACTATCATAAAGGAAACGATCAGCAAAAGAGAAATTAAATTCTTGGATACGAGATAAAGCAGCCAACGACGACGATACCCGTTTTTATTGCTGGACTGAATACACTGTTTGAAAGTCGCTTTTCGCTGGCAACTTTTGCACACATCGAACGTTTGTAATTGTTTCTCATTGCCTCGCTTGTATTGACTGACAGTCTTTTACGAGTGTCTCTGAATATCTTCCTTGATATCAATTTCTTTTCCCAAATTGAACAAGATCGTTTACATCCCTTCTCAGCAAAGTGGAGCTATCGCCTTATTGGCATTAATCTAATAATAATCATATCCTAAGTCACAACCTACCCTAACCTAATCTTAAAATCTTTGTTGATATCTCGGGGCTAATCTAGTTGGTACTTACGGGTTTGTCAACTGAGATTTGTCCTTTTAAATTTGTTGATGCTTTACGAAAATTAATGAGGCAACACAAGGCCTAAAACTCATTAATACTTGCTTAATTATACAAAGAGATGAGACAGTTTATGTGCTAGTGTGTGCCAGGCTGTTAGTCTCAACGAAAGTAAAGCGAGTTTTCTTTTACCAATCTTATCAGGATTTCTCAAATGGCGTATGTCTTCGAGATCAGTCATTTGTGTATCCCAATCACTCCGATAGTAAATTACAAAACCATTGACTCTAAAGTGCTGTAGGGATTTTATTCAAGCTGAACGCACAATGACAAACATACACACGGGCGAGCGCGCATCCATACGCACACAAACAGAAGCTTGCATTTATGTTAAGGTTTACACACACTGACACACAAATAAACTCGCATTCACACATACTTACATACACACACATACGCTTGTACTAGCATTTACGCACCTCGATACACACATACACACACACTCGCACTCGTGTATACACACACTGACACATGCACAGACGCTCGCACTTACACGCATTTTTACACACGCAGATACACGAACATACGCTGGTATCTACGCTCACAATTACACAGGCTGGTCCATACACATACGCATACATAAACACACTGACACAAACACATACGCTCGCACTTATCCGAAAATATACACACCCTGATACACACATATACGCTTGCACGTTTAAGCTTACATTTGCGAATACTGATACACACACATAATGACTCTCACACACGTACGCTCGTACACTTAGCACACACAAACACCCCCCCCACTCAAAAACGCTATCCATCGCAACATTCCAGACTATACACCAGGTGCATGATAAAACTTTAATTTAAACATCTTTAAGGCTGTTCCACCAATTCAAACCTTCAAAAGACCAAGGAGCTAAGACTACCTGATAGGAAAGTTTATCTCGTCAAAGGTTAATCGTGAACATTTACAAACCTGCCATTCGGCTGTGCATTGGATACCGCTGCCATATTTGTTCTGGTGCCCCTGCTATTCATCACGAGGATCTTAACAAAATCCAAACAAGAATCTGTAATGTAATCGATCCTGACCTGGCATCTCGACTTCAGTTACTTTCTCTTTGATACTTACTTGGCACAGGGATCCGTCCCTCTGTTTGGTGGTATCACGGCTACGACTAGCTTAAACCGGCTCTGACCAGCTATGACAAGCTATGACTAGCTTAGACCAGCTTGGACAAGCTATGACCAGCGGCCCGAGTGAAAATACTCGGATCCCAACGTTAAAAATTTACCTTGTGTCACAAACTGACTCAGTGTGGAGGGGGGGTCAAGTAAATCTCTACTTTCTCTCCGATGTGGCTTCCCTCTGTCTTTTTTACAAATATTTTCATAGAAACTGTTCTGATGAGCTTTTTTTCCTTGATACCTCGACTACATGAATCTGTGTGCTACTAAATTGGCAATTAGGTCTCACTGCTTTGCAACCGCCAATTCTATTCTAATAGTCTCTTTTAGCACACTTCTCACCTGTGGAATTCCCTTCCGATTCCTGGCTTCCCTGCTGCCGACAATCTTCTAAAGTTTAAAAGCAACGTCAATCGTCATTTACTGTCTTCTTTTCTTGTTCCTTTCTCTTTTCCTCGTTTCTCTTTCGCTCCCTAATACCCCCCTGCACCCTAGTGGTGTTTTCGCCTTGCTTGGGGTGAAAAGATAAAAAATGACCCGCCATGCCTCTTACACAGGATCGAATCATCCACATTCCATTCATATCCCCATTTGCACAGCTTCTTCCCAAGAACAGCTTCTTTGGGGAACACTTCCAAAAGGATGTTACCTCCAATCGCTACATTACTATCCTCTTCAAGCCTACCTAATATTTTTATGTCCATACAATAACCTCATTCAGTAAGACTCTACCTTAGGTAACTCTTGGGCCTTGTACTTTTTTTTAATTTATATTTTGGGAACGATTTCTCTTCGCAGGAGCAGAAGATGAAAATTCTTACCCAACGGCTCCCTCCGCTTGAAGTTACGAATATGGAAATAAACAATCTCGGATGAAATCACGAATGGCTCTTTGTCAAGAAAAGCACACGCAAAGCACCGGTACCAGGCTTAGGATGAAATTATGCGATAATTTATGTCTGAATTTCTGGGATGAGGAATTTACACTATTTATATTCGGACTATTGTTCTTATGTTTGTTGTTATTATCCCAACGTTTCGGCCGTTGCACCCCCCGACTTGGTAATAGTTAGCTATTAGTATTGACTGTTAGTGACTATATGAGTATTGACTATTAGTAAGGTCTTCGATCCACACTGACTTTACAAAAATTCAAGATTAAATGTCGATATATTGTAAAATCAAGAAAGCTCTCCGACACATATTGCTGTTAGGAAAGTTAATAACAAAGTGGAAATTTTTTTTTCGTGTGACGCATATTCACCAGTCTAAATTGATGTTTACGGTGATGCAATCACACATGCGCACACTGGAAAATGGACGCTGCGAAAGTGAAATTTACGGTGATACGATCACACATGCGCGCGGTGGAAAGTGGACGCTGAGAAAGTGAAATTTACAGTGATACGATCACACATGCGCCCGGTGGAAAGTGGACGCTGAGAAAGTGAAATTTACGGTGATACGATCACACATGGGCAGGGTGGAAAGTGGACGCCGAGAAAGTTAAATTTACGGTGATACGATCATGCAAGCGCACGGTGGAAAGTGGACGCTGAGAAAGTGAAATTTACGGTGATGGAATCACACATGCGCCCGGTGAAAAGTAGACGCTGAGAAAGTGAAATTTATAGTGATACGATCACACATGCGCCCGGTGAAAAGTGGACGCTGAAAAAGTGAAATTTACGTTGATACGATCACACATGTGCACAGTGGAAAATGGACGCTGAGAAAGTGAAATTTACGTTGATGCAATCACACATGCGCACGGTGGAAAGTGGACGCTGAGAAAGTGAAATTTACGTTGATACGATCACACATGCGCACGGTGGAAAGTGGTCGCCGAGAAAGTGAAATTTACGGTGATGCAATCACACATGCGCACGGTGGAAAGTGGTCGCTGAGAAAGTGAAATTTACGGTGATGCAATCACAGATCCGCACGGTGGAAAGTGGTCGCCGAGTAAATGAAATTTACGGTGATGCAATTACACATGCGCACGGTGGAAAGTGGTCGTTGAATATTTTAATCTTTAAATTTTTTTTTTTTTTAAATATGTGTTTGGGTATATAGTCTAGCTAAGTTCATTTAGTTTTCACATTTTGAAATACCTTTGTGGCAATAAAAGATCTGCCAAGAAAGGTGAAATGTCTGACGCAAATTTACTGTCGATTATTTAGCGATTAAAGCACTTTCTATACACTTTCGTCTATCTTTCTCTTTTAATTAAAGTAGCATATGTTTTAAATCGAAATTATGGCCAGTCTCATTCAGGTGAGCACCTAATGCAGTGAGAGCGCGGTTTTGTAAACGACATCCTTTATGTTCATGTAACATTCCTTGATCTTAAATTCCTTGAGCTTTCTCCTGTGTATTTCTTTTTAATCGGTATCACCCCCATGCAAGGCAGTAAAGCCACTGCAACACAAATGGTGTGTTGTTATTAGGAACAGAAACATTAATAATGCGAAGAAAAAGGAAAGAGTAATAGGAAGGACATTCTATAGCGATTGACATTGCATTTAAATTTTTCCAGATGAAAGTTGGCTGGAAAGCATGAAGCCGGAAGGGAGTTCCACAAGCGAAAAGTGCGAGAAAAGAAACTGTTAGCATAGAACTTGCGGCTACATCTAACCAGCTCAACTGTAAATTGATGAGCTCTCGACGCCAGTCTAGTATTGCGCTTATAAAGTCTAGATGCCATAGCGAAGAGCTCATTCAAACAATTGCCATAAAAGTATTTAAAAGACACGTGGAGGCAACCTTACTGCGGTGGGTAAGTGTTGTGGTAGGATCCACCTAATTCGCATAGTGGAGTACCGACTATATAAATATGGTTGGTACCGGGACGACAGGAAGGCGAATCAAGAGATTCAACTAGAGACTCTGCCCGGCTGCGACTTAGTCAACACATTCTCCAGGAACGGTCTTCCCAGGAATATACAAAAGGCTATATGTAAATATTGTGTACACTTTCTTGTTTCAATACATTTTGTTCTAAGTACATTTTGTGTTGCATTATTATTCCATGCATTAGTCAAGTTTCAACAGTAAGTGACTGAAGCCGAGCCGCCAGATCAGGACTAATAATATGGCTGATTTTTCTTTGGATCTTATGAAGGAGCTCAAGGTAAATAGCAGGAGCAGCGGACTATGTGTGTTCCTTGTGGCAATTATTCTCTTGAATGTTCATAGTGACTTTGACATCTCCAGCATAAAATTGACCCCACCATCTTGCAAAGAACAAAGGACCAGACATTTTACCTTCTTTGTGGTACACTCATTAATTCACGAGAATTGACGACGGAAAAAGATTTGCGGTAGTCGTCATGTAGAAAAGAGAGAAAGCGACGCGAAAATCGAGTCAAGTTTCGCGGGCTTTGTGACAAGAAAAATCGGTTTACTGTTGCAGGAACTGTAAACAGGTGTTGTACACTTGTTTGGCACCCAACCCACCTACCACTCTCTTTTCTTTGGCTCTCGTCCGCCATACACCACCTCTGTCTTAGCGTTCTGGGTGGGCGGGGCTGTCGGTTGGGACTGCTCAAGAACAGATTCAAACACATCGTTTTCACGAGGTTTCTCTCGTATGCAACGAATATATGTCTAGAATATGCATCTCACTCCCTCGCTTTTCTTTACTCTCTCTCGCTCTCTCTCTCTCGCTCTCTCTCTCTCTCTTAAAGTGTATTCAAACCTCTCTGTCTACTTGAGGCTATTCAGATATATATATATATATATATATATATATATATATATATATATATATATATATCGTTTTCACTCCAAGCAAGGCAGTAAAGCCACTAAGGTACAAGGGGGATTACAGAGTGTTGAAAAATTATGAACAGAAACATTACTAATGAGCGGGAAGAGAAAAGAGTAATAAGGAGGACAGTAAATAGCGATTGGCATTGCATTTAAATTTTTGGACATTAAAGTGTGGAAGGGAGTTCCACAAGCGGGAAATGCGAGAAAAGAAACTGTTAGCATAGAACTTACGGTTGCATCTAACCAGTTAAACTGTAAATTGATGAGATCTTGACGCCAGTCTAGTACTGCACTTCAATTCAAAAAGTCTATGTACCATAGGGAAGAGCTGATATATATATATATATATATATATATATATATATATATATATATATATATATATATATATATATATATATATATATATATATATATATATGTATGTATAGGTATATTTAGGCAGCAATTATTCAAAGAGACAGGTTTGATTACGAAGACTCTACAATGTCTGTCTGTTTAATTTTTAGAAAATAATTGGCCATGGTCAAATGTAATTGACAAAAATGCCCAACAAACGGAATTAAGAGTTTCCAATAAGCAATAAAAGGACAACAATATCAGGGGAAAATAATACTAAGCAAACAATATATATGCAAGATAAAACTAGGTAAACGGGATACAGTCAAGTCATGCAGACTTGAAGACAAGAAAGAACAATTTGGCGGATGAGACCGAGAAGTGGGTTAGAAAAAAAATCCCAGCATGCATCTGTATGATTTGTCTATAAATTCAGGGAGGGAATGTTTTTGCAGTTATTTCCACGCAGGATTGAAACCAAATTTTTTTTTTTATTGTATTTTCCCGATTTTCGAATAAGCTGAAGTGAATTGAACAATAAAAGAAAAGGTCCCAAGAACACAGAAGATGTTGATTGAATTCTTTGGTTTACATCCTGGTCTTCTTTGGAAAAGTGAAACGTTGAAATAGTCTATGTGACACCATGTTTAACAGTCATTGGGAGCGTGCCCCCGCTAAAAAAGATTCGATACACACATATATATATATATATATATATATATATATATACAGAGGCACACACACACGCATATATATGCGATATATATATATATATATATATATATATATATATATATATATATATATATATATATATATATATATATATATATATATATATATATGCGAAATATTAAATATATCATAAAATTCAGGCTAGCGTCTCCTATGGTGAATGATATTTTATTTAATGTGGATTGTTTAGCTTCTACGTTTTTGAGTCTTACATTGCATTGTGTTTTGTAGAGTATTTTAGTATTATCCACTAATATTTGTCTGCTGTATAATACTTGTATCAAACCTGGTTGCATATATATATATATATATATATATATATATATATATATATATATATATATATATATATATATGTGTGTGTGTGTTTATAAATCGCAGTCTTTTCCTATTCATCTCTATATTTATATTTCTACCTATTTCTAAAGAAGTATTGGAGTTTTATTCATTAATCCCACAGATCTTTTATCACTTTAAACGTTATTTTTTAGTGGATAACCATGCTTGACTAGACGTTCGTTTATTTTTTAAACGCTATTTATTTTCGCCTACCGGCCTGAATATTCGAGAGAAACCTCATTAAAACAAACTGCGCTAGGATCCGGAACTGCGTCTCCTTTTACAAAAAAAAAAACTGTTTCGCTTGTTGTCCTCAAGGACCCATAGCCGAGTGATTAAAAGCATTGGTTGAATCCAGTGACTTGACCCAAAGAGTTGTGAGTTCACTGCCTGGTGAACAAAAATCTTGAAGAGTTGACTAAAAGGGAGATAACTGAGACATCCGGAAGAGGCATGGCGCATGGAACTAGAACAATCTACCCGAGTGGACGAAATATAGAGTTCAGTTCGAAATTCCAATCACTTGAACAATGTAAATAATGTAGATTCGACGAGTTTTAACCGACTCGTCCACGAAAGATGTCGCCGATCAAGCAACGTTCTACTTAAATATGGGTTATCCCCTATGTACGTATGTATCTATCTATCTGTCTAAATCTATGCATGTATGTATTCATCTATCTATCTATCTATCTATCTATCTATCTATCTATCTATCTATCTATCTGAGTCTGTACATATCTATCTATCTATCTATCTATCTATGTATTTCGGCGTATTCAAATCTATCTATCTACTTCTCAATCTGTTCATTTTTCTCTCATTTTAA
This sequence comes from Acanthosepion esculentum, assembly GCA_964036315.1. NCBI lineage: Eukaryota > Metazoa > Mollusca > Cephalopoda > Sepiida > Sepiidae > Acanthosepion > Acanthosepion esculentum. The sequence goes on along the minus strand of OZ038499.1, from coordinate 79,725,850 downwards.
TTATATCTATCAGTCTGTTCGTTTCTCTCTCATTTTTTTAATTCTATCTATATTTATCTATTTTTCTGGCTATCTATGATAAGATCAAGAACAAATAGGAAATGTTTATCAATCTAACATGTTTCATTTTTATTAAAGCTTCATCAGAGAATGAGATATGGAGAAAAAAAGAAGAAAGAAATGCTCGTATTTTTACTTTTGTGTTGTTTTGACTTTCATTGGTTAATCAGGTTTGACGTGCATTCGACTTTTTAAACCAATGCTTAGTAGAATTTGTGGCGTTCCGATTTCAAGTAGAGACGATGCGTCGATCCAGAGTTTCAAGAAATTAACGGATTTCAAGGTTATCTGAAAAAACGTAAATATTCTTTTATGTATATAAGGCTATAATAATTCTAATTTGTCTATGTGAGATTCAGATGATAATGTATATTAGTAAGTGTATGTGTGTGTGCGTGTGTGTATTTGTGTATGTCTCGTCGGCAATATATTTGTTGGTTTTTCGCACGTCGATTTGAGAACGTTTTTACGTGCATACTGTTTGTTTTAGATAAACATACGTTTAATTCTTTAAAAATGGATTCAGTGAAGGTTGGGGACGTAATATAATGTTTTTGACGAGTGTTTATAGTGAGTATTATTGTTATTATTATGCTCTCGAAGTACTTGATTCGTAAAGAATAATGTTCTTTTTTTAATTTAGTATGGCATTAGTAAAATCAAAGTTATGGCCAGTTTTGGTCCTGTGTATTAGGAGAGAGTTTGAATGATTGTCTAAACGTAAATCTCTTTTATGTTCGTAGATACTGGCTTTCACATCTCGTGATGTATGTCCAACATAAATTCTTTTACATTGCAAACTATTTATTTGATAAGTACCGGCATCTGAATTGGTGTTGGATTTATTTCTCTTCCTCATTATATCTCCGATTGTCTTGGATGTGGCTGTAAAGATTTTAGTATCAGGGATAACTCATTTATTTACAAGTTTAGTAGAAAGAGTGTTAGAGGGTAGCATTAGGAAGTTTGTGTTGTTGCTAATAGTGATATCTAGGTTTTTGGATTTGTAGATTTTGTAAGGTCGTTTTCTAGCGTTGATAAAGAAATTGTGTGAGCAGTGAAAAAGCCTAACTCTTTTCTCAGTATATTTCCCTTCTTCACTCAGGTATTCGAGGCCACATATGTGCTACATATGCTAAGGACTGAGAATTAGAATGCTATGACTAGTCCTGATTTTTTTTTTTTATTGGGGTTGGAATAGAAATGAAATAGTTAATTTTTGTAGTGAGTTTACAATACACTTTCAAGTTTAATTTGTTATTGTTACGTATTAATAAGATGTCGAGAAAAGGTAGAGATTTGCTTATTTCAGATTCATGAGTGAATTTGGTGGCAGATTCAACCTTATTAAGGTTCTTTATTATGTCTAAGAAATTTATATTGTAAGTATATATCTATCTATCGATTGATGTCTGTTCATATCTAGCGAACTTTGTTTACATCTGTTCATCTCCGTCAGCTCATATCAATCTTCGTCCATTTCTCTCTCTCTCTCTCTCTCTCTCTCTCTCTCTCTCTCTCTCTCTCTCTCTCTCTCTCTCTCTCTCAATATATATATATATAAAAGTTGTGTGTTTATAGATAGCAAAATATTTACCAGGACTCCCGCTAAGTATTTTCTACGATTCCTGACAAATATTTTGCCATCTATAACACACGTATATATATATTGCAAGGAAAAGATATAATTAGTTTCTTATAGGCATTGTGAAATATGAAAATAAAAAAGAAATGAAAACACTTACAAGTCAGGCCAACCGGTTTCGTTCCCAAGCTCATCAGGGTCGACTGGGAACAGATTAATAATTTATTGTAAAGATATATTTACTCCCACAAACACCCAACATACAATTAAAACATTAAAAATTGAAATGATTAATATATTATATATATATATATATATATATATATATAATATATATATATATATATATATATATATATATATATATAAACTGGAGACTAGCTGAAGATAAGATGGGGTTTCTTGAAGAGCTGGTCTTGGTGACAGCATCAAGATCTTCCATGGGGCATCGCAAAAATATGCAGGACTGAAGAGAGGGGTATGAAAGGGATCCATGAATTGCCAACCTGGCCATGTGCCCAATGCAATTGCATATGTCTTTCCAGGGCGGGTCTGCTCAGTCGCCAGTGGTCACACCAACACCAACACCAACAGTCTATTGTATAAAACGATTTCGTAATGGCACGCTTTGAATTCCCGACCTTCACTTGTGTGTGCAAGTCCAGGTCGGGCCTGACAAGGTATATGAAAAGGCACATTTGATGATCAAAGTCAACTTCCACCACCCGGAGATGCTTTGATATGCCACATATGTGACAGGAAATGCAGATCGATGGCTGGCTTTATGAGCCACTGTCGTTCACACAACCGATGAAAGTGAAGGGCTGGACATGTCAGAGATGGTCATACTTAGTGAATCGACAGCCGCCATATATATATATATATATATATATATATATATATATATATATATATATATATGTATATATATATTTATTTCTGAGATGAGGTATTGTAACTATTTACACTATTTACAATGTTCGGACAAATGTCACCATCTTTACTGTCATTTTCACAACGTTCCGGCAGTTGTACGATCCGTCCTTCTTCAGGTGATATACGTTGGAATTTCGAATTGAACCATTTATTTCGTTCACTGAGATATATTGTTCTAGTTCCACGTGCCATGCCTTTTCTGGATATCTCAGTTTCAATTAACCGAAACTGAGATATCCAGAAAACTAGAACAATCTACACACAAACACACACACACACACACACGCACGCACGCACACACACACACACACACGCATATATATATATATATATATATATATATACATATATATATATATATATATATAATAAATGCGAAAATGTCTGTTTCTCACAATCCTTCAATTAAAGGGACACAACTCTCTAAGTTTCAATAGCGATATCATCTTCTTATATGATAATGAGGGTCCAATCAGAGTCCTCCAATAGGGCAGCCTTTAAGCTAGTACATATATATATATATATATATATATATATATATATATATATATTGGGCGTAAAAGCAAAATTCCCCATACCCAACTTTAACACCAACTGATTGCCATTTTTTATCATTAAACCATCAGAAACGAAGAAGAATTTAAAAACGGCTTTCAATTTTTTTCCCTCTTGAATAATCTTCATTTTTTTAAACGTGGAATCCAAAATTTAGCTCACCGTTTAGCTGCATTAATTGTAAATGAAGGCGTTTACATTTTAAAAATACCAGGATCATTCAGACAACAAAAACAATTTTGAGCTTGCGATGGTACAAAACAACAGGGAAAGTTTGACGCGCGATACCACTCGTGCACATTGGACGATGGCTAGATAGCTCTGTACAGAATTGCATCGTTCAGTCGAGTGACAGGGAGCAACGAGATCAGACGTATGGGCGCTCCACTAAGCGATTGCATGATCGAGGATCAATACACCAATCCATTTCTGTGTGTGAGAGGTCAGAGTAGAGATCAGCTACCAGGCATGATATTAAAATATTTGGAGGTACACCCACACAATGTGGTATTATCTGCACATATATTTACTAAAGATGGAGAAAATACAACCCCGAAACATGTATCAACATTCAGTTTTTTTTTTCTCCAGAATGTCCGATAAATTTCATAGAAAATATGCAACAGGAATTGAACCTATCGGAGGACACATATTTTCTATGACAATTTCTCAGACATTCAGGCCGGTAAATGTTGTTAATACTGTTTATTATAAACAGGTAATTTACTTAAATAATTGTATCTATAAAAATAATGTATAAACAGAATAAATAGATAGATAGATAATATTAGTGGTCAATATATATATATATATATATATATATTTAAAGATATTTTTAAAGGTACAAAATTTTATCATAGCAATAAAAGTATTAAGCTTAATATTACTAGACATATTAAAAACGCGCAAAGCAACCGGTTTCGCTCCCGCTCATCAGGCTTGCAACGGGAGATTTTAATTTAAAAGACAGAAAATGTACACTAAAAGGAATTGTGGAGGGGGATTTTGCTCATATATATATATATATATTTTATCCCCCTCCACATTTCCTTTTATTGTACATTTTCTGTCTTTTAAATTTAAATCTCCCCTCGTAAGCCTGATGAGCGGGAGCGAAACCGGTTGCTTTGCGCGTTTTTAATATGTCTAGTAATATTAAGCTTAATACCTTTATTGCTACGATATATATATATATATATATATATATATATATATATATATATATATATATATAAGGAAATATAGTCTTAAAGTGTGCTATATTTATGGGATAAAGTGCTCAATATCAGAGATAGAGCGTGTGTAAATATAAAAGTGAACATAGAAGTCAACACTTAGAGGTGACAGTCTGTTTCATGCTAGTGCAATCGTCAGGCGATGCTAGTGCAATCGTCTGACGATTGCACTAGCATAAAAAAGACTGTCGCCTCTAAGTATTTATATATATATATATATATATATATATATATATATATATATATATATATATATATATATAAATTTCCAAGAGGATAGAATTCGGGTAGTGCTGAATG
>OZ038499.1:79686179-79708679 GCA_964036315.1 Acanthosepion esculentum | reverse complement strand
ACTTTCATAGCGTTTTGTTTTTGTTTGGTGTTCACTATTTACCCACAGCTGGGACGCTGACAGGTGCTACCACCCAGGTCAAGGTGAACCTGGGAACAACAGCAATTAAGAGGTGGTTCCACACTCTTCAAAACCTCCAATTTGCCGATCAGAGACCTTGCTGCCGGATGTGGTTTATCGTCTTACCCAGGATTAGAAAATCAGAACGACAGAGATAAATCCAATCTGCTAAAGACTACACGATTCTACCAGGTAAATATTTTAATGAATAGGATGCATCCAATCTATCGTTTTGGTACAAATACTGAAGAAATTATTGACTATCTAATATCTAGATTTTCTACCCGAACCCCAAATTAATGGAAGTATTTCTCTACAACATGCTAGGGTAGAGAAATAACTCTATTTGAAGACTTGCCGACATTATAACTTTACTCATGAAGAAAAGGGGTTTGAAATCACCTTTCATAGAATAAAGCTTCTACTTGGAGTTGTGACTATATTGCATATAAACTTTTAAAAATATATGGACCTTGAAATGGAAATTGTAAGATTGTGGTATTTCAACACAGCCAACATCCCGATAATAATCGGAACACTAGGAGCGATTTTAAAGAACACTGATACATAAATTTTAAAAAAACGTCCAAGAAAAGCCATCACTTTACGACACAAACTAAAATTGTACTCATGAGCCCCACTCACACTCTCAGAAAATCTCTACTCACGCCATCAGATAATCTCTCTCAACGTACGACGTTCAATAACGTTCTAAGAAAAAAACCTTCTTTTTTTCTTAATTGTTTCCCCCAAGCAAGGCAATAATATCACGCTAAAGGGGGGCTATTGTGAGTGAAAGAGAATAAGAAGATTTTAGACGGAACCGGAAACGGAATCCTAAACAGGAAACAAGGGATGAACCGCTACTCCTGCTCAAAAAACGGGAAAGGAGTGTGAACCGGGCGATAGGCAAACCTATCCTTTATCTCATTTCTCGGGTGAAACACTTGGCAAAGAATTTTATCAAAGAGAAAATCAGGTAAACTTGTTAGAATAATAAGAGTTCTTGACATATAATGAATTTATCTTTAATTACCTTTTAGTTTTATTTGATCGCGTTGTTTTCTTTTTAACGCCCATTTCCTGCAGTTCTATGACAAAAACAAAATCGGTGCCTCCTCCTTTGTGTCATGTGCAACTGTCATGTACAACAGCTTTTCATCATTGAATTATTGACTTTTTACTGAACTGTTGAAAAAGAAACTCGTCACGTTAAACTTGTTATAAACTACATTGATTAAACGGGCAAATTAAAATGAATTGTTCACATTGAAACGGGTTCTTTACTTCGTGAAAAGCAGTAAAAAGCCGCTTGTTTGGTTTGGCTACTTTGATTTCAAAGTGGCGATGAAGTGAACTTTTCCAGAGTTAAGTGTAAATCTTCTTGATAAACCAACAAAAATTACGAAGCTACGCTTGAGCGAAAAAGTTAATCGGAAAAGTTTAATTAGGATTAGGAAAAGAACCTTTGTTAGAATATATTTCTCTTGACACGACTGCTACCATATACTACCTCAGTATTTTTATTGTTTTAAAAATCTGCTTTTAGAAGTTTAATGAAACCATAACATATAAAACTGAATAGTAAACTGAACTCCACTTAGAAAATTAAAGACAAGTAATCCAAAGTAATTATGGTTAATTGAAACAAGGAAAAAACTATGAATTTAGTTTAATGTTATGGTTTTATTAAAATTCTAAAAATACCTTTTTAAAATCATAAAAATTATGCTGGGAAGTAATTTTTAAAAATTAAAACAGAAATAAATGTTTTATATTTTTATGGTTAATTACAGGATAAATTAATATTTTAAATAAAAAATTAAATAAATAATAAGATAGTTATGGAGAGTCGTGATCACCTACGCCCTGAAGGGACACGGCACATAGTAGAAGTCAACCATTTTGCTGTATTCATTATTTTTGAAATTGGAACAATCTCTGGATTAAGGACTTTAAAAATATGCAATGGTTAGTGTATTTGACTGAAGGCTTTGATTTTAAAATTATTTCTGCTGACAATAAAAATATATTTGGTTATTGTTGGTGATATTTCTATTAAAATTCATTCTAATTTGAATTTATCTTTATAACATAGATGAATATATACATATATTCAAGGTTATATTTCATAAAATAGATATTTATTTCAGGGTTGTTTTTGAGCTGCAACTCGAAACAGAAACAATTTTAAAGAAGGTGAAGCTATTTCAAGTAGACTCTAAAAGAGAAACATAAGAAGATACTTTTTGTTCAATTTAAGAAAATATCTCAAAATTTAAATAAAATATGCAATGTCAATTTAGCAAAGTTTAACTAAAGGCCAGGCAAAAAATTAATGTGTCAAAAGGATATTTTTCTCTTGACACGACTGCTACCATATAATCAATCGGTCGGTAATTTTTATTGTTTTAAAAAGCTGCTTTTAGAAGTTTAATGAAACCATCAGATATAAAACTGAATAGCAAACTGAACTCCATTTGGAGAATTAAAAACAAGAATTAATCCAAAGTAGTTATATTTGATTGTAGTGAGAAAAATGTTATGAATTCATTTTTATTAAAGTTTTTTATTAGTTTTATTAAAATTCTAAAAATACGTTTTAAATCCGCAGAAATTACCCATTATAAAATCGTAACAAAACCTAAAAGATTCAAAACAAATTCAGCCATTTTCATATAGTTATGGTTGATCACATATTATAAATGACAAATCTTGTAAATAAATAAATAAATGACTAGTGTTTAACATTTTTGTTGTCAGTTCTCAAGAAAAATTGCATAAATTCAGTTTCTTATGTTATGGTTTTATTAAAATTCTAAAAATACGTTTCTAAAACCACAGAAATTACCGTAGAAGGTATTTTTTAAAATGCCTTTGGTTTCATTAAAATTTTAAAAATAGTTCTTAAAAACAGTAAAAATTACTGAAAAAGTATGAAGCATTGAGTTATTTGCTTTTTTGTTTTTTTTCTGATATTTTTACGGGTCAACGCTTTGTGGGTTATTTAAAGCCGAAATATATTTTGGCTTGCAAGAATATTTTTCGAGTGAATGCTGCAGTAAATACTTTCTGAGAATAACAATATTTTTTCAGTATAAACATCTTGCTATTTAACCCATAGCTGGGACAGAGATGAAAACTGCTATCCATTACAACATCCGCACATCCACAGGACTTTACAACAGAAACATCGTTATGGCCTACCGTTTAAAAGTTTAAATTACGACTTGGCAGTTCTAAGTTAAACTTTGACTGTTAATCTTATTATTAAAATTCAAATATTTTCACATTATATTTAACGATTCTAAAATGTTAATTTGCTGCATCGGTTCTGAGTTGATTCATTGAGTGATCTGTTTGTTTAACGGCTCATCAAAATCTTATGGGTCATTTAATGTCGAAATTTAATTTGCTTGGGAGCTTTGAAGTAATAAAATATGATATATGTTATTTTGCTTTCACAATTGAATACATGGTAGATATAGATTATATTTTGGAATACAGTTTGATTTATGAAATTGTAGGATATTATATGGATTAATGTCATGAAAGAATTCTTTCATGTTGATTTTGTTTAGCGGCATATCAACCGCTATGTGTTATTTAATGTCGAAATCTAAATATTTTGCACACCTCAAATAAATATATTTTTAACGCAACTACAGATAAAATGTATGTTGATCATTTTTTATAAAATGTATTGTTGGTAATTCTTTTATAAAATGTATTGCTGATCATTTTGCTTTAAAATATATTGCTGGTCATTTTACAATAAAAAACGTTATTTTTATACTTTCCTGGTGTTTTGTTTTTGTTTGGGGGTTCACTATTTGACCATAGCTGGGACCCTAACAGGTGCTACTATCCCGGGTTAGGGTTGACCTGGAACAACAGCAATTAAGAGGTGGTTTCAGGCTCCTCAAAAGCTCCAATCTCCCGATCAGAGGCCTTTCTGCCAAATTTGTTTTTTTAATCATTTCACCCCAAACAAGACGGGAATGTCACTGGTGCGCAGGGGGCTACGGAGAATGAATGTGGGAGAATAGACTTGGTAAAGGAAACCGAGGAAAGGATAAAATCTGAACGGGGGTTCAAGAAGATAGAAGATGGCGATTGACATCGCATTTAAATTTTTTAACATTGTAGTTATCAGGGAAACAAGGGATGAGAGTTACACAGGCGGGAAGTGTGGGAAAAGAAACTGTTGGAGTAGAAGTGGCGGTTACATTTAACTAATTTAACAGTAAAAGGGTGGGACCTAGATGCCAATCTAGTAGCGCACTTAAATTCATGTAGTCGGGGCGCCAGGGAAAATAGCTGGTCAGCGCAGTTGCGATAAAAATATATTAATAGAAAAGACAGAGAGAAGACACCTCACGTCTGTGAGAAAGTGATTGAAGCCGAGATGTCAAGTCAGAATCGACAAGAGTAGCAGAAGCACCAGACCAGATATGATAACTGTATTTAATGCATGGGCGAATGGTAGATTTGTAAATGTGCAAGATGGACTCTGGTGAGAAAAATCTTCTGGCACGACACAATGGAACAAATTTCTTTGCAGTAGATGCGGCTATTGACTCGATGTTGTCGTTCCACTTTAATTCAGTTGAAAACGTGAGACCAAGAAGCCGCATCGTGTTGCTTTCCATGAGTCTAGCATCAGCCATGCTGATGGTAGACAGGAAAGATTCTCGATGGCGGTTGAATGAGAACAGTTTAGTTTTGGGGGCATTAAAATTTACGAGCCATTTCCTGTCGCAGCTAACCACAGATTGGAGGTCCTTTTCATAGAGCAGCGACCAGGTTATCTTTGTCAGCTCTGGTGGATTTGCTATTGAAACAGAAGTAAATGGTAATGTCATCTGCATAAATACCTACTAGGGAATTGATGACATCAGGAAGATCATTGATGAAGATCAGAAACAGCGTAGGGTAGAGTCTTGGGTAAAAGGATCTGGAAACGAGCCCGTTCAAAACTACCTTCATTTCACGATTTGAAAAGGAACGACTGGATTAAATCAAACAGTTGGTGCTTACGTAAAAGACCAGCGAGCCATATACAAACCCTGTCAAACGCCTTCTAGATATCAAGAGTCAAAGTTCGGTCTATACCGTTATTATCAAGAGCTTGATATACATAATCAGTGATGGCCGTTAGCACATCAACGGTAGATATGGCAAAACGGAAGCCATATTGTTTGTCAGAGAGTAGGTCGTGAGATGTAAGGTTCTTAACTAGTTCAGCGTTGATTAAAGACTCGAATACTTTGCCGAAATCGGCAGGAGACTAATAGGGCTATTGTCAGTGGAGACAGAAACTTCTCCAGAGTTCTTAATATCAAGAACTGCGGAGGAGGACTTCCAACAAGCTGGAAAGCAGGAAGCAACGAGGCCATAGTGAGTTTGGAGAGGGCTGGGAACCCGTCACCTCCGCTTGCCTTATGGGAGCCTAATTTTGAAATGATGTCTGAGATCAGTGACGGGATTATGCGCGTATCACTCAGGAGGATATCTGTCCTGTTGGGGAAATCAGGTGGGGGTACTCCAAAGGTATCGAGTGCTGACCTGGAAGAGAATTTACGAGCAAAGCATTCAAACTTGGCTGCTGTAGATGTCAGGACTTCGAATAAATTGAATAGAGGACGGACCGAGGATCTGCTGTTGTTCAGCATACTCTTGCAGAGCCGCCAATAATCTCTAGAACCGAACTTGCAAAATGCTATACGTTGCTTCATTCTATCAGCAAACAGTAACTTCGCTTCTTGGAGGACAAGCTTGCACTCCTTACGAGCAGAGACAAGGAGACGTCTGTTGCAATCAGACGTGTTTCTCTGGTACAGCCGGAAGAAGTGATTCCTGTGGGCTATAGCATGCAGGCGAGAACCAAGATTCAGGGATAGAGGTAAAAAAGAGATCGAGAAGAGAAGTGTGTCCGCCAGCGTTACTGGGGAAAAACGCGTGTCGAAATCAACCACTTACGGGAGAGATTGAGTGATTGAGAAGTTAAGGGTTTAGATGCCAGTGAGGTCAGTGACAGAGTGTTTAAGCTACCTGCTATGATGGGAATTGAAGTCACCGAACACTAATATATTTGCAAACGGGTGTAGGGAGATAGCTTTATCTATATTATCGGAAATAATATCTAGAAAGCAGAAGTCTTGAAAGAAAGGGGAACGGTAGAGAAAGAAGAGATAGCTGACTGAGTTAAGTAGAGAGAGGCGGCAACACATGTACGAATGATCTGGAGATTCAAGAGAGAATTTCCTTGCCAGCGGGAGATGCTCGCAGATTGCTGTAACCTAGAGAAGGTTATTAAATAGAATAATCAAACGAAGGTTGGTAATGAATGATAATACTTAGGACAAGAATAACACATATAAGATTCGTCAGTGGATTCCACAATGAATCTCCAGACCAACATACAGTATTTACTACTGTATTTATGTGAATGGAGACATACCCATTATCGTCCGTAGGTATGCTACAACACAGATATAAACTCCCAAGCCATGCATGTGGACATTAAAGTCCTTTTTAAGGAGAGGAAGGTAGCCAGGAATCAAGAAATCAGAGGAGGGGATTGAAGAGTTAAGATTAGTTTCACAGAAAGCTAGGATCTCCGGAGACTTTTCGAAAAGGAACGATTCCACAGTGCAGAAGTTGGTAAGAATACCACGAATGTTGGGGAAAGAAATAGTAAAGGGTTTAGGTGAGTTTTTTTGAGCTGGTTCAGGTTTATATCTTTGGTTGTTTATAGTCATGATGTGTTATTTTGGTAAGGAAAGGCCTAGGGTAGTAGCAGCAGTCGGTTGTCTAGGAAAGGAATTGGCGCATACTGCAACATAGTGTGGCCTCCTGGAGGTTCTTTCAGGGACACCTTTCCATGCGCGACATGGCACTGCAAGAACCCCGATATTATGCGACTGATGATGAGAACAGCCTCTCAAGACGCTATTCAAGAGTTCGGGCTCCTAACTACCAGTCAGAAGCAGCAACCAGAAAACTGTCAACCCAGTACCCTCAGAATGAAGTGACGTTGCTACCACCTCACAAAAAAATCATGACAGCACCACTAGGCCTGAGTGAAGGAGAGGAAATGGGAACCCCTTCCTAAACATGAAACAAGGGATGAGCCTCTACTCTTGTTCAAGAGAAGATAGAAGAGTATGGATCGGGTGATAGGAAAGCCTATCTACTTCTATTTAAAAAAAAAATAGTACTACGTTTTAACTTAGTTAAAGTCGAGATGTCCATTGAAAATTCAAGAAAGAATTAAAAATGGCAGATACCGACCCCTGAAAGAACTTTACAAGACACATTGTTCTAGGTGGATCTCCAGTTAAGTTATAACAGAATGGACACTGATAACTTATATTTGGAGTCGCTCTGCAGCCCACAAAATTTATTGGACCATATTTAACTGACATTAGGATGGAGAAGCAGTAACAGGTTATAACAGGTTATCGCCATACTCAGGACTGCTCTCTGGTGTGAAACTCTTGGGATGATAGGTGATCACCATCGCCTGTACTGCAAATTGTTCTCACCAACAAATGGCACCATTTATTTTCTTAGAGACTCCACGCTTGGTATAGAGCCGTAAATTCACTAGGCCAGGTGTAGCTGCCGTGATTTTCTTATAAAGTATGTTTTTCTCCGAGGTGAAGTTGCCAACTGCACGTCCAAGCATTTTTTAATGATTTTATCTCAAGTAAAGCAAGAAAGCCACTAAGACGCAAGGGGTTACTAAGTAGTATTAGAAATTATGAGAAAAATCACTATTAACGTGAGAGAACAATAAAAGAACAGAAATTAAGTTAATTTTTGAAAATCGAAGTTGACTGGGAAGTAAGAAGACAGAAGGGTGTTACACAAGCGAGTATTGCGAAAGAAGACACTGTTAAGATAGAATTTGCGGTTATATATCTCCATTTAAACTGAAAAATGCTAAGACCATGCCGCCAGTCTACTACTGAGCTTAAAGTTATTTTGCATTCAAAGTTGTCCTTCTCCTAGGCTGTCTACCATCTCAAGGCAAGAGAGATTAGTCATTAATGCTATTTAATCCAAACAGCGAGAGAAAGATATATTCTACTGAAAAGGATGTGAAAATTCACATAGCTAAAGCCTGGGTCGCCTTGAAGAAAATGGATGTAATCTGGAAAACTGATCTACCAAACTCAAGCGGAGATTCTTTCGAGCCACTGTAGAGGAGGTGTTAATATATGGTTCGACTGCTTGGATATTAACTAAAACCCTATAGTTAAGCTTGATGAATCTACATTAAGAGCTATATTTAACATCTCTTGACGACAACATCCAACTAAAACACAACTTATGGACCCATCCCTGATATTTCTACAATTTTACGCGAACGCAAAATGCGCTTTGCAGGACACCGTGATCTACTAGCCTTGTGGCAAGACGAATTGGTCACCCAACAACCACTTACATTGACTAGCTATGTTACGACACTGAATACCAGCCTAATGACCTTCCGACCTTGATGCAGGACCGATATGTTTAGCATGATAGACTCATGACGACCGAATAGAGGCGAGCAAATAGGACAATATTATTACGTAATGTCAGTTGTTTTTTCTTGCCTTCCATCTGTACCAGTAACTGTACTGTAACTTTACCTTTGACTGGAAATGTTTCACGTCAAAAGGATATTTGAGGAAATGGTCGTATTAATAGTATAGCACGCCATCGTGATCGCGTAAATTTCAAACACAACTTTTTTATCTATAGTCCACTCGACATGCCTTTTCTCGTTGAGGAACAACAATAGTTTTGGACGAAAATACAAATTTGGACGATTCATTGAGAACTTGCTGGCCACCACTTCCAGTTTATTTCGGAGGCTCACAGAGCACAATTAATAATTTGATTGCTCCTTAAAAAGGCCATGAAGACATACAAACAACGGTCGATTTGTTTGACGTTCCTGACAGTTTCTTAGTACCATACGTTTTCCCAATTCAGCAAAATTAGGTACCTCCACTAATTCGTTAAAAAAAAAACAGCATAGCATTATGAAAAGAAAATGCCCCAAACTTAATAAAAACAAAGTTTTATCGTCAAAATGTTTATGTTATTATTAAGAAGAAAGACCAAAGCACTTTTTATTATTTTATTAATGTTTTTAATCCTTTCTGGCACGTTCAACGTTTTTTCCGTCAGTGGATGGGCCAAAGATGTTTAGCGCATTTCTCCGGTAAAAAACACATCGATTTGGAATTTTTTTTCCAAAAATGAACTATTCATTTTTTTATTCGCAAATGAATTAAATTATATTAGAATTTTTTTTTTTTTTTACAAAATCTGGGTAAAAATAGTTTTATTTTTTAATATCTATTACGCCCATTTACTTAATTTTATGAAATTCCGAGAATTAAAATTTTAACCCTTTCATATTTATATTAGTGGAAAGCATGACTCCTTCGAGAATTTAAATTATCAATTTGTTTTTGTCAAACAGCAACATTATACCGAAAATCTGCTCCGAATCGTAAAATAAAAAAAATGAAATAAATCTATGGCATTATTTACTTAGTAAAACTTGTAACTGCTTTTATAAATAAAATATATTAAGGACACTATTGTCATAAAAAAAATCGATGAATAATGAATTTTTACAGTAATTGTTCTCATTTTTTTAATTTTCATTTTTTTTAAATTTTCATTCAAAATAAAATTAATAAATTTAATTAATAAATAAAAATAATAAATTTAATTAATAAATAAAAATAATAAATTTAATTAATAATTTTTTCTAATTAAAATTTTAAAAATTTTAATTAGAAAAATTTATTAAGTTTTAAATATTTTAAAATTCTGTATTAATTTCAGCCATTTAGATTTCTTTGATGATCCTGACAGTTTCTTAGTACCATAGGACAACAATCAATCTGTCATTACCTTGTTAAACACGTAAGCATGGCTACTGTCAGTTAAATACCCTGCTACTGTTTACTTAAAAATTCAAATTAATTAATATTTGTTTCAAATCAGATTAATTATACTTTAAATCAGCTAATATACCTTAAATAAAGTTTCAGAAAAGAAAAATTTATTTTTGGAAGCTGTTTTTAATAAAGAGAATTACGTTGCCATCAAAGACAGCTAAAAAGGGCGCTAATCAGCTATTTTAGCAAAAAACTAGATTCCAATTAATATAAATTTATGTTTGAAATACACCAGAGTATTTTCTTTACTGGAAATACTAAAATTAAACCTTTAGCTTTCAATGAAAGTTAAAATGAAAACTTCAGAAAAGCTTTTTAAACATTATGCAACGCGAATTACTAGAGGTATCAATTTTTTGTGCAGTAGTATTTTGTTCTCTTCATGATAAGATAAAATCTTTGTCTTTTGGCTAGCCAGTAGGCATCTTGAAAACGTGAAGAAAATGTGCGATGCATGCAGCATTCAAATGACAACTGACAACTTCTAGATTCACTTCAAATTTGTTTCAGTAGAAATTTCTAGAATTTATAGGCTCGGAAAATGGCTCACCTGCTTAGTCTGCCATTAGCAATTTGGAAAAAGCGCATGCGCGGACTGGAATGTCTGATGTATCTTGCGAGAGACGGCCATGCAAATTCTCTAAAGATATATAATGACTACGAATTTGTTGGTGGGCAGAGACGAACTTTTGCTTGGCGTCGAGGTAGATGCGTAATAACGAAGACAGACGGAAGAAAGAGAGACTCGTCGCGTTTCAATGTTTCGCCGAAGAAGAAGGTCAGAAGAAAAAAAAGCCAGGTTCGCCGTGTAACGGATTACTCGCGTTAAAAGAAATCGTATTTCACCTGTTCTAATTTGTAACTTTTTCTTTTGCTCTTTTTCCTTTTCTCCGCGAACAGGACCAGAATATACATATATATATATATATATATATATATATATATATATATATATATATATATATATATATATATATAAAGACATTTTTATGTTTATACATTCTGTTTATAGATAAACATAAAAATGTCTTAAAATAATTATCGGATTTTGTCCATTTCATAATGTGTGACGTCATTTGTTTAAATTTGGATACGCATTGAGCAGATATGAATGTACGTGAGAGAACCATGGAAGATTGTAGTTTAAAGTCAGTAAAATCGACCTTCATAACCAAACGATCCTATGTGGCCGAATCGGTTACGGCACGTATAGGATACAGGTTCGATTCCTGTCGGAGGACGAATATTTTCTATGAAAATTTCTCAGACATTCAGGCCGGTAAATGTTGTTAATACTGTTTATTATAAACAGAGCATTTATTTAAATATTTGTATCTATAAAATATATATATATATATATATATATATATATATATATATATATATATATATATATATAAAAGTGAACATAGAAGTCAACACTTAGAGGCGACAGTCTGTTTCATGCTAGTGCAATCGTCAGGCAACTCCTGAGTTGCCTGACGATTGCACTAGCATGAAACAATCGTCAGGCA
This sequence comes from Acanthosepion esculentum, assembly GCA_964036315.1. NCBI lineage: Eukaryota > Metazoa > Mollusca > Cephalopoda > Sepiida > Sepiidae > Acanthosepion > Acanthosepion esculentum. The sequence continues at coordinate 79,697,131 of OZ038499.1, read as the reverse complement.
ACTCCTGAGTTGCCTGGCGATTGCACTAGCATGAAACAGACTGTCGCCTCTAAGTGTTGACTTCTATGTTCACTTTTATATTTACACACGCTCTATCTCCGATATTGAGCACTTTATTCCATAAATATAGCACACTATAAGACTACATTTCTTCATATATATATATATATATATATATATATATATATATGCTGTAATTATTTATTAGATTTTTTTTCAAAATTTGCATTCATGAGAGTAGATAACAATTTTGAAATCGAATTCCCCTTCCAATTCTTTCTTAAATGGGACAATAGCTAAGTGAGTTTGTAGCAAATAGGAAATAATAGTAACTCCCTTCAACCAATCCTTTCAAATTCGGAGGACTGAGGAATAAGAAGGAAAGCAATTATGTGAAGATTTGCCTTTCATATAAATTAACCTGGAAGCCAAAAAGAAGAAAGGGAGTAATTCGTGAGCCTATGTGAAATTGTTTTTGGACTACTGAAAAGAAAATCCTGCCTTCACAGAAATTAGCCGTTGAGCCAGGAAGGAAAGAAAATAGCGATCCTACGCAAAATTGTTTTTGATATAAAATGAGGAGAAAAATTAAATTAATCAGAAGTCAGAAGTCATGTGAATGGTTTCGTTTCAGTTCCTCGCGACCAGCATTGAAGTTCTCGCCAGTAAAACTATCTCTCTTCGTCTACTTTTGAATGTATGCAAACCATATATCCCTTCAGTGAGCAACGAGCTTTGTCTTAAATAATTTTAATATTATTTTGTGTCAGATAATTTAATCTGTTGTAAGAACATTTCCTCTTCATGACAATACGTTAAAACTACGAACTTTGAGAATTCTGATTTATTTTCCTGAAACGAGCTATTGACACTACTTCAAACGTGTAAATACGTGAATACATTCCTTGTATTGTCTTGTTAAAATTATCCGCGTGTTTCCTCGTCATTATCATCCTTCATTAATCTTCTTGGCGTGGATAAATCAATTGTTCATTTTAACGCGTCACCCGCACGCCACTATAGGTTACAATCGATGTGGTGTAATGGTTAGCAAGCTTGTCTAGCGGGATCAATTACAACTGGATAGTGGGTTCAATCCCTCACTGTATGTTTAATACTTTTGGCCTTGTGTCATATCTAAGCTCCGCTTATTAATTCACTAAAGTGTTCGTTCGTTAATATGGTAATACAGGATTAGTAATAACTCGAAACAGGGTTAGAAATAACTAGAAACAAGATTAGCAATAACTCGAAACACGAGTAGCAATAATTGGAAACATAGTTACAGTTACAGGAAACGGGGTTAGCAATAACGGGAAACAGGATCAGTAATAACTGAAAACAGGATTAGCAATAACTCGAAACACGAGTAGCAATAATTGGAAACAGAGTTACAGTTACAGGAAACGTGGTTAGCAATTACTGAAAACAGAATTAGCAATAACTGGAAACAGGTTTAGAAATAAACAGACAGTACTAAAATAGGATAATAATAGATTCTCCTAGACATGAGAAGTAGAAGGAGAAGAATCTCGCACACTTGCTCGTGTAGATAATTAAATTAAGCTCGAATCTCCCTAAAGGTTATTCGGGTCAAGAGACAAGAATAAGCACGGAGATGACACCGACCGAAACGTTGTGATAATAGCAACAAAGAAGGGGATATTCGTCTAAATATATGTAAAATGAAGTGGATTTCTTGCGGAATTACCAATTCTTGAAGGTATATATTCGTGTTGATAGGATTTATAGTCACATGAGTTGATAATATTGAGAATACATCGGCGTTTTCTCATACAAGGGACTACGTAGGAATAAACAGGGTAGGTGGTTACAAACTCGCAATTGAAAGTTACATTTTACTTTTGTTAATATCACCCCATTTGCATGAAAGAAAATATATTGTGATCCCTAAAGTTTCATTGTTAATTTCTGTGGTTTATTTATTTATTTATTTATTTTTTATTTCAGATAACATCTGTAGCTCAGATGTGGCCGGTAATAAAATCACAGGAAAAAAAAAAGTCACAGAAAAAAATTATAATTTTGGCAAAGTAAAAAATCGACAGGAAAAAATGTCACAACTTGGTTTTGCTAGTGATATGTTAGTATACATTTAACTTCTCGCTTGTGGAACTCTCTTCCGGCTTCTTGCTTTCCAGTCAACTTTGATCTTCAGAAATTTAAATGAAATGTCATTCGTTATCTTCTGTTTTCCTAATTCCTGTTCTTTTATTGTTCTCTTTTCTTTTTATCGAATTTACTCCAAGTAAGGTAGTAAAGCCACTAAGACCCAAGAGGTTACTGGGTGTGAAAGAATTAGAAAACAGAAACATTACTAAGGAGCAAGAACAATAGAAGAGTAATCAAGAAGGCAGTAGATAATGATTGACATTGCATTTAAATTTTTGAAGATCAAAGTTGACCGGAAAGCATGCAGCCGGAAGAGAGTTCCACAAAAGAGAAGTGCGAGAAAAGGAACTGCTAGCATAGAATTTACGGTTACTTCTATCCAATTCAACTATAAATTGATGAGACTTTAGGACAGAGCTTAAATTCATAAAGTCTAAGGTGTCATATTAATGAGCTCATCCGAACAATTACCATGAAAGTATTTATAGAAAAGACACAGGGAGGTAACCTTACGGCGGTGGGAAAGTGATTGAAGCCGAGATACCAGATCAGGATTAATAATATAGTTTATTCTTCTTTTGATTTTATCAAGAATCCCTAAACATATAGCAGGAGCACCGGACTATATGTGACAGCAATATTCCCAGGATAGGTAAATGGTAGAATTATGAGATAGATAGATACTGGAGAGAAAAATTGTCTAGTTTGACAAAGTGAACCAACTTTCTTAGCAGCTGATCTAGCAATGGATTCAGTAAAGTCATTCCACTTCATATCAGTTGAGAATGTTAACCAGAGAAAGCGCAACGAGTCGCTCTCCTGGAGGTTAGCATCAGCCATGCTGATGGAAGGCAAAAAAGGTTTTCGCAGAGAACAGGTTTGTTTTGGAGGCGTTAAAATTATCAAGCCATACTTTGCCCCAATTAACAACATTCTAGGTCGTTTTTGAGATCAGCGGCCAATTTGACCTTATCGAAAGGATCAGAATTAGTATTGAGACTGGAGTAAACGATGTCATCAAAATTGTTTTTATTTTTATCAGATTTTTTAACACGCAGTAACCCCTTACGTCTTAGTGACTGTATTGCCTTGATTGGGGTGCAATTATTACAAAAAGGCAATGACTATAACAAGATGTAAACTGCATTGTTTTATTTTATTTTATTTTTTATTTTATATTATTTTATTTTTTGTGTCGCCATAAAGCGCCGATCGAAAAATAAATCCTTCAAACGTTAAACTAAGCGTGAGCGGAACGGGTTGGTCGATTGACCTACTGTTACTAACTCTTTTACATATTTCTAGTCATAGCTATATGTGTGTGTCTGTGCGTCCCGAATCTTCTCTAGTCGAGTACAGTCATGTTTACTTTAAGAATTGACTTTTTGACAGGACCGTAATGTAGATCAGATGAATTAGAAGGGACGGTATTGAGAGGCGGAAAAGGAAACGGGATGGTAGGGCAAGATTTTTTTTTTCTTCTTTTTCTTAACAACTGACTGACTGGCTGTCAAACGATGACAGACTTATTTAGCATTTTTGTTAGCTCCTCGCATTTTTGCACGTGCTTTATTGTAATGACGACTTGCTATAAAGGAAGCGAAGGCATAGAAATCGGTCAAAATCCCGCCCGACCTTAGAAAAACAAACCACAGTGACTTTTAAAATATACTGACCGCATTCAACTTACCTTTTCTTAAGGAAGATAGGATCTTTTATTTTTAATTCACCCCAAAATAAAAAGAATTTATATTTACTAAAATTTACACCAGAGAGATCCTTCCATTGCACTCCGGTTGGGTTGACCTTTCCGATCGCCCCAAATGTAGGCGACTGGGGTGCGCTATTTTTAAGTGTGGCTTCTATGTCCGGGGTCACCCCAATAAACAAGCCAAAAACAGCGTTTTTTTTTTTTAAATTGTAAAAATTTACCTGTAAGTACCTCGAATATCATCCGTACTTACAAAACTCCCTGATTTTTTGTAACTTTTTTTATTCTGCGGGCTGGAGTGAGGTAAGATTTATAATTTATACTTTCAAAAGGTGCCAAAAATTTAGTAAAAAACAACCTTGATTTCAAATTTATAACTTCTTGTGCTGAATTAATATCTGCGATAACTACATTATTAGGGGCAAATTAACAGAAAAGATTCGAGTGACAACCCGACTGAATAAAGCGATATTATTTATGTTTTTAAATGGTGCATATTTAAACTTTACATTTTAAAGATCGGTTTCGAGTTTTAAAACAGTTGATCAGTTGAGTTCGTATCGATATAAAACAGGTCCATTGGAAGATCTCATAATCGACGTCAAGAAGAAAAAGTTTAAAATGGTATGGGCCCATCATAAGAACCATCAGTCTTTCCACTGCCATCCTACAAGGTAATGTCTTGGGCAAAAGAAGAGACAGAGGAATCAATGGTTTGACAACGTCACTGATCAGAGTGGAAGTTCATTCACAGAGAGACTCAGACATTGGCACGCAACTGAGACAGATGAAAGGAGCGGGTCAGGGACTCATCTGTGCAGTGACACACCCGGTCCAACAACTAATGATAATGATGATGTTTACGATGATGATCATATAAATTATTCCGAAAAAAAAAATCAATGATCGTTTTCAGAGTCAGATTTGTGTAAATTTAATCCTGAAGACATGTCGGCCAAACTTTCGTATTTTCCCAGAATGCATCGGCGGAAATATCATATTATAATAATTCTGCTTGTCCCCACCCACCTCTTAGTTCCTTAGTTAGCATGTACGTGCCAATCTTCTCTGCCAACTCTCCCAGACCGCATTCTGCCATCAACTTGCTTAAGCCCGCCAGGTATGTCATGCTTTGCTTTCCCTTGTCTCTTTTTCCCCCTATTCAACCTGTGAGTATCAGATTCTCCAGGCCCTCCTTTCTCATTACGTGTCCCAGAAACTTCATCTGCCTCTTCTTATGTTAAGTATAATCTACCTGCTTGTTTGTATCCTCTCCAAGACCTCATCGTTGTTCACACGCTCGCTCCATGACATCCTTAGCATCCTTCTGTAGAACCACATCTCCGCTGCCTCGAATCTCTCCATCATTTTGGTGACCGTCCAACATTTGCTGCCGTATAGGAGGGCAGATGTCACGTAGCAGCTCAGTACACTTTTCGTTGTCACCAAAGAAATGCCCTGCCAATACCTCATGAATAATGGGCTGTTCTGTTTTGATCCCGTGAAAAATAGGAAACGACATATCAGGGACGCTGTTTTGATTCAGTGCGAAAAAGAAAGAAAGAAAATTCAAACAGGAAAGCAGTGAAATTTTCACGGGTACTCATAGTCATATTACAATTCTGCATGAATTCTGTAAATTAGCGAGGTTGTTACGCCTTGCTATCGCCACAGATAAATAATGAATAAATCCGTTTGATTACGAGGAAATAGAGAAGAATAATATATATTAGTGACGCTGTTTGGTTTTCGTGAGTAAACGAAAGCACACATAAAAAGAAAGAAAAGGAATTTAGAGGCGGCGATATCTGCTTCAGGGAAATGAAAAAAAAAAACGTGTCAATTTCAAATCTATTCGTTTGTACCCTCTTACTTCTTTAGTCAATGACCTGAATTCATATTCATGATTGTTATTGCAATATTTTGTTAAAGTTGTTAAACTCAAATATTTAAAGATGCAACAAGGAATTTCTACGAGTATTTTATAGTCATGGAACACGCAAGGATTTTAATCTGTGGTAAGCTCAGATAAAATAAAATAAAATATGAAAATAATATATATATAAACATAAAAAAAAGAATTCAAATTAAAATGAGGCATTTGCTTTCCTTTAAAACCCTTCATTTTCTCTATTTCTTCTCTCTCAACTAGTGAGAAGGCAATCTACAAATAAAATAGGAAGAAGAAAAGTAGAAATTAAAAGAAAAAAAGAAAACGGCGGAAGTTTCCTGGCCTCGATTTCTTGTCATTGTGACTAAAATCTACCAAAATAAGAGAGGCTCCGCGCATAACTTCTGCTATATAAAAAAATATAAAAAAGAAAGGAACGTCAGAAAATAAAATAGTTTTGGTCAATCAAAAAAAAAAAGGAAAGAAAAGAAAGGAAAATGTTAGCTTCTGATGTTAGCCGAAACCAAGCTTCGCGCCAGTAGTCTGGCGCCTTTTCTTAAAGTATATAAACAGGCAGCCGACTGGCAGAGAAATTAAAGGGACCGCTAGAGAAACCAGCCCAACATGTCACGTGAATAAGTTAAGCGGTCGTCTTACCGAGAAAGCTGCAGATTGACCGCCGCAACAAGATCCCAAAGCAAACAAGCACTCGACTGCTACCAAAGTCCGACTTGTAAACTATCAACTACCGAGCCGAATGAACTTTCACCAACCCGAATTACAAAGGACAAACTCCAATCGAAGCCAAATAAATAAACGTATTTTATTTGTTTATACCTTTGATTTGTTCGTTTATTTCTGAAGTTTCCGATAAATATGGCTAAGAAACCTAAGTACTTCTTCACAATTCAAGCTTTAAATTAAGAATCGTTTTTCATCTGAAAATTCAAATAAGACCGTGACATCTTCACGGGTATTGCTAATAGGAATAAATCCAACAAAAAAAGGAGAATAACTGTTCTAAAAATTTGTAGATTTATAACTGATTTATCTCAAAATTTCAATAATATCTCTATAGATTTTGCATCTTCACGGATAAAACAGAAAATGCGAACCTAAAAATCCAATGGAAAATATTGTAATTAGCCGCAAACTGCAATTTTTTTGTTTTATGCCATTAAAGAGAATTTTAAATACAGAACTTTAAAATGTTTTTAAAAATTATTAATTTAATTGTTTTTTTTTTAAATAAATGAAAATTCTGTTTTTACAACTACTCAAACAGTAAGATATTTAAAAAATAAAAAATAAAACTAAAACAAATGAAAAATAAATAAAATCATAAATAAATAATTTATACTATCTACATTGTTCAGACTGTTGTCTTCATCTTTAGTGCCATATTCACGACGTTTCGACCGTTATGCGTTCCGGCCATCTTCAGGTGATTGGAATTTCGAACCGAGCCCTTTATTTCATCCACTAGGGTAGATTGTTCTAGTTCCACGTGCCATGCCCAGTGGATAAAAGCATTGGTTAAAGTAATCCAGTGACTTGACCCAAAGAGTTGTGAGTTCAGTACTTAGCCACAGCAGAGGTGAACAAAAACTTGGAGATCTGATTTATTAAGGAAACACAACTCTCCAAGCTTTTGTTCTAAATTTCAGTCAGCTGAAGAAAACCGGAGCGTACAACGGTCGAAACGTCGTTAATATGACAACAAAATTGAGCACAACAAATAGCGTAGTTACAATACCTTATCTCAGAAATATAGACAAAAATAAATAAATTGAAACATACAGATAAATAAAAATAAGTGAATAAATAAAAGTGGAAAAATAAATATAAAATAAAGAAGAAATATAAAATGGAGGAAAAAGGAACAGATAAATAAAGATGAAATTAATAAAAAATGAGGTAAAATAGACGAAAATTAAAATATGAATAAATCAATGAATAACAAAGAAATAAAAAATAAATGAAACAAACAAAAATAAATAAATACAAATAAATAAAAAATTAATAAAATTGTTTTTAATTTTCATTAACGACCTTCCCGAAGGCAACAGCTCTCAACTTGTTATCTACGCTGATGACACAAACCATTTACTCCTGTCTCGAGTCTGATCAGATTGGAATACAAAAGAAAATTTAATTTATCGCCAAATAATTAATTTGGAATTTCTCTTTTCTGCGCTATCGAGATTTTCTTTAAATGTTTTTTCTTGATTAGGATTACAATGTCGAAGTGGTTCATAATTTATTTAAGTGCCGTGTTCCTTCAGGACTTAAGCGATCATGACTCTCCACTTTCTGTAGTGGCCGAATGGTTAACGCCTTTCACTTGAAGACCATTTTCTTTATTATATATGAAATGCCGTGAATACTTGGGAAAGATAGTGGAATGGCTTCCATTTCCTTCTTCGCATTTTTTAAAAAATTCAAGGTTGTCTTTCTAATAGAAGGGGCGGTCTAATAGAGGTTGTGATTAAATGTTTCTCCGATTCGTTCTCTGCACGTTCCAAGACAATCAGTCTAATTTCAATTTATATTCTCAATCGCTTAACCAAGAAAGGAAATTTAGGTACGGATTAAGAGCGGTGGGTTAGGGTTAAGTGTGAGATTATCTTACAATACATGTTAGGCTAGATTTAGCTAGGGAACTGAGAGTATGTAGTTATCTATTAGTAGAAGTCCGAATAACCCCTATTAGAATAAATTGCATAGGGAATTAAGTTAACCGTTATCACATAGGGGGTATTCTTAGGCAAAAGAAAAAAATAAATAACATAAAAACGGTACCCCCACTCACCTATTTCCAGATAATTATTTAGGTAGTGAGTCAGATACTTTACATTGTTATTTTATTATTCGTTCGAGATATCTCGGATGTTCATGAATCTACCACGCGAACCTTCCCAGTCTTGCATCAAGGTCGGAAGGACATTCTGTGTCATATCATAGATGAGCAATGTAGGTGATTGCTGGGTGACTAAGCCGTCTTCCTCCATGGCTAAGCAGTAGATATCTAGCAAGTTCTTGTTTTACGTTCGCGTAAGATTGTAGAAATAACAGGGACGAGTCCATAGAGCTGTGGTATAGTTGGATGTTGTCTCCAAGAGATGTTAAGTATTGCTCTTAATATTCGAGTGTAGGTTCCATCAAGATTAGACTCTAGAAGTTTAATTAATATCCAAGCAGTGACACCATACATTAAAACTGCCTCTACAGTTGCTCGAAAGAATCTCCGTTTAAGGTTGTCTGGTAGTTCAAATTTCCCGATTACATCCATTTTATTCAAGACGGACCAGACTTTAGCTATGCAAATTTTCACATCATTTTCAGTAGAATTTATCTCGCTTCTTAGGTATGCAAAAGATTCGACATGTTTTATTGATTCACCTGAGACAATTTGTATTTAGCCTTTCGGATCATGTACAAAGCAGACCTTTTAGTGAATATTGCCGGAAGTAAAAGTGACAATTAATTCCCTACGGCCAATACCCCCCCACATCTACTACCGGGGGTGGTGGAGGTAGGTCAAGGTTTTAAAGAACGAAATAAATGTTTCAAACCAAAAGTAGCGCTGCTTCAAGAACAACCTTCTAAGTTGGGGTTTTCCTTTTTTTTTTCCAATGCGGGGGGGGGCTTCTTTTAATGACGTAACACAAAATATGAATGGGCATCCATGGGCATCCATTCTATAAATTCGTCAGTCACCAAGAAAATTAATAAAAGTAATTAATTTGTCCCAAGTTTTGCGCGACAGTGTATATGTCGGATGGATATCGGTTGATCATTGACTTAATGGGGTTAAGATTGCAGTGGTCAGGGAACCATCATCTCGGGAGTCTGTCCTACAAAGTGAAAGAAGCTGCCTGTGTGAAACTTCCTCCTTACCAAACGAATACAAAGGGAATGAAGATGTTTTGAAACCGTGTACATGACATGACGAGTCCGAATTATAAAGGTTTGAAGTGGTGGAAGTAAAAAAACAGACACGGCGTGCCGTGTGTGTTTTGACAGTTCTGGTTTCATGTTATTGTTCAACAATCTTTAGTTGTTTCCTATTTGCCATAATTCAAAAGGAAGCGACAACAGTCATTTGATTCAAATCCTTCAAACATAGATTTAATAGCGTACAACGTCTTCAAAACATTTATCACTATTGCAGGAGGCTTTATCACTTCCCAAGTCGTTGTATAGTTGAAGAGAGAAGATTTAACTCATAAACGCCAAATTTAAAATCTGGTGTATTAATTTCAAAAATTAAAATAAAAAATCTGTTATCAATTATAGGTTTATACGACGAAGCGATCCGAGGTAAACTAGATATTCTACCAGGATTTATTATTGGTGGACAGAATCTTAACAACAGAAGACACGCAGATGAAACCGTGTTGTTGGCAAACACGGAATGAAAACTGCAGGAACTCCTAGACTAGCAAGCAAATGAAAGCGAAAAGAAAGGAAAACCATCAATTGTAAGAAAACAGTATAGTTGTCAGCCTTGTCATTATTGTATGGTCGTTAGCAAAAGGGACGACCCAAAATGCGATCTACAAATTGGAGATATCAAACAAGTACGGAAATGTGACACCGAAATCCGAAGGCGTATACGAATAGAGAAAAATGCTTTACAAAATCTAATACAAGTATTAAGAAACAGGAAAATTTTAGAAACAAAGGAATGCTTGCTGAACAACTATGCCATCTCAGTTCTCCTGACTAATTTGCTCATAGATGGGGGGCGAGAAGATCATTTATGTTCTTCTAGGTGCCTTGACCCTTCAGGGGGTTGGCGATTATGGCTTTCTACAATTTCCTGTCTTTTGTAAATATTAATAAATTTTATCTCCCTTAAACCATGTTCCGACATCCATTTAGTCAAGCTCGCTAGGTAGGTTATGCGTTGTTTGTTTGATACTCACCGGACAGATTGAAGGCAAGAAGGACACTTGTCTTCAATTTGTCCTGTGAGTATCAAAATTTCCAAGTCCTCTCTCCTCATTTTCTGTCTCTTAACTATAAATGTTCTTTTTGTTTCCATTTTCTCTAAAACTTCTTGCTCACGTGTTCGGTAGTCCTGGGTATGACGATAAGCTACATCCAGCAGCAAGGCCTCTGATCGTGATGCTGGAGGTTTAGAGGAACGTGGAACAACCTCGGAATTGCTAGTGGGTGGTAGCACCTGTTAGGGTCCCAACTATGGGCAAA
>OZ038499.1:79543679-79681179 GCA_964036315.1 Acanthosepion esculentum | reverse complement strand
TCTTCGTCACTATCCTCCTGTAGAATCACATTTCTGCTGCCTGCAGTTTTCTCTTCATCTGTGAGAGAATCTACTGCCAAATAGAAAAAAATCGGTATTACGCAACTGTTCAGCACTTTTTCTTTGTTTCTAACGAAATTTTCCTGTTTCTTATTATTTTGCTTAGCTTCTCGAATGCATTCCAATTTATGACTGTCTCTTGCGAGACAATTTTTCCTCGACAGAATCCATCTTACATATTTATAAAACTACCATTCGTCCTTACTTTGAATATTGCTGCCACATCTGGTCTGGTGCTCCTGCTATATATTTAGAGATTCTTGATAAAATCCAGAGAAGAGTCTGCACTGTTATTGGTCCTCACCTGGCATCTCGACTTCAGTCAATTTTCCACCGCTGTAAAGTATCTCCCCAGCGCCTTTTCTATAAATACTTTCACGGTAATTGTTCTAACCAGCTTTCCTCTCTCTATATTTATAATAGCGCTATCAAAGATAGTATGAAGACAAAAATGCTGAAAGGCAATGGGATATTGACAGAAAAAAAATTTAAGTCAAGCAGTCTTTGCAACAAAGTGCTTGATATCAAAGATAGAGTATTAACAGGATTAATGTGAGTAAAAGTTTGTCACATAGCTGATTGATGATACCTTCAGCATCCTAACTCCAGAGTTTCGCAGACGAACCTGTCCATCCACTCGTCAGGGGCTATCAGCAATTTACATCTTATATTTTTTCCATTTATGATAAGAGTTGTATTTTACTAGTCATTATCAAGAATTACGTTTTTTGTCTATTTATGAAACTGTTTTTAGTTAATTTATAAACACACACACACACACACACACACACACACACACACACACACATACATACATACATATATATATATATATATATATATATATGATTAATATGAGTAAAAGTTTGTCACTTAGGTGATTGCTGTTACCTTCAGTATCCCGACTCCAGTAAATTGCTGATAAATAAATTTTAAAAAAACACCAAAAAACATTTAAAATAGGACAAATTTATTGCCCTCCTCTTGCCTCAATAATCAATTGTGTAACCTTTATTCTTGATTATTGCCTTTAATCGTTTTTGGAAGTTCCTTATAAGATCACTACACACACTGATAGATATTTTACTCCATACTTCCTTGGCAATAACTTCTAGTCCCTCCATATTCGAAGGACTTCTTTCTCTTACTTTTTTCTTCAAATATACCCCTACATTTTCAATGGATATTAGGTTAGGACGTTGTGTGTGTGCGCGCCAATACCTTAATTTTGCTGTCATCTAAGAATTTTGTAACAATTTGTGCCGTGTGTTTTTGGTCATTGCCATGTTGGAACGTCCCGTGATCCACCCTTTGTTTTTATTTTACTTTTAAGAATAGCCAAATACTCTGCTATTTACCCATGATATATCCTGTACTCTCACTACTTCTACTGGTTCAGAAGAGCAGCAAAACATCCCAGAGCAGAATGCTTCCGCCACCATCCTTAATTGTACGGAGGGTATTTTTGGTTTGTGGGCTTCATCTACTTTCCCCCATACATAACGTGACCAATTAATGTGACCAAATAATTTCAGTTTGATTTCATTTGGCCATAAAACAGTTCCAGTCCTTACTTCCATCTTCTAGATGGTTTCTAGCATAAGCTAATCTGCATTTTAGGTGTCTAGCCGTAAGCAAGATTTTTTTTCCTTGTGTGACAAGCTCGAAGTCCTGCTCGATGAATGCATCTTCGTCGACATATTAAACCCTAATGTCTTTACATCATTGACTATTGTCGTTAAGTGAGGATTCTTCGAGACATCTCTAACAATTTTCCTTTCCATTCACTCAGAAGTTAACCGTTTTCTGCCAGTTCTTAATTTATTCTCAACACAATGAGTCTCGTTGTACTTCTTGATAATGGTACGAATTGTTGATCTAGGAACATTTAAATGCTTGAAAAGTGTTGTATATCCATCACCTTGTTTGTGCGCATCAACTATCTTCATTCGAAGCTTCTTGTCCTCTTTGCCATTGTTGCAGAACGGATGAGTTTTGCAGTGCATGATACTCTTCTTCGTTACCTTTTAGAATGTTATAGAATCAGGTCAATAAGATTTCATTTTCAAAGGGTGTTTCTATTAAATGTCAAATAAACAAAACATTACAATTGCCATAGAGCAATATTATTTCATAATTTCCATAAGGGTTGGAGGCAATAATTTTAGACTGCACCAAACATTTGAGAAAAATCTATAATTATGAATATAATAGATCAAAACTTACCAAAAATCTTCACGAATTGTTCAAAATAAAATTTGAAATCAACTATTTATGGTAAAGTACTTGCAAATATTCGCATTTTAGAAAATATGCAAATAATCAGTGGGGACGAATAATTATATCCATATATATATATATATATATATATATATATATATATATATATATATATATATATATATATATTCAAATAACTACAGCGATCGTAGGAATAAAAACAGAAACAAAAAATCATTTTTACAAGGCCCCATTTAACCAAATAGTTAGGGCCTAAGTTTCTCCATTTAATTGAGAAACACTTCCCCAGAAATAATCCACTTAGATTTTTAACAGAAATACACAAAAACTAAGCTATAGCGATAATCTTGATAAAAATTATTAAAATACATAATAATAAAAGTTTAAATCAATACAAAAACCTGATTAATAATAGCCATTCCAAAGCAACAAACGCATATAATATCAACCAGCTGTAATTGTAGAAATTTTAATGAATGTCCATTGCAAAGCCGATGTCAAACAAACTCTCTTATTTAAAAATGTATTTCTACACTTTCATAGTGTTTTGTCTCAGTTTGGGCGTTCACTATTTTCTGTGACCCTAACAGATGCTACTACCTCGGGTCAGGGACCTGGGAACAACAGCAATTAAGAGGTGGTCTCACTCTCCTAAAAGCCTCTCGATCAGAGGCTTACTGTGCTAGATGCAATCGTCATGCCCAGGACGTTAAGATAACAGAATCGACATTTTTTTCTCAACCAGAATTTTAACTTGCAACACATTTATCTGGTAATGAACTTTCATGGCTGAAACCCTAAGCTAAAAGAAAGAAAATTACAAAAAGCCGAATCACTCAAACTGAAAATAAACCCTAGTTAAAACTTCTAATGTTCTTAAAAACAGCATGCATTTCTATTCGTTAAGTCCCATTGCTGGTTTTCTTTTCCGATCTTGTCTGTTAATTAACCTCAAATAATGTATCGCAAATATTAATTCACCCCAAGAAATTATAAGTTTAAAATCAAAGTTAGTTTTTTTCTTTTTTATTAAATTTTTAGCACGGGTTAGAGTTAGGGTTAGGAAAATATTACAATTTAAAAAAAAATCTGTTTTGGCTTTTTTATTGGGGTAACTGCGGACATAGAACCCACACTTAGAAATAGCGCACCCGAGTCCCCTACATCTGGGGCGATCGTAAATTTCAACCCAACCAGAGAGCAATGGAAGGGACTCGCTCTGGGAGAATTTGGTGTGAATTTTAGTAAATATAAATTCTTTATATTTGGGGGTGAATTAATATTTTGGGTTTATTAACAAAAAAGATCCTGCTTTTTAAATCAAACATCGCATGTAAAAGTTAATTGGTAAGTGAATACTTGGACAAATCACTCGTCCATAGTTACTTTAACTGCCTAACGACATAGTAAGAAGAAGCTGTTACACTCTTTATCAGCCTTGACAGAGTTAGTGAGCTGTGAAACTTTTTCATTCACATTTCCTGTTGGCTGTTCTCTGCTACGTTAAGGACAATTAACTGTTGGAAATTTGAAAGAAAAATTTTCCATAACTAATGACGTCGCGAATAAATTGAAAGGCTTCTTGACTATAATGTTTACAGGAGCCAAGGTTACATAAATTTATTCCTCATCGTGACCTATCATTCGTTTTATTCGAGGGACTTCTTATCTGTAGGATGACATCCCCGACTGCGCCTTTTTTAATCCAATAGAAACGTGAGTCCTACCCATAAATTTGATCTTTTTTCTGGAGCAGAACGAACACGGTTTACAGTCGTCCAGTCACTGTGACGGGATCAAGTTCCTTTCATTTTTTTCAATGTCTGTTACAAGATACCGGTAATAGCGATAAATGGTGAAAATGTAAAAAGATATATATATATATATATATATATATATATATATATATATATATATGATAAAAATATAGTTTTAAGATATGGTATATTTATGGGTAAGACTACTTAATATCAGGGATAAGAGTAGACACTGAGATCAACACCAAGAGGCGACAGTCTTTTACATGCTTGAACGCAATCTTCAGGCCTCAGTGTTGACTCATATATATACATATATACACACACACACACACACACACATATATATATATATATATATATATATATATATATATATATATATATATGAAGAAATATACTCTTAAGGTGTGCTATATGGGATAAAATGCTCAATATCACAGATAGAGCGTGTGTAAATATATAAAAGTGAACATTGACGTCAACACTTAGAGGCGACAGTCTGTTTCATGCTAAACGCAATTGTCAGGCCACGAGTGCTGTTTTTTGTTTATCTCAGCTGACCTGTATATATAAATAGCCGAGAAAAAAAACACCACTCGTGGCCTGACGATTGCGTTTAGCATGAAACAGACTGTCGCCTTTAAGTGTTGACTTCAATGTTCACTTATATATATATATATATATATATATATATATATATATATATATGTGTGTGTGTGTGTGTGTGTAAAATGAGAACAAATGGAGTATGTCCGTAACATTTAATTTAAAATTGGGCTCAATACAGAGTAAAGCTAAATATTATTTAGTTTAGGATATTAAATCTCGCCAGTAGTTTACCATCGCCCGAGGAGACACGTTTGTAGTGTTGAAACATAATTGGCATTGTGTAGCGATTTTTAACATGTTTTTGTCTTAATATCCTAAAATAAATAATATATATATATATATATATATATATATATATATATAGGCATTAATCCTTCTTTTATGGAAGTTTCGTTAAAAACGACTGACAAAGTGCTGTGGTTAAGTTTTTTATATAATTTTTCATGTGTTCGTATAATTTTTTTCTTTTACGTATATAAACTATATAAAAATTGCCCGAATAACATATATCCAAGCGCTTTTGGCTATACTTTTAGCCATTATCAAGGATGATTTTTATTTTACTTTTAACTGAATATATGGATTATTTTATTTATGTATCGAGAGTTATAAGAATGTTTTATTTTCCAAACACGGTCAGCACAGTGTAGCCGTGTTCATAGTTGATATTAGTGAGAGTTGGCTTTTTTATTTATTAATAATGATTCCATTATTTTTAGCCTTTTTGTACATGTGGATGATGTTATTATATTTTTATTTTTATGCTATTTATTATTTATTTTTTATATTTTTATTGTATGTTACAGATAGAGTTTGGTAGGTCTTCCTCTATATTCAAACGAGATATAATTCAGCTATGGTCAGAGAGATGTAACGTGGGTCTTATTGTTAAACATGATGCATATCCAGTATAATTATTTACTAATTTGAATTGGTCATTGCATTTTGGATCTTGCATGTGAATTATTATTTTTGAAAATGAGGTTAGCATATATATATATAACTAAATAACACACACACACACACACACACACACACACACACACACACACACACACACACACACACACACACACTTACCATCCCCTCTCCAGGCACCAATAAAACTGCTGAACTGACCGAGGAAAAGGGAAACTAGCATGAATCCATCCAGCTCTTATCTCAAATGACAACTTAAAAGAGACTGTTTGACCAACACAAGGAATGTTAATAAATTCATGTTAAAAAGATAAAAAAAACAAATAAAAAAACAAATGAAAACTACAGACAAAAGTTCATTTTCTCCATCAAGACATTCATTTCTGTAGTTTACTGCTACAGCAAGCAGAAACATTTTTTTCTCCCGATGATGGCCATGTTGGCCGAAACTGGTTGAGGAATCTAAATGAAATAATAATAATAAAAGCATAAGAATATTAATCTACAACCCAGTATGTCTGAAGATTTTAATTAATTTTTTTAATAATTTTTATCGTTCAATATATATATATATATATATATATATATATATATATATATATATATATATATATATATATAGTAAAGAAAAAAAACAACTATGTTGGTGTGGCCAACAGACAACTTGTCAACAAAGAAAAAAAAGACCAGAATGCGAACAGTAAGATGTACAATGCCCAGATTAATTAGACAGAGCAAAAATACGTCAAAACTTCAACATTTAACCAATGACAATCCGTGTCGTTACACGAGTTCTACGCTCTCACGAACTTCACACGTCTAAAACGTTCTAGCCGTCTGAAGATCGCGAGAGTGCGACACACAAACGTATATATATATATATATATATATATATATATATATATATATATATATATATATATACGTCACTTGCAGATATCCACTGACGACTGGATGGAACGATTGCCTTTTCTTTGAGTTTCCCACTGACAGCACAGATGGGGATTTTAGTCCGAATGTAAATAAAATCTGTAACCATACATATCTGTTATAAATTTGTGGGTTTATAGAGATTAATTTTTTTTTTATCTATCAATAATGGTTTTTGTTCAGTTCATTTTTTAATCAATTCACCACAAGCAAGGCGATAGATCCACTAAGACGTAAGAAGTTGGTGGGAATGAAAGAGAATTAAAAGACTTTAGATGGAACCGGCAACCCAATCCTAAACAGGGAACAAGGGATAAACCTTTTGTTCAAAAAAACCGGTTCACATTCCTAGATAGGCGAACCTATCTACTCCTGTTGAGAAGAAAACAAAATAATTGCTAAATAAGAGTTCAGGCGGTGAAGATAAAAATATAGCTTAGGAAATTGGCTTTAGAAAATCCAATCCGTAAATCCAATCCCTGTCGACATTTTCCTTCAATGCTTTCATCATTTATTCTCTCACTTTCGTTTTCTTCCAGTTTTTCTTTCTGCAGAATGTTTTTCTACATTCCATGATTTTTCTCTCTTTGCTCATTTTTTCTCCTTTCCGTTCACTTCTGCAATTTTCCTTCCTTTCGTTATTATTTTCTGCAGCGCTTTATTCTTTTTGTTTCCGCTAAATTTCCATCTTTTGATTTTCTTCTTCATCCCTCCCACCATTTTTTTTTGGGGGGGGGGTCAGACATTTTATTTCTTACACTCTTTTATCTTCCTTTCTTCCTTTCTTTTCCGTTTTCCTCCCCACCACCCTTTATTTATATGAACGGATTTCGCCTATTTTTAAATCTCTTCGCAAACACCCCCCACCCCCAAGCATTTTGAATTACTTCTTAATTTCAGTTCTTCATGAATGCAGCAAGAAGTAAACTGAACACACAAGTCTTTTTATGTTTTCTCTTTGGAGATCTTGTTTCCTTGTCTTTAAACCCTTTATTTCTAATTTGTTTTCGGCAGTTTAAGAGCTTGAAAATTTCGGATATTCTGAGAGATTTTTTTTTTCATAAACCGTACTTCAGAATTTTTTCAGCGTCTCTTATTATTTCTCATAATATTTATTCCCTTGATAAAAATAAAAGGAAAATAATTGAAAATTACATTGAATTTTCCGTTCGTCTCCATCTTTGTTTCTAAATTCTCTCACTTTTAAAATGGCAAGTATTCACTGATTCCGCCACAATAGAAACAGTGAACTCCTTCAACAAGAAGAATAATGATATTCACTGAGGCACAGAATAAGTCTTTGCCGGGTGGTACTTTTTACACTATAGCACAGAAGACATTTGTTCTATTTCAAAAGTCAAAACTCTGAGGCAAGTACGTATGAAAGATTTTTTTTAATTAAAATTTAATTATAATTTCCTGTATTTGATATAGGCAGAATTTCAAGAATTTATAGAAGAAAGGATTTCATACTTTCATCTATAAATTTTGAAATTCTATTTACATAAAAAACGTTAAACATTGGTTCCCCAAAAACTAAATTAGAATAAAAGGCCTTTTGTAAAGACTATTATGGTATTAGTTAGCTCCTGCAAATCTAATTTCTTGGGCCTCTTTCTCAAATGCTCTCTGTAGATCTCAGGATTTGGCGCTCATTCTCAAATGCCCTCTGCAGATCTCAGGATTTGGGCCTCTTTCTCAAATGCCTTCTTCCTGCAGATCTCAGTTCTTAGCCGTCCTTCTGAACTGCCACCAACAGATCTCAGGTCTTGAGTATCTTTCTCAGATGCCTTATTCCTACAAATCTCAGTTCAAGCACTATTTCTCAAATGCCTCCTGCAGATCTCAATTCTTAGACCTCTTTCTCAAATTCCGCCTGCAGATCTCAGATCTTGGGCCTCTTTCACTTCTTCCTGCAGATCTCAGTTCTTGGCACTCTTTCTCAAATGATCCTTCTTGCCCTCTTGCGCTAATTCCTCTTGGCTGTATTGATTACCAATATCACTCATTTAAAGCAGTGACTAAATGGTAGAGTAATAGATGCGAGGCGCTTGCATAGAGACCACAGTTTCAAATAATGGTAGGTAAACATTCTATATTAGAAGGCCTATCATTGTCAGTACTATGCAAACTTTCACAATAACAACACGAGTTTCAAGAATGCAAATAACAATCATGCATGTATGACATTTGTACATTTATTTGCCTACACAGTACAGATCCCCCTTTGTTTAGTCCTTTTTTAGGTTAGGGACTTTTTAGGTTGGTCACAGTTTGACCACTTCCAGTAGTCCTAATCACGAGGAAACCGGCACAAAATAAAGGCATCACACCAAGCACGGTCGTCTTATCCTCTTGATTCTTTCCCTAAAGTTAACCCTTATCGATTTGTAGGTTTTGTTAATTTCTCTTTATACTCATCTATTTCATTTCCGTTTTATTATTTGAACATTTGTTAAATGTAACCTTATTTCATACGTTTATTTTTTACGTTTGTATCTCTTTGTGCAGAACCCATTTCAACACGTGTCCACGTAGACTGTTGCAAGATTTAACCTTCTCGTAACTTCTTTTCCGTGAACTCACTGCAACATTGGAATGTATTCTCGTAGCAAACTTCATGCGTATTTATGTATATGTTATGGGAACTTACCCATAATAGTAATGGACTATCCCGTACACCATAAATACTGCGCCTCAAAAGGGAGCAGTAGTGTGAGATCCAGTCCTTTTTGGACGTCTCAGCTATTCGGTCGAACTCTCTGCCTCTGAGGCAGAGGGGAACTCTCTACCTTTGGGCAGAGAGGAACTCGGACGAGGCTCCGCCGAAGGGCAGAGTCTCGTTCGGGGAGGTTGACCAACCCGATCCCGTTTATACGGGTTCTACGGGCAATTTTTGCCGAGCCTACGGGCTCTGAAAGCCCACATTAAACCGGCCTTGTGCCACATTTGACACACGTGGGCGTGTTAATGAACATCGTGTGAGTCAGATACAGAGTCAGTGTGAGTCAGTCAGAGACAGAGTCGCGTCAGACGATTACTGTAAGACATTGGAATAATGATACTGGTCGAGACAACATAGTTCTCTCTAACCTAACCTGATTGTTAATACTAACACTTCTACTTCTTTTGTACATATTCTGTTTGTAATATATCTGTGTTATTCCATACCTGTGTTCGAGTTATTCTTCATTGGTTCTACCCTTGGACCATCACCGTGGTACAAGGAACCTGGACCATAACAGTATACGAAGTGCTCGTTGTCTTCTTTAACCATTTAGTACACAAATGGTCTCAGTTTTATGTTCAAGCCTCCGCCTTCTTTTGTTATTTCTTGTTAACCTTTGCATTTTCAGCTTAACTTGTCTTATTTATATGTATAATTTTCTTTTCTAGTTTTACACATTTGATTCTTAACAAACCTGCTGATGTACTGGACTTCGTCTTCTTCAGATTTTTAGTTGCCTTAAGGCGTTTATATGACTGTCTTAGAGATTATGCACGCTTACTACACGGACACCTACTCTCGGGGGCAGAACAACTTATTATACACATTTTGCGAAAAAGCTGCACAAATATATGAGAAATTAATTTCAGATTTACTACATGTATTTCGATTAATGAGATTTATGCAGACTATTTACATTATTCGGACTATTGTCCTCATCTTTGTCGCCATATTTATTACAACGTTTCGGCCGTTGTACTCTCCGGCCTTCTTCAAGTGGTTGCAATGTCGAACTGAACCCTTTATTTCGCTCACTGGCATAAACTGTTTTAGTTCCATGTGCCATGTTTAATGGATGTCAGTTATCAGTTATCTCCTGTTAATTCTCTCCAAGTTATCCACTGACTTAACCAGGTATTGAACTCACACTCTTTGGGTCCTGTAATTGGATCTAACTAACACCTTTATCCACTGTGTGATGTGTCCTTTAACCGGTTAAGGCAGTGGAGAACTTGGATAGGGGAATTAATAGGAAATAACTGATAACTGACATCCATGAAACATTGTATATTGAACTAGAACAGTCTACCTCAGTGAGCGAAATAAAGGGTTCAGTTCGACATTCCAAGCACCTGAAGAAGGCTGGAGCGTACAACGACCGAAACGTTGTATTAATATGGTGACAAAGATGAGGACAATAGTTTACATAATACCTCATCTCAGAAGTATGAAGATTTATACTGCTTAGAAAGTTTTTCATAATCAGGATTCTGTTTACTAGTTGATGTACCCAAGACAGATTGGGCATTCAAAAGTGTTAGCTAAAACCTATTTCTGTATTTTGTTAATGAAAATAAAATCTTAAATATACAGGTTGAGACAAATCGCGCACCACAGGGGTTAAAGTTTTAAATAACTGATTTGTTTTGATATTTTCTTATTTCATCAAAATTGTTTGTGGAACGTAAGATATGCTGAAAAGCTAACAAAGGATGAAGACCTAGTTACCTTAGTGTTCATGTATGGGAAAGCAGGTACTACACAAAGATCTGTTGCAGAGGAATTCAACAAAGGGATAAGTTGAAGAGGGCCTGTTGAGTGGATAACGAGGTCACCAGACCTCACACTCTTGGAAACGTTTGAAATCAGTTATTTTTGAGGCGCGCCCAGAAATATTGAGGAACTTAAAGAAAGAATTAAATATGAATGCAGTCAATTAACAAAGGAAACTCTCCTACCTGTTAATGCTGTGATTCTCAACTGTCGTGCCGCCATACGCTAGTGTGCCTCGCGATCCTCTTAAGGAAATATTGTCACGGCATATATATATATATATATATATATATATATATATATATATATATATATATACGAGGGTCATTCAATAAATAAGGTGAATTTTTCGGTATAAGGACTTCTAATACAGATAGAAGCTTACTCTTATTTTTTTTTTGTTTTACTTCTTTTTCACATGGATTTAATTTCTTTTGCAGATTAAAAAAAAACTTTTAGAGTTTTGGCGGTTAACAAAGATGGCCGACCGAGAAGCATGCTCCAGGATTGAACAGCGGTCAGTTATAACGTTTTTGGTTGCTGAAGGGTGCAAACCAGTTGACATTCATAGGAGAATGTCAACTGTGTATGGTGCCACATGTTTCAGCCAAAAAAATGTCTACAAGTGGGCTAAATTGTTTAAAGAAGGACGGAGCAGTGTTGAGGATGAAGACAGGCCTGGGACGCCTACAGAAGTGCAGTCTCCTGAGGTGATCGAATCAGTCAATGACCTCATTCAGTCTGACAGAAGGGTGGATGACATTGCAAGGACTTTGAGCTTATCTGTTGGGACAAACGCAGGTGTCATCAGTCAGAGTCATCTTGCATCATGACAACGCAAGTCCTCACACAGCAGCCCAAACGGTGCAGACCATCAACGAGCTGGGCTGGGAACTGCTCCCTCACCCCCCTTACAGCCCAGATCTTGCCCCTTCAGACTTTCACCGGTTTGGTCCCTTGAAAACGTTCACGAGAGGCACGAAGTTTAAAAGTGACGATGAAGTCAAAAGTGTTGTGAGCGACTGGCTGAGACATCAGTCCAAAGATTTTTACGCTGAGGGAATACGGAAGCTTGTGCACAGACGGGAAAAGTGTGTGACAGTGCTGGGAGACTACGTTGAAAAAAAAAGTAAGCTTCTATTTGTATTAGAAGTTCTTATACCGAAAAATTCACCTTATTTATTGAATGACTCTCGTATATATATATATATATATATATATATATATATATATATATATATATACATTGTTGGGACTGTTGTCGTCATCTTTGTTGTCATATTCACGACGTTTCGACCTTCTTCATGTGATTGGAATTTCGAAGCGAGCCCTTTATTTCGCCAACCGGGGTAGATTGTTCTGGTTGCACATGCCATGTCTCTTCCGAATTATCACGGTTTCAGTTTTAGTTATTTCCCTTTAGTAACTCTCCAAGTTTTTGTTTTACCTCTGCTGGGTCCAGGTATTGAACTCACAACTCTTTGGTCAAGTCAGTGGATTACTTCAACCAACGCTTTTATTCACTGGGCCATGTGCTCGAAACGTTGTAAATATGAAGATGAGGACAACAATGTAAATAGTGTAAATATATATGTGACTGTGTAGAAGTCGTAATGATACAGCTTTAGTATTTGAATAAATGAATAAGTATTACACTTTTTATCCCACATTAGCTAAAAAGGTTTTATCTGTTTTATTACAATGTTCTACTCCTTTATGTGAATTAGGCTTCTCAACCCTAAATAACATAAAAAATAAGAAGCAAGAAAGACTACGCTCAACTGAAGAAGAAATGAGGGTCTGCTTATTGCACATTCAACTAAACACAGTCACACTAAATAAGCTGCACAAAGAGTTGAATACAAAACATTGAAATCAAGTAAGTTCATGTTTGTGTGTTAATTGTTTTTTAAATCTATGGTTTTATTTCATAACATAAATGTATATCCTTTAAAATTTTGCGAAGTGAGCCGTGATATTTTCATTTGGTCCGAGGTGTGCCGTTGCTTAAAAAGGTTGAGAGGCACATAATTGAAATAAGTTTTGAAAAAAAATGGAAGACATTTTGAACAGCACATATAACAAATTAAATAAGTAGTAAATAAAATTTTCATGCATAATTATACGTTTAATAAATTATCCCTATGGTAAACGACTTTTGCTCTCGTATATATTTTCCACCATTGTTCTCTTTTTTTCTGTTTGGAAAAAATTAATATTTTTACAACATGTAACCAAAAACATAACAAATTAAAAAAAAAATTGTGATGGTGTTCAAAGGGGTCATATGAAATTAATAGACGGACCGAATGCAGTCCAGGGGCAACAGTTTGCGCACCCCTGGTTTTAAGATTGAAATATTCAAAAAGAATATTGATTTCTTACATATGTTAATGGTGTTTTTTTATTATACTCGTAATAACTATAAATCGGAGAGCCGAGTTCGAATTTCAGTCGAATCTATTACATTCACTTACGTGCAAATACCCTTGGGAAAGTATGAATCCTCTTCTCCCCCACCCCAGATATGGGTAAATAGTAGGACAGACCGGGTTCTATAGCTTTGGATAGCAACTGGTCTACCGCAGAAAGAAATAGGAACCTACTGCGGGAAAAATCTGCCTCGTCAGTCAAGTATCATGGCACATAACTGAATAACTATAAATGCTAACAAAGTTTAAAAAAAGACGCATATTGTTCTAACATGATTTCGCGAAGATTCAGGCCGATAGATGGAAATAAATAAATAAAAACAGTTGCATCTACTCAAATATGAGTATCCACGAAAAAATAGTTCAAACAAATGTTTGAAGTAACATTTTTATATGGGCACACAACAAAGACAGACGACACGAGCCGAATTTCCAAACAGATGATAAATTCATTAACACACAAAAAATAAATGAATTACACAAATTAAGTGAATTGTGTTCAAAATTATGGCCAATGATATGTATGCAATTTATCAATGAAAATGAAATTATTGCAATGATAATTATAAGGTCCTCATAAAGAAAACTACATAAAATGAAGAAAGGAGAAAATACTTCTCTGAATAGTTTTCAAAGAATTGGTACAATTTTCGAAGCAAAGTCTGTGGCAAGAGCAAAGAATATAACAAGCACATCAGCTGAGGATTTTGCAGGTTTTCTTTGATGTGGGAGCGACTTTGATATTCTTTCAATTCTTGTCTGGTGGTTGTTAAATTTCTTCTGCGTTGTTTTTTGGGGGTTTTTTTTGTGGACCTGAGCGACCTGGGTTCCTGCAGCAGCTGTTCCTTGACTCCGAAAACTAACTCCAAGGCCCAATTAAGGTAGGCTCCAAATGCACTTATGAAAATTCTTATTGGTTTTGGAGGAAAAACAAACGCAGCTTTTTTTTCCACAAATCGAATATACGAAAATATTTTCAAAATTCAAAAATTAAGCAAGAGCCCAAACGAAGCGTCTGCTCCCTTTGTGAAAGGCAGACGATACACGCTCAAGCACCTTAAATTTCTTATGAAAGAGAGAAGGTGAGAGTGAAAACCATTCTAGTTCAATGATTCCCAAAGGATGAGTTGCGCCTCATAGGTGCGGTGGAAGAGGGTAACAGGTGAGGCGGAATGATTGAAAAACAATCAAAGATTTAGAAGCAGCTTCAAAATATTCATATACCAAAAATATGATTTCAAAATTTAAAATATTATGGATTGCTTGTAATTGCATAGATGAGTCCCAGTATAAATAGTTATAATTATTGGCCGATTTTATCATTGTGATATTTTTGCATTATATCAAGTATTAAGGATATAGCAACTAGGATCCGCAAATTGGAGGAGAGAGTTATCAACGATAATGTTCTGACGTCGAATCCACGGTTATCTTCCTTTTAACCCTCTCTTCGTTTTTTGTTTTTTTATTTTTAAATATAATTTTTATTAAAAAAAAATGCGGCCCAGAGAAAAATAAACTTTAAGAACCACTGTTCTAGTTCGTCAGATTTAACAAGCGGATAATTTACCGCGTTCAGTGAAGACTAAATCTTAAATCCAATAAAACTTTATCCAAATTTGGTTTGAGTTGAACTCATCAAGTAAAAATTTGCCTTTTTATTTTGGAAAATTCACTTGTAATTCTTTTGTGCTCATCCCATTTTCTTTTTCTTTCTGCCTAGCGCTGTCTTTTATGTCGGCTGGTATCTGCAGTTGGCAAGATTTCAAGGTGAATCATGCCTTTCCTTTCCCATCTCCTTTGAGTCTGCGCAACAGAATTCATGCTAAACCAGGAAATAGGCACAAGCACATTGATAACTGCAACCATTTGAAAAAATCTGCCAGAAGAAAAACGACGATTAACTTTAAGACCAAAACAACCAATCAAAAATCCCGGTTGAGAAAACATTCTATTGGTAGAAGTAAGAAAAACGTAACACCGAAATTTGAAAATGCATTCGTACAGTGAAAGATACTTTCCAAAAGCTAAATACAGTACAGTAATCCCTCGATTAGTGAGACTAATGTGTACATTAAAAGATACTAATCGAAAACGCATTAAACGAATATAATAACTTTTAAGAAATAATGTAATTTGTATCTCAAATTTGAGTCTTATTCACAATTAATTTCTAATTTGCGTACTTTTTAATTAAAGCATAGGTATATATAAGAAGATACAATAAAAATGCTGCGGATTAATGTTTATTAATCTGATTTTTTATGAAAATCTTATTTAGAGTGTTTTGCCGCATGGTATTCTTCTGTTCTTCACATAATTAGCTTAGAAATTAAATTTTTATCGCTGTTATTGCAAATATCTATAATTTCTTCTTTTAATTCATTGATATTTTTATTTGACTTTCATTTTCCTTTTCATTAAATTCCATAGATTTTCAATAGGATCTAAATCGGGTGACTGTGGCGCCCAGTCTAATAGTTTTAATTTATTTCTTTTAAAAAGATCCCTATGTTTCTATATTTTCTATTCTTGGAAATTTTTCAAACATATCTTAATCATTAGTATTTTAACTTGAAAATTTTATTTATAATCTTTCCGTAGTAAATGCATACATCTTTTAGATTTCAATATTTTTCTAATAAATGTCAATTTCTGTATCGAATTAGTCATTTTTTTTTACAAAAAAATCAGATATTTTCTTTTAAGAACTTCAAAATAAACATGAGACAAAATTTAAATTAAATATTAAAAAAATCAAACATTCACAAAATTTTAGTAGAGACAAATATTCAAATATGTCTTTTTATTATCGGCTTATATTATAAAATCTATTTATTTATCATCGTCCATTTTTTAACACTACTGTAATTACTTGATAACGTAGTACTTGACTAACAAAATAGTTACTTGTTATATAGGAATAAAGTGTCGCTGCCGACACTTGAGTTTGAACATAGATCGCCAGGCGATCCCATTATTGAATTAAGTGGATCACGTGACCATAGAGAAAACGCATATATGGAAGGTATCGTGACGTCTAATTGATCTCTATTTCTATTCTATCCTCTATTACTATTCGGATCGCTATTTCTATTCTATCCTCTATTACTATACGGACCGCTATTCTCTACTCTATTTACTATACTATTTCTAGTTTATCCTCTATTACTATTCGGATCGCTATTTCTATTCTATCCTCTATTACTATACGGACCTCTATTCTCTACTCTATTTACTATACTATTTCTAGTTTATCCTCTATTACTATTCGGATCGCTATTTCTATTCTATCCTCTATTACTATACGGACCGCTATTCTCTACTCTATTCACTATACTATTTCTAGTTTATCCTTTATTACTATTCGGATCGCTATTTCTATTCTATCCTCTATTACTATACGGACCGCTATTCTCTACTCTATTTACTATACTATTTCTAGTTTATCCTCTATTACTATTCGGATCGCTATTTCTATTCTATCCTCTATTACTATACGGACCGCTATTCTCTACTCTATTTACTATACTATTTCTAGTTTATCCTTTATTACTATTCGGATCGCTATTTCTATTCTATCCTCTATTACTATACGGACCGCTATTCTCTACTCTATTTACTATACTATTTCTAGTTTATCCTCTATTACTATTCGGATCGCTATTTCTATTCTATCCTCTATTACTATACGGACCGCTATACTCTACTCTATTCACTATACTATTTCTAGTTTAACCTTTATTACTATTCGGATCGCTATTTCTATTCTATCCTCTATTACTATACGGACCGCTATTCTCTACTCTATTTACTATACTATTTCTAGTTTATCCTCTATTACTATTCGGATCGCTATTTCTATTCTATCCTCTATTACTATACGGACCGCTATTCTCTACTCTATTTACTATACTATTTCTAGTTTATCCTTTATTACTATTCGGATCGCTATTTCTATTCTATCCTCTATTACTATACGGACCGCTATTCTCTACTCTATTTACTATACTATTTCTAGTTTATCCTCTATTACTATTCGGATCGCTATTTCTATTCTATCCTCTATTACTATACGGACCGCTATTCTCTACTCTATTCACTATACTATTTCTAGTTTATCCTTTATTACTATTCGGATCGCTATTTCTATTCTATCCTCTATTACTATACGGACCGCTATTCTCTACTCTATTTACTATACTATTTCTAGTTTATCCTTTATTACTATTCGGATCGCTATTTCTATTCTATCCTCTATTACTATACGGACCGCTATTCTCTACTCTATTTACTATACTATTTCTAGTTTATCCTCTATTACTATTCGGACCGCTATTTCTATTCTATCCTCTATTACTATACGGACCGCTATTCTCTACTCTATTTACTATACTATTTCTAGTTTATCCTCTATTACTATTCGGATCGCTATTTCTATTCTATCCTCTATTACTATACGGACCGCTATTCTCTACTCTATTTACTATACTATTTCTAGTTTATCCTCTATTACTATTCGGATCGCTATTTCTATTCTATCCTCTATTACTATACGGACCGTTATTCTCTACTCTATTTACTATACTATTTCTAGTTTATCCTCTATTACTATTCGGATCGCTATTTCTATTCTATCCTCTATTACTATACGGACCGCTATTCTCTACTCTATTTACTATACTATTTCTAGTTTATCCTTTATTACTATTCGGATCGCTATTTCTATTCTATCCTCTATTACTATACGGACCGCTATTCTCTACTCTATTTACTATACTATTTCTAGTTTATCCTCTATTACTATTCGGATCGCTATTTCTATTCTATCCTCTATTACTATACGGACCGCTATTCTCTACTCTATTTACTATACTATTTCTAGTTTATCCTCTATTACTATTCGGACCGCTATTTCTATTCTATCCTCTA
Organism: Acanthosepion esculentum; assembly: GCA_964036315.1. Lineage (NCBI taxonomy): Eukaryota > Metazoa > Mollusca > Cephalopoda > Sepiida > Sepiidae > Acanthosepion > Acanthosepion esculentum. The sequence goes on along the minus strand of OZ038499.1, from coordinate 79,662,796 downwards.
TTACTATACGGACCGCTATTCTCTACTCTATTTACTATACTATTTCTAGTTTATCCTCTATTACTATTCGGATCGCTATTTCTATTCTATCCTCTATTACTATACGGACCGCTATTCTCTACTCTATTTACTATACTATTTCTAGTTTATCCTCTATTACTATTCGGATCGCTATTTCTATTCTATCCTCTATTACTATACGGACCGCTATTCTCTACTCTATTTACTATACTATTTCTAGTTTATCCTTTATTACTATTCTGATCGCTATTTCTATTCTATCCTCTATTACTATACGGACCGCTATTCTCTACACTATTTACTATACTATTTCTAGTTTATCCTCTATTACTATTCGGATCGCTATTTCTATTCTATCCTCTATTACTATACGGACCGCTATTCTCTACTCTATTTACTATACTATTTCTAGTTTATCCTCTATTACTATTCGGATCGCTATTTCTACTCTATCCTCTATTACTATACGGACCGCTATTCTCTACTCTATTTACTATACTATTTCTAGTTTATCCTCTATTACTATTCGGATCGCTATTTCTACTCTATCCTCTATTACTATACGGACCGCTATTCTCTACTCTATTTACTATACTATTTCTAGTTTATCCTCTATTACTATTCGGATCGCTATTTCTATTCTATCCTCTATTACTATACGGACCGCTATTCTCTACTCTATTTACTATACTATTTCTAGTTTATCCTCTATTACTATTCGGATCGCTATTTCTATTCTATCCTCTATTACTATACGGACCGCTATTCTCTACTCTATTTACTATACTATTTCTAGTTTATCCTCTATTACTATTCGGATCGCTATTTCTATTCTATCCTCTATTACTATACGGACCGCTATTCTCTACTCTATTTACTATACTATTTCTAGTTTATCCTCTATTACTATTCGGATCGCTATTTCTATTCTATCCTCTATTACTATACGGACCGCTATTCTCTACTCTATTTACTATACTATTTCTAGTTTATCCTTTATTACTATTCGGATCGCTATTTCTATTCTATCCTCTATTACTATACGGACCGCTATTCTCTACTCTATTTACTATACTATTTCTAGTTTATCCTCTATTACTATTCGGACCGCTATTTCTATTCTATCCTCTATTACTATACGGACCGCTATTCTCTACTCTATTTACTATACTATTTCTAGTTTATCCTCTATTACTATTCGGATCGCTATTTCTATTCTATCCTCTATTACTATACGGACCGCTATTCTCTACTCTATTTACTATACTATTTCTAGTTTATCCTCTATTACTATTCGGATCGCTATTTCTATTCTATCCTCTATTACTATACGGACCGCTATTCTCTACTCTATTTACTATACTATTTCTAGTTTATCCTCTATTACTATTCGGATCGCTATTTCTATTCTATCCTCTATTACTATACGGACCGCTATTCTCTACTCTATTTACTATACTATTTCTAGTTTATCCTCTATTACTATTCGGATCGCTATTTCTATTCTATCCTTTATTACTATACGGACCGCTATTCTCTACTCTATTTACTATACTATTTCTAGTTTATCCTCTATTACTATTCGGATCGCTATTTCTTTTCTATCCTCTATTACTATACGGACCGCTATTCTCTACTCTATTTACTATACTATTTCTAGTTTATCCTCTATTACTATTCGGACCGCTATTTCTATTCTATCCTCTATTACTATACGGACCGCTATTCTCTACTCTATTTACTATACTATTTCTAGTTTATCCTCTATTACTATTCGGATCGCTATTTCTATTCTATCCTCTATTACTATACGGACCGCTATTCTCTACTCTATTTACTATACTATTTCTAGTTTATCCTTTATTACTATTCGGATCGCTATTTCTATTCTATCCTCTATTACTATACGGACCGCTATTCTCTACTCTATTTACTATACTATTTCTAGTTTATCCTCTATTACTATTCGGACCGCTATTTCTATTCTATCCTCTATTACTATACGGACCGCTATTCTCTACTCTATTTACTATACTATTTCTAGTTTATCCTCTATTACTATTCGGATCGCTATTTCTATTCTATCCTCTATTACTATACAGACCGCTATTCTCTACTCTATTCACTATACTATTTCTAGTTTATCCTTTATTACTATTCTGATCGCTATTTCTATTCTATCCTCTATTACTATACGGACCGCTATTCTCTACTCTATTTACTATACTATTTCTAGTTTATCCTCTATTACTATTCGGATCGCTATTTCTATTCTATCCTCTATTACTATACGGACCGCTATTCTCTACTCTATTTACTATACTATTTCTAGTTTATCCTCTATTACTATTCGGATCGCTATTTCTACTCTATCCTCTATTACTATACGGACCGCTATTCTCTACTCTATTTACTATACTATTTCTAGTTTATCCTCTATTACTATTCGGATCGCTATTTCTACTCTATCCTCTATTACTATACGGACCGCTATTCTCTACTCTATTTACTATACTATTTCTAGTTTATCCTTTATTACTATTCGGATCGCTATTTCTATTCTATCCTCTATTACTATACGGACCGCTATTCTCTACTCTATTTACTATACTATTTCTAGTTTATCCTCTATTACTATTCGGATCACTATTTCTATTCTATCCTCTATTACTATACGGACCGCTATTCTCTACTCTATTTACTATACTATTTCTAGTTTATCCTCTATTACTATTCGGATCGCTATTTCTATTCTATCCTCTATTACTATACGGACCGCTATTCTCTACTCTATTTACTATACTATTTCTAGTTTATCCTTTATTACTATTCGGATCGCTATTTCTATTCTATCCTCTATTACTATACGGACCGCTATTCTCTACTCTATTTACTATACTATTTCTAGTTTATCCTCTATTACTATTCGGACCGCTATTTCTATTCTATCCTCTATTACTATACGGACCGCTATTCTCTACTCTATTTACTATACTATTTCTAGTTTATCCTCTATTACTATTCGGATCGCTATTTCTATTCTATCCTCTATTACTATACGGACCGCTATTCTCTACTCTATTTACTATACTATTTCTAGTTTATCCTCTATTACTATTCGGATCGCTATTTCTATTCTATCCTCTATTACTATACGGACCGCTATTCTCTACTCTATTTACTATACTATTTCTAGTTTATCCTCTATTACTATTCGGATCGCTATTTCTATTCTATCCTCTATTACTATACGGACCGCTATTCTCTACTCTATTTACTATACTATTTCTAGTTTATCCTCTATTACTATTCGGATCGCTATTTCTATTCTATCCTCTATTACTATACGGACCGCTATTCTCTACTCTATTTACTATACTATTTCTAGTTTATCCTCTATTACTATTCGGATCGCTATTTCTTTTCTATCCTCTATTACTATACGGACCGCTATTCTCTACTCTATTTACTATACTATTTCTAGTTTATCCTCTATTACTATTCGGACCGCTATTTCTATTCTATCCTCTATTACTATACGGACCGCTATTCTCTACTCTATTTACTATACTATTTCTAGTTTATCCTCTATTACTATTCGGATCGCTATTTCTATTCTATCCTCTATTACTATACGGACCGCTATTCTCTACTCTATTTACTATACTATTTCTAGTTTATCCTTTATTACTATTCGGATCGCTATTTCTATTCTATCCTCTATTACTATACGGACCGCTATTCTCTACTCTATTTACTATACTATTTCTAGTTTATCCTCTATTACTATTCGGACCGCTATTTCTATTCTATCCTCTATTACTATACGGACCGCTATTCTCTACTCTATTTACTATACTATTTCTAGTTTATCCTCTATTACTATTCGGATCGCTATTTCTATTCTATCCTCTATTACTATACGGACCGCTATTCTCTACTCTATTCACTATACTATTTCTAGTTTATCCTTTATTACTATTCTGATCGCTATTTCTATTCTATCCTCTATTACTATACGGACCGCTATTCTCTACTCTATTTACTATACTATTTCTAGTTTATCCTCTATTACTATTCGGATCGCTATTTCTATTCTATCCTCTATTACTATACGGACCGCTATTCTCTACTCTATTTACTAAACTATTTCTAGTTTATCCTCTATTACTATTCGGATCGCTATTTCTACTCTATCCTCTATTACTATACGGACCGCTATTCTCTACTCTATTTACTATACTATTTCTAGTTTATCCTCTATTACTATTCGGATCGCTATTTCTACTCTATCCTCTATTACTATACGGACCGCTATTCTCTACTCTATTTACTATACTATTTCTAGTTTATCCTCTATTACTATTCGGATCGCTATTTCTATTCTATCCTCTATTACTATACGGACCGCTATTCTCTACTCTATTTACTATACTATTTCTAGTTTATCTTCTATTACTATTCGGATCGCTATTTCTATTCTATCCTCTATTACTATACGGACCGCTATTCTCTACTCTATTTACTATACTATTTCTAGTTTATCCTTTATTACTATTCGGATCGCTATTTCTATTCTATCCTCTATTACTATACGGACCGCTATTCTCTACTCTATTTACTATACTATTTCTAGTTTATCCTCTATTACTATTCGGATCGCTATTTCTATTCTATCCTCTATTACTATACGGACCGCTATTCTCTACTCTATTCACTATACTATTTCTAGTTTATCCTTTATTACTATTCGCATCGCTATTTCTATTCTATCCTCTATTACTATACGGATCGCTATTCTCTACTCTATTTACTATACTATTTCTAGTTTATCCTCTATTACTATTCTCACCGCTATTTCTCTTCTATCCTCTATTACTATACGGACCGCTATTCTCTACACTATTTACTATACTATTTCTAGTTTATCCTTTATTACTATTCGGATCGCTATTTCTACTCTATCCTCTATTACTATACGGACCGCTATTCTCTACTCTATTTACTATACTATTTCTAGTTTATCCTCTATTACTATTCGGATCGCTATTTCTATTCTATCCTCTATTACTATACGGACCGCTATTCTCTACTCTATTTACTATACTATTTCTAGTTTATCCTCTATTACTATTCGGATCGCTATTTCTACTCTATCCTCTATTACTATACGGACCGCTATTCTCTACTCTATTTACTATACTATTTCTAGTTTATCCTCTATTACTATTCGGATCGCTATTTCTACTCTATCCTCTATTACTATACGGGCCGCTATTCTCTACTCTATTTACTATACTATTTCTAGTTTATCCTCTATTACTATTCGGATCGCTATTTCTACTCTATCCTCTATTGCTATACAGACCGCTATTTTCTACTCTATTCACTGTACTATTTCTCTATTCGGTGGTTACTGTTCGAGAATGTATTATCGAGCATTACTATTAGTGCGAGATTATTCAAAGGCGTCTGACACCGGTATTGTTCAACGGCGTACTTTAGTTTGTATCTTCGATTACAAAGTCTCTATTACGAGCGAGCATTACGAAAGTGACAACGAATATTCGTTGACATCACAAAATTATCCATTTTTCATTTTTAAATTTTATAAATTTTTTAATTAATCAGTAACTATAAAAAAATAATTTTCAATTACTATGGTTAAACTGAAGAATGTTTTATGATACTAATTGAGTATTATGCATGCACTAATCGGATTTTGGTATATAAAAATTTTAGCGCACTAATCATAAAACGCTTTAATCGAATGCCCATTAATCGAGGGATTCATGTATTAAGAAACGAAAAAATATTTAGAAATAAAGAAAATAGTGGTGAACTCCAGTATATATCAATGCTCCCATATATGGCAGTGAATGCTGAATAATTCCCTCGCAGTTGAAGGGGAGATAACAGAGATGTGGTTCTATAAAATGAATACCAATAGAAAAAGCATGTAAGTAACACGGTGGCTTTAAGAAAAATGAAAACAAAAAAGGGAACTTATAATTAGTAAGGAAGAGTTGAAATAGTGAGAAAAGAGGGCTTGGAGAATTTGACAATGACAGGACATACTGAAGCAATGAGGAGTGGAGAGGGTAACGACGAGCAGGAGGGCGTGGCAGGGATAGTGAAAAGGTAAATATTACTAGGAGTTACAAAAAATAAGAAGTTGTGGGATCCAGAAGGATCACGGCATAGAATAAGAAAAACAACAACAAGGAAAAAAAGAAGAAACAAGAATTTGTAAGATTCGGAAATGTGTCCCCTATTTCCCCTATTTACTTATGAACAATTCGTACACAAGCAGAATGGGAAGAATTTTGAAAAATGGTTCCTTTTTCAGAAGAAAATAAATAGAACGTTATATGCAATCTGATAAGTTGATTTTCACCAATTTCCATCTTGTTGAGTCGACGGTGTTGAGTTGTCCCTACTCGTTTAATTTTACTATAATATTTATTTTTTATATATGATAGTGTTTGGTCTTTGTTTGGGAGTTCACTATTGGCCCATAAGTGTGACCCTAACAAGTGCTACCACCACGAGTCAAGGTAGCCCTGGGGACAATTGCAATTAAAAAAGCTCCATTCTCCGGATAAGAGGCCTTGCTAGTGGATGTAGTTTATCGTCATACACAGGACATCGACTTTTCAAATCTCTCCACATCCTATTTCGATTTCACGTTTACGTCCGCCTGCACAAAAGCAAGGCCCCGTTGTACGTCCACAAGTTTGTACGTTTCATGAAGGATGAAAATCTCGCCACGACGAGAAATTAAAACGCGAATCGCGTTTCCAATAATTTCGGTTATTTATTCAAGGATTCACTTCGCACAGTCTAGTACATAGGCGGTCAAACTTAATAAATGTAAGAGCCACATACAATAAAGTTTAGATGTTTGAGAGCCGAAAGACAAAATTTGCACATACTTTTTTGTTACATACACATTTACATTAAACTTACGATTTAATCCAATGAGGTCTCAATTAATACCCAGTAAACAATTATAAAGCTTGATTTTTTTCTTATTTACCTTTTATATTAACTGCGATGAAAAAGACGAGCTCAGACAACATATTTCTACGAGCCGCATATCAAAGGTCAAAGAGCCGCATGTCTGGAAGGTGACAGTCGAAACAACTTCTGTCCCAACAGACTAACGGACCAAATCCCCCATCTCTCTCCCACCTTCTCTCTGCCTATCTCTACATCAAGACGCGATGTTCACAACTCACTAACGGCCGGTAAAGAACTATTCTGAATTAAAACCATGACTTTGCTTATATAAGCCTGCTACCAGAATTTTCTAACTTCCGGCCAAGTGGCATTTGATCCCGAAAATTTTCAGCAATTTATTTTCTCTGTTTCCTTTTGATCAACTAGTCGCTTCTTTGAAGATTTGCTTCGTAGATTTTATTGTATGCACCATCATGAATCTGTTGTGCTTCAGGCTCGGATAAAATATTGGCAGTCGTGTTTACTTCGTGTGTTTTCTAAGCACGTATGAGTCTCATAATGTAACAATAACTTGATATTATCAATGTATAACATTTCATAAGTCTGTTGATCAAGCAGAACAATACTGACTGTAAATCTTTTATAAATGTCTGGTATGGTTTATAAGATTTTAGATACAATTTATAAAAATTTCGACTGTTAAGAGGAAAAAGAGAAAGAAGCAAGAGCTATTTACACAAGCAGTCAATTAAATGCTTGTTAAATAAAGAGTTTGGTAAAAGCAAATTGCGATATTACTGAATCATTTCAACCCAAGCAAGGTGATGAAGCCACTAAGGCGCAACGTGTTACTGAGTGTTAAAGAAACTGAGAAAACATTATTAGGAGAAAGGGTAATAAAAAAACAGATTAAAAAAACTACGGAATATGACAATTGACATTGCATTTAAATGTTTGAAGGTCTTAGTTAACAGGAAGGCAAGACGACTGAAGAGATTTCTACAGGCGAGAAGTGCTAGAGGAGAAACTATTTGAACAGAATTTACGGTTACTTCTTGTAATTTCTATAGTAAAATGGGACCTAACTGCCAATCTAGTACTACTCTTACATGCGTAAAGTCGAGTTTCCAAAGGGGAACACTCATTAAAACAACTGTCATGAAAATATTCAGAGAAAAGGCAGAGAGAAGCCACGTTAAAAGTGGGAAAAGTGAATGAAGTTGAAATGCCAGGTCATATAAAAGATGCAAGATAGTATCTAGTGAGAAAGACTGCCGTGCAAGAGACAGAAAAGAAAGTTGAATCCAAGTTTAACAAGCTCGTTCTGATGCCGACTAGTTCGTATTTTCAAGTTGGACTGTAACTTGCATATAAATGGATTATATTAGACAAGGCAAAGAGAAAAGGATTTAATGTCGTACTGTTTGGTTCAGTCGTTTAATGAGTTTGTTTTTTATTTTGTCGGATTACTTCATAAAAAATGTATTTGGTGCGTATTTAGATGATACGGCATGGACAAAGTTGATTTTCACACTCGGGAGACTGATAAAGTAAACATGAATTCCGAATAATGCCGTAATTTCCCCTTCTAAAGACGAAGAAGCAAAAGGTCAATCAATATATTCAAAATGGCTGGATACTTTTCAAACATTTTGTGGATTGTTCGCGTCTTTTTCTAGTTCTCACACTGTCAATTACCAGTTACCTCTGGTTGAAGCCCGCAAGAGATCAGCATTTCGTAGAGGGGATTCAGATTGCTGAAGGCCTTCCGTCGTTCAATAGATTCCTGACCAATTTTATAGACTTCATATCACCAAAATTTTATCTCTCATTGTATCCCTCATAAAAGTTTTTTTTTTACCATTTTACTAAAAAAGAAAAAAAATTACATACGTAGATATGAGTACGCCACCACCGCCACCGCCGGCTCCACCACCGATAAGCACGAGAAAAAATATAAACTCTTTATTTTTAAATTCATGTTTATGTTTATCGGCTATGAAACTATTTGGCTCTGATGAAATGTTGACTAGAGATATTCCTCTCTCATTATTAACTGGAGAAAGTCAAAGTAAGAAGTTATTTTGGATTTTAAAAAAGTAAATAACTTGTACATTATTGGCCGTAGTTAAATGTAATGGGCAGAAATGCCCAACAAACAGAATTGACAACGTTTGCAATGAACAATAAGAAGAGAAAGAAAAAAACGAGGCAAAGATAATATTAAGCGAAGAATATATGCAAGACAAAAGTCGGCAAAGCAACAGAAATAACACAAAACGTTCACAAACTAATAATGGGTTGGACTCACAAAAGGGATGCATACAAGCGATCGCAGCATTCTGACTTCAAGACAAGTAAGAACAGAAATATGGTGGATGACACCGAGAAGTGGCCTATCTTATTGGCTGGGAAGAAATCCCAGCAGGCATCTGTATGTTTTGACTATAAATTTTTGTAGTCATTCCTATGCCGACTGGAACCAACATAAATAATAACAATATTGTTTAGCATTTTAACTAAGTTAAAACACACACACACACACACACACACACACACACACACACACACACACACACACACACACATATATATATATATATATATATATATATATATATATATATATATATATATATATATATATAGTGGCTTAGTGGTAGTATTTCCGACTGACGCCAATTCAGTCGGGTTTCGATCCTAGCTAGAGGCAACCGGACGTCTAGACACGCTGATGAGCTCTGATACAGCGAAACAGTCTGTCTGTGGATGACAATAATATATATATATATATATATATATATATATATATATATATATATATATATTTATTTATTTATACGTGGTTGTTTGTGTGTGCGTGTAAAGAAAAGGGGTGCATTATGTATGTATATATATATATATAATGGGGTGTATATAGTTATTTATATGTATGTATGTATGTATGCTATTTTCGTATGGTTGGCCACTAAACCAATACTGCCACTCCAATTTCCTGCGTGGGATGCGGGTTGTCAGCAACCCTGTACGGTGAAAAATAACGCCTATTAAAGAACGGAAGAAATCTTGGCGAGTCAACAGCCACCTACCTAGAGGTGGTGTCTCAATAGATCACAGTGCAGAGGCAACGTGCAACCACTCCACTATCAATCCCAAGAAAATTCATGCCTTTTAAATATCATATTTAACGTCGTGAAGGGGCTTAAGTCTATTGGAATTAACTCCTCACCCGGTAAGAAGCGCAGGTGTTACCGGACCGTCATCCAGAGACTGTTCACATCAAACAAAAAATAATCCCCGCTACATGGAACACTAAACCAATGAGGACAGCTAGAAAACATCAAGCAGGAAATGAGAATAGGTTAAACGTTAATATTTTAGACATATTTGAAACGAGGTGGGCAAACAATTGGGATTTTGTCAGTAACAAACACAGGATCATATATGCAGGCGGAGAGAAAAATTAAAAAGGTGTAGGGTAGATATTGCACCAAGACTTGAAGAAATGTATTCTGGGGTACTGCCAACTATCTGAAAGAACTCTTTTTAAAAGGAGGGGAAATACTTTCGTCATATCCATCATAGTTGTATATGCATCAACAGCACGAAGTACAGAAGAAGAAATTTAAATGTTTTAATGTAGGCCATGGCCAATGCAAATTGCAAGAAATTACAATCCTCATGGAAGACCTGAATGCCAAAGTAGGTAAAAGAGATATAGTGAAATTCGGACTGGGAACGCGTAAAGTACGTGGGGTGGGGAATGTGTTCAGTGGTGCACAGAGGATGATCATGTAGTAGCCAACACCTGGTTTCAAGAACACACAAGATGTATATGGACATGGAGAAACTCAGGATGAGAAACGAAAAGCCAAATCGACTATATAACTATTAATAAGAAATTCAGAAATGCAGTTTTACACTGCAAGACATATTCAAGTGCTGACTGAGGGAGCGACCACCTTATGGTGATATTTAAACAACGTAAGTGAAACTACGAAAATTGAATAAGGCCAAGACAACACCCAAATTGCAATACGACTGACTTCTGAATGACCCGAATGTGAAGAAAAAATACATAGACAGTGTTAAAACTCGAAGTGTGTCACATTGGGAGGCTTTAGTAACATCGTCAATTGCGATCATCCCAAAGAAAATGAACAAGAAATAAAAGAATGGATAAAAAATAGAATGGAGAACACATGACATTCTCGACATAATGAAAAAGAGACAATAAACAATGCCAAGGTACGGCCCAGAATATAGGACTGTGATGTATAAAGTAATTAGGAATAAATGCAGGTAGCCTAAAAAGGAATGACTCAATGAAAAATGTGCAGTAATAGAAAGAATGAGTATCACTAATAAAACAGGTATGCATAAAGAAATGAAAAAACTAACAGGACAAAAGACATGCTTGTCAACAGGATGGATAAAGCCAAAGACGGGACACTGATATTAAAGAAAGAGATGGAATGAATACAGAGATGAACGAATACACCAGAAAATTCTTCCATGACGAAAGAGAAATAAAGTAGCAGGATCAGACGGAATTGTAATAGAAATGCTGGCAGCTTTAGATGATTTGGGCATTGACAAGATTACAGACATAATAAATAAAATATACAACAATGGTGATATACCGGAAGACCTAAGTAGATCCAAATATGGAATACGGCGGGAATGGAGATGATTCATCCCCGGGGACGTGGCATGGCGGTTTCAAACTGCAAATGTCAGGACTGATGGAATCAAGGAATGAAAACAGCGATTTCTGCCATATATGGACTGGAGCTACACAATCCTCTTTTTACCAAAAATGCTTACACTGCCTTGTAGGTGATGAATTATTTCCCACTCGAAAACTCTTCGCTGCAGACGTCACGTCATATGCCTGTTACTGATCTATCTTTGTTTCCATGAAAAATGCTTTGGTGTGCTACATTTCTTAGTTCCACCAGTTTAGACCTTTATAGCTAAAACCCGTCATTTAGACAGAGGCAAACCATTCTCATTCTTTTCGCATTCCATTTGTAAGACGGAAATTCCGTTTGGACAGCTTCTTCCCGAGAGACGATCACTACCTCTTCAAATCACTACAATCTTGACCTTTTCAAATCACTACAATCTTGATATCTTCCCTTCGTATTCCATTAGCAAGAAAGAAGTTCCACTCGGACAGCTTCTCCACGAGAATTTCTGCTTTGCAGAACAGACAGGATGTTTTCCCGATCTTTCCCATTCTAACCTCTTTAAACATTATCTTTCATATATATCTTCATAAAATGCACCGTCTCTTATGCTCATAAAGTAACACTCTATATTGACTGGTTCTTGGGTTTTATATAGGTCAATATTAGTAAAAGAATCTCAGTATTATTAACCTCTTCAAGATTAAAGTTAACTGTTAACTTTCCTACATGATCTCATAAATTGAACTCTTTTCCTTTTCTTACACCCACACAGTAACCCTCTAGATTGATTGGCATTCGGGCCTTGTATTGGATGAACATTAGTATAAAAAGACTCTATTTTTTGTCTGATCTGACACTTGCAAAGAGAGATCATTCCAAAAGTTGTAAGGAATAAACTTCGAACTGTAGGGAAATGACAAGCATTGGTGATGCGATGTCGGAAAACAAAACCTGCAGGTGCAATATTCAAAACGGCTGCCCCCTTTCCGAAATGTCTGTAACATTTCGTGATCTTCTTCGAATTCCCGCTCTGTCAGTTTCTTATTTCTTTCATTGAAGCCCGCATTAAACATTTCGTCGGCTCTACTTGTTGACTACGTTCCAAAACGTGTATCTCTTTTAACGGATCCCCGGCTAAGCTTAAAGCAACGACCGTACCAGAGTTATTATCAGCGTTTCTTTCTTTGAATCATCCGCGAATGAATAAATTCCGCGGATGAATATCCAAATTTCTAACAAAACTTGAGGCATATTCCGCTGTGATGTTTACATAATGCACAAGATCGTTGAGGGGACTTCACTTACATCTTAGATAGGTAAGGTACCCCTTCCGAGTTTTTGCAAAGTTAAGTCAAGGCCGCGCAACTGGTTCTACAGTTATTCACATCGGCTTGATTCTTTTCAGATAAACTCAGTATTTGACAGTAAATTATTCAGTTTCTCTTTAGGAAGAGATTTACTGAAAATTTTCATTACGAAACACGATTTATCCATATTCAAAATATCAAAAATGATCTCCTCATCTCCATAAAATTGACTAATAACAAACTTCCTGAAGAATCATTAATGACGGAATTATCTTAGTCTGTCTCAAGGCTAGCAAAATTAGAGTATGTCTGAAGAAGTATTTTTTTAAGCTGTTAACAAGTCTTTCTTTGGGGAAGTCAGAAGTCGTAGTAAACGGAATGATCTGTACAAAGAGTGAAGAATGAGATATGATTGGTTACTTTCTTGGCAGTGAGTAGAATCCCCAGAACTTCTTTTATTTCCCGCATTCTTAGTTTACTGTTTTCCTTCCTTTGCCGCCCGCGCGCGTTTCATATTTTCTTGAGCTTTTCTTATTAAAGACCTTTCAGAAAGTAAATCGCTTTCAAAGTATTCCCGGTCAAGCTCTAAAATCTCGGTAGCAAAGTTTCTCTCACCGAATATATCCCTGAAAGTATTTTAAGCATTCGAATAATTTCCGAGAAGGAATTGAAAACTTCACAACTCCCTTCTAAATCGATAAAAAAAAAAATTCGTTTCTGACAAGTGGCGAGGCCTTAGAATGCTAATCTGCAAAAATTATTCTCCGGAAAATTGTTCCATAATTTTTACGAGTGCACCAGTCAATTTAAGTAGCGCCGAATTTTGATCTAAATGCAACTGTGCACATGTGCTTGACAGTTCAAAATATTTTAAGAGAATGTTCAATGTTTATATTGCAATTAAAAAGTGGATGTTAAGCTTAGTCTCGCAACATAAATGCTGGGCTTCTTTTGTAGCCATGTATGAAGCCAATCTAAGATTAACAAACAGCCAATAATAATCAAACTATATAATAATTATCAATGTGTATGCGTGTATATATTACCTGTCTCATGTGTAGAGAAAAGGGAGGTAAACCAACTTAAGTTAGTGGATTCATGAATGATTACTTCCCTTAATCGTTTTATTAAACTATACAAATAAAATATTTATCCACATTTAGACGAAATTACTTTCCGAGAAAAATGAACCGTTTAATTAATCAGTTCCTTTATTGTTACATTTTTTAGATTTCAGTCTCATTTGTTGAAGCATTTCATGTGAGGCACTCAGATACCGTTGTCTATTAAGTGATCATCTTGCTTCATCTTTCTCAGGTTTTGTTGTCGCCTTCTTTGTCGTTCTGTTGTTAATGTTTTTCTTCTGAGAGATATTTCCATTTCACTGTTATATTAAACACAGAATATTTAACATGAAAAGATATTGAATAAAAAGCGATTTATATAATACCAAGAGTAATAAATGAATCATAGATGCCATTGAATGTCTAAAAATATAAAGAAAACGGATTAATTTAAACGGTTCATTGGCCTCTATTTTAGTTGTGAATTCTTTACTTCGCTTTATTGAATCTCAATATATTTAAGACTTTTGTTTCATTGTATCTCACTTGAAGAAGAAGAAGAAGAAGAAGAAGAAGAAGAAGAAGAAGAAGAAGAAGAAGAAGAAGAAGAAGAAGAAGAACTTAAAGCTACAACTATCCCTGTTGTGATAAGGGGCGTTGGGTATGATAAAAAATGGTACTGAAAAACATGGACACGTCAGCATATCAAAGCTACAAAAGTTTACTTCACGCAGAACTGAACAAATCATCCACAAAATCCTCTTCATCTAAACGAAACATCTCAAATGCGCATAGATAACTCTCCTACAATGCCCTTTATACTCATAGAACCTCCCAAGGGACTTGGTAATTAGGCATTTAAAATGACTCTCTAGCAATGATAATAATAATATCAAGAAGAATTATACAAATTACGAGTCTCGTAACCCATTAGGTTCGTAGTGGCACCACGTATACTGCAGCCGCAGTAGCAGTGGTGTTTCCTGCTGTTACTCATAACTCGGGTGGGTGGAAGAGATAGATCCATACTTTTCCCAAGGGAATGCAATAAACTCGACTGGAATTCGAACTTGGCTCTCCGATTCTCTAATCCAAGACGTTATCCAATATTTTGCCCCACTCTCTTATATACAAATATATTGATCTAAATAAAGGACATGGAATCCAATGTGAA
Organism: Acanthosepion esculentum; assembly: GCA_964036315.1. Lineage (NCBI taxonomy): Eukaryota > Metazoa > Mollusca > Cephalopoda > Sepiida > Sepiidae > Acanthosepion > Acanthosepion esculentum. The sequence continues at coordinate 79,647,573 of OZ038499.1, read as the reverse complement.
AAAATAAAAAATGGAGAAAATAATCATTTAGGCAAGACGGTAAATAAAACTAAATGAAATGAAAAAAAAAAAGAAAGAAATTGCAGCAATTAACACCTGATCAAAAGCTGTTGTTATATTTACGCTCAATGGGATAATCTGGAATCTAGACGAGATTCGAAGATCAGAAGCATCAGGAAACGTCTTACGAAGTTTAATCTGCCCACTTCAAAACAGATATTAGAAAAGGGTTAATTCCAGATCTAGAATTCAATTGATTCACACCACCTAGTGAGAACCGGTTACTGAAAAGGATAAAAATTCGCAGAACCAGTTCCAGGATTGTTGTAAAACGAACGTTTTCTTTTATCTGTTATCAGATTCAACACATTTTCGACTCAAATCAGCTGGGGGGGTGCGAGGGGGGATTATGTCTTCACGGCTCGTTTGAGTTAAAAAAGCTAAAAGTGTTTTAAAACTAATCGCTGTATTTTTGCTTATGTAACTTTATTGACACTATTTTTGTAACAAAATATGGAAATTATTGAAACATGATGATAATTAAAATTATTAGTTGCATATTTTTCTGATTAATTTTATTAATTTCATAGGCGCGCAAAAAATAAAATTAAAGAAAGAAATCGTTTCTAAAGATTTTTCTCCACCAAAATTTCGTGTGTGTAATTCAAAAGCGAATCGCTTCAAAAATATTTTGAATCGCACGCTATTAACTTCGTGTAAAGATAATTAGCAGTGAGCCCAATAATGAGTAATGAGAAACTGAAGGTGTAATAGAATAAAAGTGTATTATTAAAACACACCATTGGTTAGCGGCTTGGAACAAGACATCGGCGAGCGACGTTTCGTTACAGTCACTTTTGCGCTAATGCCCTTGAGAAAGCTATGAATCAATCTCTTCTCCAGACACAAGTCCTGGGTTAAATAGTTGGACAGGCTGGACTCTTCAACCTTGGTTGGCAACCAGTCTAAAAGGACAACAACGAATTAAAAACTGACTGGACGTGAGGAAGGGGGGTAACTTCATTCTGCGAAAGACACAAACGTATTGAGTCTGAGGCCGCATACTCTATGGTTGGAGTGTACGGGATTTGAGAGAGACAGAGAGACAAACAAACAGTATCAATAATCCATCCTTTGCCACTTCTATGACAGGTTCGTTGTTTGAATTTTTACTGGCCTATCAGTCTCTATAGGTTATTTAATTCCGAAATCTAAATATTTTAAAAGACAATTGTATGGCTTCAACTAAATATATTTTGAACGCAATTGTATGCCTTCAGCTACAGGTAAAATGTATTGTTGGTCATGTTGCTTTTTGTTTTTCTTTTTGCATAAAAATGTATTGCTGGTATTTTTGCTATAAAACTTTCATACTGTTTTCTTTAGGAGTTCACTATTTGCCTATAGCTGGGACCCTAACAGGTGCTACCACACAGGATGTTCAATGACAAGGAACAGAAGAATGAACACCCGAGAAGCCTGATGACACGAATGTTTACTCCTGTCTTGATAGTAAGTCTGATCGGTTCGATAAGGTCAAATTGGCAGCCAATCTCAAAAACGATGACAATCTGTTGTTAAATGGGGCAAAAAATGGCTTGTTAATTTTAATGTCTCCAAAACGAAATTGCTCTCTTTTAATCGCCTGAGAGAGCATTTTTGCTTTGCATCAGCATGGCTGATGCTAACCTCCAGGAGAGGGATTCTTTGTGCCTTCTCGGGCTAACGTTTTCCACCGACATGAAGTGGAAAGAGTATATTGAATCAATTGCTAGGTCTGCTGCTAGGAAATTTGGTTCACTCTGTCGTGCTATTCAATCTTTTTTTGTCAGAATATTTCTTATACGTTTATAAGTGTATTAATCGACTTTGCTTTGAATATTTTTGCCACATGTGGTCTGATGCACTTGCTATATATTTAGAGATGCTTGATAAAGTCTAAAGAAGAATCTGCAATGTTATTGGTCCTAACCTGGAATCTCGGCTTCTCCCCTTTTACACAAGATGGACTCGTCCAAAGCATACTTATACTGACAGAGAGAATACCTACAGGTTGAGATACGTTGAGTCAGGGTGAGAGATACGGAGACAGTACACAGGGTGTTCACAGAGAGTTATACGAGAGTCCAGAGAGAGAATTACGGCTTCACTTACAGAGACTTGTACATATACTTTCTACTAATCCGCATTCCTGGACTACTAATCTTCACTTCAAGTCTGTATTCTTACGTTTAATACACTTATTTTTCTATCTCAATTACTGGCGTTGTTTATTTATTTGTGCAGGATTCCATTCCCGGAATCCACAACAGTTTTCTTTTAACAAAGAATGCAACCTTTCATTTTTACAACGTATTGTTACAAGTGATGAAAAATGTGCTATGCATGTCAGCAGAAAACAAAAAAAAAAGGTAGTCGTTATTACAAAATGAGAAAACAATGCCAACACCAAAACCAGGATTTCATCCACAGAAGTCCTTGCTTGGTGTCTGGGGAAATATAAAACGTGTCGTCCAACACTAGGTACCCCATGCTTGTCGCCTATGTTACATATAATTTACGCTTAGTAAAACAGTATTTTTAAAAGAACTTAGTGATATTTTGATCATCTTTGAAAACATATGTGAATAAATATCATTGATATTCCAACAGTTTCATTTTTGTTGTTGTTGGAAGACGTTAAATTCAATTTTCTTTATCTACTTGGTAAGAAAAATATAAATAACAGTCAAAGATGTATAAACAATTTTTATTTTAACATTTTGAAATTTTCTAATTTTTGTTAAGTTCCTGTAAAATACGAAAGAGAGAATTTTTTTTATTTTGTCCTGCTGGACGCGAAAATGTTATTACTTGGCTTATTAATTTTTATGGCTTTTTGGTATATTAACATTTTTGACAGGCTTCCCTTGAATACTCTATTATGTTGGATCTCTTGGTCTACTGCACATGAAGCATAATAGTGTGAAGTGTTTGCATCTCCTTTGGAAACGCTGTTGATTTACAGATTTAAACTTGCAAATCCAGCAATATTTCTCAGTACTTTCTTTTCTTCGTGAAATGATTCATAGGTCGTGAATTTCGTCTCGTTTTCTTTCTTTCCAACTTCGGCTGCGGTCACATTCTGCACGCCTGATCAATTAAAAAAAAAGTCTAAGCCAACACCATCAAGTACAGACTTGTTCACGGAAATACTCGCGTCACATAGAATAACATTAGATCCACTGACCAATTTTAACAGCTAATGTTGTGGGGGTGAGCGTGGGGAGAAAGTCAGAAGAAGGGCGGGCGATGCCCAAACTGATTGGCTTTAAAAAAAACAACAAAAAACAACTGTTATTCTGTTCACAAATCTGTTTAGCTGATTGAAGTCATGACATGCTTCACCAACTTCCACAAGAGACGAGGTCATCAACAGGTGTAATTAAATGTAGATAATTGTTGTCGTTCCATTGATTAGCCCGTTTTGGAATGTCCAATGTTGGACAGGTGGGGCCGATTAACACTGCCAGGAAGGTCAGAGAAGTACAAGCGATGAAGAGGTACATTGGACAAGTTTTTCGGTACATGATATGGTATTTGTCTTGTTTGTTGTGATTAGTAGACAGATGATGGTGAGTGTTGGGCCATGCATTAGTCAGGTGCGTGTGAGTAATTTCAAGGATTAAAAAGAAAGAAAGGACGATAACAAAGGTACTTATTGGCGGAAATTAGATAACAGTTGATTTCCATTCGTCGTAAAAATATCCACAGCGACTTGTGTCAGCTTGAAATATCTAGAACCGATAAAGGAGACAAAGTTTGCGAAATGCTTTATGAGGAATTTGTCTGATTTTAGCTTGTAAGAAAAGCATTCAAGAAAATAAAATCCAGGTATACGATTGATGTACTTATAAACAACGAATTTTTTTCTCGGATTTCTGAGACGAAATGTTACCGTTATACCGTGTGCAATGGATAAATTGCCACCATTTTATATTTTTAATTTCGCGCATGCGCGTTCTTTTTTATTTTGTCGACTGCACTGGATAGTAGAGTCAGTTGGGCACCGTCTGTGAGAAAAAGAGCACCATAAGCATTTCTAGATTTAAATAATCAGCAAAGGTTGATAAACCGTAGTGTAGCATCGTCAGTCTCGAGAGAGCATGGACCCGCTGCTGATAGCGACACAGCATCTGTTATGGTTGTACAGGTCCACACGGGAGTGACAGTATAATATGATAACATTATATAATATAATATAAGCCGTGCAAAGCTAGTCATTTCGTCAATTACAGATGAGGGAAACAGATACTACACTTTGATCTTGGCCAGGGACTTGAGAAAAGCATAAATCGAGCAGCACTGACTGTTTTTAATGAAAATGTGGCACAAGGCCATGATGCCTTAATCAGTCCTACATTTAAGTTAGCTAGACCCAATCACAGACCCAAACATACTATAATGTCACATCAAAACAACACGTTTTTACTATTCTTACGACAGTCACCATAATACCACCCTGTCTCTATGAAATGGGAACTGGCTGCTCGGTGAATGATTGCTGAATGTTTCCTTATAGGGAAACGGCGATTATTACTATTACCTTTACTACAGTCTATAAAACACGGGTATACATTCTTCTGCATAGGATTTTCATTCTACCCAGTGTCCGTCTCCTTTAATAAAACGTATTTGAAGCCAGCATTCCGTGTGGCTCTTTTACACTGTTACCATTATTGTCAGATGCTAATTTTCCCTGGGCGACATTCTTTAATGCATTGATTTGTCTGTGTTCAGCAAATTAATTGTATGTCCTTTGCTGACAAGGGTTAACTTAGATTCATGTTGTCTCTGAATGCTACGATGCGTTGACAATTTGTTCTTTGCTGAACCTGCATCATTTTTAAACAGTCCCTATTCTCGCTTTCTCTCTCTCTCTCTCTCTCTATCTCTCTCTCTCTCTCTCTCTCTCTTTCTCTTTCTATCTATCTATCTCTTTCGCTTGCGTGCTCTCTCCTTTTCTCTTTAAATGTACTAATCTGCGGCAACATCAACCGAGCAGACGGGGTCAAAATATCCCTCGATGCCTTGTTTGGTCCGTGTAAAGCAGTCTACATTTTTCATGCATCACCGGTCAAGCGGATTGCATTTTCAGCAATGGCCGTTATTTACTTTCTACGTTCAAATGTCATCCTTTCTTTATTTCTTTATTTCTTTCTTTTTCTTTCTTTCTTTCCTTCCTTCCTTTCTTTTTTTCTCTTTCATGTCAGCCTTTTTTCTTTTTCTTTTTTCTTATTTCTTTTGTTTCATTTTTTATCTGTTATTTTCTTTTCTATTAATTTTTTTTCTTTTCGTCTTTTTTATTATTTTTTTTCCTGCTATTTTACGTTCGGTCTCTCTTTTTCTTTTTCGTTTTATTTCTTTCATTGATTTGTTCTTTGTATCTCTATTTTTATCGAAATCGTTGTTCTTTCAATCTGTCTTTCTTTTCTTCTGTTGCTATTTTCTGTTCGTTCACTCACTTTTTCTTTCTTTCCTCTTCTTTCATCCATTTATTCTTTCGCGCTTTTTTATTACAATCGTTGCTAGCGTTTTTTATATTTCCTTCTTATTTACTTATTAGAATCTTTCTTTTGCTTTCCTTTCTTCTATTTAATTTTTCCTTTTTATGTAATTTTCTCCGTTGATAGTATTTTCTTTCTTTCTTTCTTTCTTTCCCTCTACTTTTCCTTAATATCATTCTGCTTCTTTATGTCTATCTCTTTTTCCTATGAATTTTCTTCATTTCTCTTTCTATCTTTCTTTCTTTCTTTATTTATTTATTGCATTCTTTCGTTCTTTTCCTTGTTCTTTTCTGCAGTTATTTCTCTGTCTTTTTTTCTACAATTCTTTTCTTTCTTTCTGTTTACTGTTCTTTTTCTCAAAATCCTTTTTCCTTCCTTTGTAGAAAAAGAAATAAATGAAGAAAAAGGAAAGGACTTTTTCTTCATTTTTCTTTTATCCTTTCTTTTTCTGTTCTGTTTCATTCTACTTCCTATTCTTTTTATCCTAATCTTTCACTTTCTTTTTTTCTTTCTTTCTTTCTTTCTTTCTTTATAGGTAGAAAAAGAAAGAAATGAAGGACAAAGAAAGGACTTCCTCCTTTTCCTTTTATTCATTTCTTTCTTTCTTTCTCCTGTTCTTTTCTCCAATTAGTTCTCTTTCTTTCTTCCTTTGTCTACATTTCTTTTCTTTCTTCTATATTTTATGTTCTTTTTTCACCAATTTCGTTCTCCTTTCTTTCTTTCTTTGTAGAAAAAGAATGAAACCAAGAAAAAGGAAATGACTTTCTCCTTTCCCTTTTCATTCATTCTTTCTTTCTTCCTTTCTTTCTTCCTTTCTTTCTTCCTTTCTTTCTTTCTTTCTTTCTTAATCATTTAGGTTTAGGTTTTGCATCCACTACATTTACCTTTCTTTCGAATTCAATTTCTCTTAAAACAGAGAAAGAGAAAACATAGTTCTTTGACCAAAACCATTCCCTTCAATTTCTTTGGCAGACTGACTTACATTTTACTTCCTTCATTTCCTGATTCTTTTACTCCACAAACTTCCTGCTTTCCAATCCTCCCTTCCTGTTTTCCTTTCCTTTTTGATAACCGCCAGTCCCAACTCACAGAGTTTTTCCATTCTCTTGAACGATATTGTTTTGTACCAAACAGAACCGCCAAATCAAAAGAACTAGCCGCTTTTGTTCGTGTAGACGGATAAATTACATACAATGACTGGATAATCACACAATGCTTGGATTAGATTGTCAACTGACCTCTTGAACAACTGATTGAACGATAGAAAGATGGATGATTTGCAAGGATGTAATTTTGAAGTCCTTTCGAACTGCTTACACTGACCACGTTCTTATTCAGCTGTCGAAATATTTTTATAGCCCATTTTTTATATGACTGCCCTTTGCCACATAAATTAATATTTATGCGATTAGGGAGTTTTGTTAGTTATGTTAAAGTGAAACTGGTTTCTGGATAAAAAAAAGGTTTATTCTCTTTGGGTATAGGGATAAATTCTTGTGAGTGTTTCGTTGCAGAGCCGCTAAGCATTTTGTCTCCACTACTGGTTTCTCGATGATCTTTCAAACTTACGTGGAAAGCAAGGTATATGTGAAGTTTTTATTTGATATTAGTTGTATTGAAATTGAAATTGGCTGGACCGTAGTCCCACACTTATTCGCGCACAGTTATAAAATTCCAACTAGAATTTCTGACGCGTGTTGAACTCCTCACATTATTTGGTATTGTTGAAGTTATCGCTAACATTTTTGACGAGATTTACAAACTCTACGTTTCGTTCAATTTCGCAAACCGATCGATTTTGAATAAGCTGATTTGTTTTGAAAAACACTTTGACAAAACCCTACTTTGCGGTTTAATAATCTCTTTAATTTAATTTAATTTTATAGGAATTCATGGTAAACAATATTTTTTCAGAAATTTCTTTTTTTCCTTTTTTTTTCTTTTTAACAGCGAAGAATAAATTCTTTCTCTAAAGCATGGATCATACATAAATATTTCTATCTGAAACCAAATTCCAACTTTTTGAAGCGTTTGGCCTTGGGATTACTTTATAGTTCTCGCAAACGCAGATCGAATTGGAAAAGGGTTCTTTTTTTAAAATAGTGCGAATATTTTGTATATTAAATAATAAAACTTATACTTTTTCCCCAAAAAAATCAATGAAGTTTTATTGTACTAAGCTACGTACCCAAGTAAAACCAACTGTACTTTGTTCCAACATACCTGTTTCCAATTCTCCCCAAAATTTCGTTTCGATAAGTTAATTTATCTAATAACAATTCAAGACAATAGGCTTAGAAATTATCTGATTGACTTTGAAGCTGTTGGTATTTGGTACATTTAACTAACTCAGTTGTGGATTCTGTGCCTAGTGTTTGCAAATAAAACAAGCATCACAGTCACTTAATCTAATTTCGTGTTGATTGTTTTAAAAATTAGATTGGTCTAATGTATGGCTATTTTAGAGGGTGTGACGGACGATCGGATGGGCTAACACGCAGAATTTTATATATAGATTACAGCATTAATTAAAGAAAGAAACACACAAATACACACTCTCGCGTACACACTTTGTCTCTCTCCCCCGTCAATATGTGTGTCTAGCCTCTATTGCTTTCTCGGTCTTTGGGTTCTCTCATTGGATCTAACTAACGCCTTTATCCATTGTGCTATCAGTGACAGTATCCAAAGAGTGTGAGTTAAATATCTGGTTAAGACGGTGGAGAACTTGAAGAGGGCAATTAACAGGAGATAACTGATAACTGACATCCATTAGACATGACACGTGGAACTAGAACAGTCTACCCCAGTGAGCGAAATAAAGGGTTCAGTTCGACTTTTTAACCACCTGAAGAAGGCCGGAGCGTACAACAGTCGAAACGTTGTGATAAATATGGCGACAAAGATGAGGACAATAGTCCGAATAATGTAAATAGTGTACATAATACCACATCTCAAAAATATAGACAGATCATTTTTATCATTTGTCATCACTAGTCTTAATATTGGTATCTTATTATCATTACTTCATAAGTTTTCAGGAACTAATTTCTACCGTTATTTTGTCTCGCATTTATTTTATCTTAATTTTAGTTGCATTCCATCGCTATTCTACAGTCCTGAATAAAAGAGAGGGAAACGGAACAAGCTTTAGGCCAGGCACAAACTCAAACGTCTTTTATTTTAACAAGTTCATCTGTGAACAACAGTTGATTTACTTTTTCAGTTATTCAAGACAACGGATGACAGAAGATCAAACCAAATAATTATTTTACTCCTCATCGTTTGGCGGTGCTATATTTAAGGTTATTGTTTTCTCTCTTCCCCACCCCCTCTCTCTCTTTCTCGCTCTCTCTTCCCCACCTCTCTCTCACTCTCTCTCTCTTCCCCACCCCCGTCTCTCTCTCTTCCCCACCTCTCTCTCTTCCCCACCTCTCTCTCTCTCTTCCCCACCTCTCTCTCACTCTCTCTCTTCCCCACCTCTCTCTCTCTCCCTCTCTCCCCCTCTCTCTCTCAGTAGTAATAATATCAGTTTTATCTAGAGTTTTCATTAAATGATGGGTTCTCAACTATTATTCGGTTTTTACTGTTATATCTTTTATGCTAATTGCGATGATAAATGAAATTAATAATTGTTAACTATAATTTATCTAATAACAATTCAAGACAATAGGCTTAGAAATTATCTGATTGACTTTGAAGCTGTTGGTATTTGGTACATTTAACTAACTCAGTTGTGGATTCTGTGCCTAGTGTTTGCAAATAAAACAAGTATCACAGTCACTTAATCTAATTTCGTGTAGATTGTTTTAAAAATTAAATTGGTCTAAAATTTGAGGTCTTTTTTATTCTTTTTATTGACAATAATTAAAACTGGATTTCCAGCTTATTTTTAATGAGAACAAATCATGAACTGATCAACTGAGAACATAAATGCGTGTATGGTGAATATTCGATGTAGAATCTAGAATAAATTTTTTATTCAATGATGAATTGTCAAATATTATTTTTTTTACTATTATTTTATTTTTTATTTTAATTGCGATGATAAATGATATTAAGATGAAAAAGATACAAAAAGTAAAAATTGTTAATAATTTAGCTTATAAAAATTCAAGACAATTGGCTTAGAAATTATTTTTACGATATTATCAATACCAAACTTTATTTTAAACTCTCTCACTCTCACACACGCACACACACACACAAACACACACAAACACACACATACACACACAAACACTCACGTTCGCACACACACACACTTTATTTCTTAAACTATCAGTAATTACATTTCTTTCAAACGGTCCTTCTGGGTAGCCGCTTGGAAATTACAGTTGCTGTAAGCTTGGATGTGCAGGTGGTGAAATGGGTAACGGCTCGCGATTGTAAATCGGAGAGCCGAGTTCCAATTCCAGTTGGCTTTGTTATATTCACTTATGCGCGAATAACCTTGGGAAAGTTATGAATCCACCTCTTCTCCCCAGCTATGGGTTAATCAGTAAGACGTATAACTAAATCATTATCTAAAAAATACTGCTTATAAGCTAAAACTATTTTCTGGCTTTAAATAACCTGCAAGGGTTGATAAGCGGTAAAAAAACAAATCAATCAAATTATCCTTCCAGATAAGTACCCACACATACAAATATTTGCTAAATTTGCGAAATTTAAAATGTTTAGTGAAAAACGGAATAAAGAACTATATTTATGCAAATAATATTTCCTGAAACAAACTAAGAATTATGTAATCAATGCGAACCGAGAATTTCATAATCCAAGAACCGAGTTCAATCGGTTTCATTAAATTCACTGACTTGTAAATACATTGGCAAAGGTATCCATTTCCTTCCACTATTACAGGTTAAATATTAAAACTTGTATCTAGAAAAATCATTGTTATTCTCAAAAAATGTTAATGTTACATTCACTCGTAGAAAAAATATTTTTACAATCCAAAATATCATTCGTCTTTAAATAACCCACAAAGGGTTGATAAACAGTAAAAAATAAATCAATCAATCTTGGCTATACGGTTTTTCCATTGCACACTCAACATTTCAAAAGCATAAAAATCCTTTACTCAAGAAGTAAAGAAAAAAATGCTTTAAGAAGTAAAATTTAAATTTAAACCAGGTAATAAACTCACTACTAATCGGGTTCCAACGAAAATTATTGGGTTTTTTACCGAAACAAAGGTACACTATTTGCATTATTCAGTCTATTGTCCTCATCTTTGTCGCCATATTTATTACAACGTTTCAGCCGTTGTATGCTCCAGCCTTCTTCAGGTGGTTGGAATGTCGAACTGAACCCTTTATTTCCCTCACTGGGGTAGACTGTTCTAGTTCCACGTGCCATGTCTAATGGATGTCAGTTATCAGTTATCTCTTGTTGATACCCCTCTGCGAAATAAAGGGTTCAGTTCAACATTCCAACCACCTGAAGAAGCCGAAACGTTGTAATAAATATGGCGACAAAGATGAGGACAATAGTCCGAATAATGTAAATAATGTACATAATACCTCATCTCAGAAATATAGACAGATACGAAACAAAGGCCCATAACGATTCCTTTTTTATGTGCCGTGCCCCCTCAGGACGTAGGCGATCATAGCTCTCTACAACATCCTGTCCCTTGTAGCTCTTAATAAACTTTCTTTTTCTGTTATTTCTCCCAACCCTCCATTTACTCATGCTCACTAAGTATGTTATTCGCTTCTTTCCTCTGTCCCTCTTCCGGTCTAGTTGTCCCGTGAGTATTAGATTTTCCAAGCCATCCTTCCTCATTATGCGCCCCAGAAACCTTAACTGTCTCTTCCTGATGTTAAGTATAAGTTTCCTTTTTGTTTTCATTTGCTCTAGAACTTCGTCGCTGCTCACATGTTTGGTCCATGGTATCCTCAGCATCCTTCTGTAGAACCACATTTCTGTTGCTGCAAGTCTCTTTTTCATTTTTGAGTAGATTGTCCAGCACTCAGTGCCATACAGGAGGACAGATATCACGTAACAGCTTAGTGGCCGAGTTACAGTTCGCATTTTATAGCAGAGAGTTTGGCTAAATAGGACGCGAGTAAACGGTATGCGAAGAAGAGAGAATTAGCTGTAGTCAGTGTTGATAGCAGACAGAAAGAAAACTACAAGAATTCCTACAGAAGGTAGTGAAGGAAAGCAAGAAGAAAGGACTAAACATCAATTGCAAGAAGACAGATGCATGGTTGTTAGCAAGAGGATGAGCCCAGAGTGTTAGTTGGAACCCGAATAGGCCAGAATCAAACAAGTACAACAATTTGGGAAGTGTTTTAATAGAAGATGGAAAGCGTGGCACTGAAATGCAAAGGTGTATTGGGATAGCCAAAGGTACATTGCAAAAGATAAGCGGAGTATTAAGAAATAGAGAAATTTTTAATAGAAACAAAGAAAAGAGTTAAGATTATCTATGGCAGTAATAAATCCTGGTATGACTTCGAAGAATAAAGAAAAGAGAACTAAATTGTTACGTGATATCAACCCTCCTGTATGACATGGAGTGGTGGACAATCTAATCAAAGAATGAAGAAGAGACTTGCAGCAACAGAAATGTGGCAAAAGGAGAACGCATATTTTTCTTTAATGAGATTTTTCTAATATTCAGGCCAGTAGACGAATATATATATATATATATATTGTGTGTATTTAGGCAGCATTTTTTCATTAATACATGTTGCTTGGAAATCATCCATGTAAACAAATAATACTATCATCAATTTCTTGTTCGTGTATTGCATAAATATATTGTGTAATTGTCATCTTTGATTATGGCTTATGTAAGCCGAAAGCTCAGATGGGATTAAATAAAAAAAAGTATGTATCAATATTGTGATTTTCTTTCATTATTTAATGATAATGTTATTAAGATTATCAGACTATATGAAAAAAACTTACATAAAATATATAGACAACACTTATCTATATTATTTAATGAAACATGTATTAATATATATATATATATATATATAGTTGCATTCCACATCACGTGACGTCCGCGTCTCGCGACGGACGCTACTTGTAAACAAACTTCTGAATACAGTTATTTAATTTATTTCTGACGAAAGATCGGGGCAGATCTGAAATATCAAATATATAAAAAAATATAAATACTTTCACAAAAAAAACATTCAATTTTTTTTATTTTTTATTTGCCACTTTTCAGTTGTTTTCTCCATATTATATATATATATATATATATATATATAGATAGATAGATAGATAGATAGATAGATAGATAGATAGATAGATAGATAGATAGCAAAAGAGAGAGACAGAGAGAGAGAAAGAAAGAGTTTGATGATAACATACACTTTATACAGGATCGGATTTAGGTCTTAAGAAGTCCCTGGGTTAATAGAATTTATGGGGTTCTTTCATTACGCGCGTTCTCCCCTTCTGTCTATAAAAAAAGAGAGATTTTAGATTATGCTTTTTTGGTGAAAACAAAACAACTTCAAGCAAAATGTTCAAATTTATTTCATTAGCAACTTCATGACATTTTTGTCCAAACTTTACACCCTACAGAAATGTATCTAGAGGGAAGGACCTGTATTACACTGAAATTCATAAACATTACACAGTTTTTAGTATTTTAAATAATATTTTTTTCAAAATTGCACAAAATTCACTTTTTTAATTTTTATCTTGTTTTGAACTATTTTGTCTAATTTGTACAATGTTGAACAATTTTGCACTTTTTACTGCGTTCAATGAAGTGGAAATTGAGCAATAATTGGGCAAATATTCAGAAAAGTAGACAAAATTATACAAAACTAAAAATAGTTACATCAAAATTCTCTATATATATATATAAAAAGATGCATCAAAATCTAAATGGACCCTTTGAAGGGGGTCCCATCAAATTTAAAAGATCCATTCCAACATGAGTAAACTGTTTAAAATTAGTTCAAAGGAGCCCCCATTGAAGCTGAAAATAAAGAAAACTTCTCTGTTCTTATATCTTTAATTTCTCTTAGTTTTACCAGGTGCCCAAGAATAGAGAACCCTTAGAGGCCCTTGGAACCCATGTGCTGCAGCCCATACTAACCTATATGTAAATCCTGCACTGACTATACAAGGTGCAATGGGTAAATTTAATTTCGCGCATGAGCGTTGTTTGTTTTTGCTTTTGCCAACTGCACAATATAGTAGGATCCGTTGGACACTATCTATGAGATAAAGAGCACCATGACACAATTCACTCCACCATAAATTTTGAAACGACATGCTGTACCGTTTGGCATTTGTGCCGGAAGCTCCATTACGAACATTTCAGGGGTCAATCTGAGGAGAGTGCAGAGGATTCGGAAAGAGTTGGATGAGTCTAATGGTAATTACGAAGGTGTTTGGAGTGATCACTAGTAAAGGCGAAGTTATACTTCCATTCATATTGCCACAGGGCCCCAGACTCAACACGGGGGCCTAAATCATGTGTCTTGAGGAGGTAGTGCCTCCCTAGGTCAAGATGGTGCCTGCTGAAAAACCTTATGTCTGGCAATAGGAATCTGAACCATGCCAAACAAGCAGGTGAACCCAGTCATGGCTGTCAGACAATTTCTGCGATCACATCACCCCTTACATTTGGTCACCTAACTCCCCAGACTGCAACCCCCTTTATTATATGTGGGACGCAGTTGAGGGGAGACCAAAAAACTCCTTGTAACACCAAATATGAACTGAAGGCAAGAATTATGGAGCCATTTAACAATTTAAACAAGGATTTTATTGAATAAATTTATTCTTTCTGTAATTTTGGTAAATATATCTGTTAAAATGAGATACCAGTGTTATTTTCATTTTTGCGTAATTTAGACGACAATTTTTCTATCGCGCCCTGCATGCATAATAATCGATTTAAAGCATGTCCACTTTGTTATATTCTACCGATGATTGGCTTTTTCATGAGCTTTCAGATGGCTTCTGAGACGTACATCAGCTTTGCCAACAAATGTGGTGTACAAGTTCGGTGTCAACCCTGGCTACATGCCATAGAATCTTTCTGCTGCAAGGACAATGATGACTTTTCAAACCAGCAGATAATCTGGCATAAACTGCCTAAACAGAGTATGCAGGCCAAAAATGGAGTACTGTTGTCATATATGGACGAGAGCTTCCCAGATCTCACTCTCCAGATAAAGTCCAGACCTCATTCTCTCGATAGAGGCCAAAAGCGTCTTCGAGCTCTTGTGGGTAACAAATTATTTTCCACCCTCCAACCTCTCTCTCACAAGCGGGATATGGCTAACCTCTCACTGCTCTATCACAACTTCTATGGAAAGTGCTCGGATGAACTACATTCCTTGGTTCCTCCAGTTCTAACCTTCAACGGCAAGGACCCGCCATGCCACTTACATTGAAGTAAACCACCCACATTTATGCGAACCACTGCTCTGTTGAACCGACTCCGAAGAGGATGTTTTCCCGATCACTACAATCTTAACATGTTCAAGTCTAGGGTTAACCTATATCTTCGCTATACGTATTCTAACATTCTACTTCGAGTGGCTTCTATGGCTTGTACAAGATGAATCTTACTATGAAAAAAATGGTAGTTTTAGTTGCTGCATAATTACAGGTAATCTCACACGCCCATCTTTAGGGCGCTTCTCATGGCGAACTTGACCAGCTCTGGAAAGAAGTACCCGGTTACAAACTGGACAGATATATGCTGGAACAAATTTGGGATCCGAAATGCTGACCATTTTTGGGGGGTGGGGGGTTTCTTCTGATGTTTTGCTGCCTTGTCTAAGAGACCTGAAAATCGTGGACAAGACACTCCCACATATTAAGTATTTTTTTTTTCATTTTTCCAAATAAATTTATTCATGACAATTATTATTCTTGCCGCCAAATTATACTCTTTCATGAGAAATAGTTGTTTTTTTTAAAGCATGGATAATTGAATGACAAAAGGGAAAAAAACTCCTATGTTACGCGTTTTATCCTTAAATGGAGTTCTACAGACTAATAATATTTCATTGAAGGAGTCAGTTTTACACACACACATACATACATACATACATACACACACACACACACACACACGCGCGCACAGCATACAAATAGATACAGAGATAGATTCGAACAAGCAAGACTGAAATAGATAGATAGATAGATAGATAGTCTTCAAATAGATAGATAGATAGATAGATAGATAGATAGATAGATAGATAGATAGATAGATAGATAGTCTTCAAATAGATAGATAGATAGATAGATAGTCTTCAAATAGATAGATAGATAGATAGGTAGATAGATAGATAGATAGATAGTCTTCAAAATGCTTTCTTTCTCCAGTTAGCATCCTCCAGAGAATGACTTGTAACTCTCAATGAAAGCATTTTGAAGGCTATTACTGAGACATTAGGCTTATAAATCCCCCCGAAATATTATAATGATTGGCCTAAAGCGTCGGTTGAAGTAATTCACTAATCCAGTGAATTGGCCCAAAAGGTTATGAGTTCAATGCCTGATTACAGCAGAGGTAAACAAAAACTTAGAGAGTTGAGTTACTAAAATGGAAATAGTTGAAACTAAGGTATCCGGAAGAGGCATGGAAATAGAACAATCTACCCCGGTGGATGAAATAAAGGGTTCGGTTCGAAATTTCAATGACCTGAAGAAGGCCGGAGCGTACAACGACCGAAAAGTCGTGAATCTAACAACAAAGAGGAGGACAACAGTCCAAACAATTCAAATAGTGTAAATAGTAAAATACACACAAAAAACTAACACAACACTCACTATCAAAAAAATGGCGGCCATTTTAAAATAATAATAATTTGACAATTGCATTGGTTATATATTCTGCTTGAGTAATCTAAGATTTTGATCTTTATAATTAACTCTATTGTCGAATGGACGAAACGATTATGATTTTGTTTTATTTTTAATTAAAAAATAGCAAAAGATTTGGCAAGGTAAAAACGAAAAATATGAAAAATAACATATTCGCAGCTTGATACTTTATAATAAGATAATGTTATGGCAACTTGAAGTATGTTCACTTATTGGTGACGTGTCATCACCCTTTGACACTAACAAATATGTCATTACAAAGGGGAGGAGTACTTACTGTGTGACTAATAAATTCATTGTCACACATTGATATATATATATATATATATATATATATATATATATATATATATATATATATATATATATATATATATATGATGGACTCTCCCGTCGAACTCGACGTATGAGGGTCAGACAGGTCAGTTCCCAGAAACTGAAAGCCCGACACCGACACATGAGATTTGATTATAGTGGTGAAGGCCTTGTGCAGGGCCATCCACACTTTTTGGAGGGACGAATACAGGGACCTGGTACAGCGAATGCTACAAGGTCCCCAAACGACCCTCCGCAGGTTTTGAATTCAGAGTTGTCCTTCTCCTAGACCAGTTGCCATCCAAGGCTATATAACCCAGTCTGTCCTGCTATTTGCCCATAGTTGGAGGGAGAAGAAGAGGATTCACACCTTTCCCAAGGGTATTAGCACGTAAGTGAATGTAATGGATCCGACTGGAATTGAATTCGAACTCGGCTGTCCGATTCCTCATCCAAGCCGTTATCCATTACTCTATATATATACGTGATTGGGGATACCTTGGTCTACCACAGAAAGAAATGGCAACCTACTGCGGGAAAAAAATCTGCCTCGTCAGTCATGTATCGAAAGATACATGATCGCCTATCACGCATGGCACATAACTGACCTACGTTCGAAGTGCAACTTAAAGTTTCGTTTTTCGATCAACTCATCAGGCACGAAAATTTAAATTGCACTCCGAACGTAGGTATATTGATTAAAATATACTTCTTAGCTCTGTCTAACCACATTAAGCTCTGGTTTGTTTACACCTTAAATTAAATTGAGTAAATATTTATTCGCTTACCTGTGTATGCACGCTAACGCACGTATATACGGTTGCTAATATCTAGTTATTTGATTTATTTACATTAATACCTTTATAGGAGAAATATACAAGTTGAGAATCCTTTATCCGAAATTCATGAGACCGGAAGCTCTTCGGTTTTCAGATTTTTTCGGATTTTTGAATACAGGCTATTTAATTTGTCTATAGGATTTATAAAATTGTGTAGCTTAGAAATGGAAACCAAGCATAAACAACATATCCCCTTGCATTTCATAGCGCAGTTTATACATATACATTGATGGTGGTTTTATATTAGATTTTATAAATGTTGCGTACAAACAGATATAGGCAATAACGCTAGTCATGTAATGCTCACACTGATTTTTAAATGCTGAAATTAAGTTTTTAGATAAATATAATGTTTTGTACATTCTGTGCGTGTACAAAAATCATGATCACTACTTACCAAAAATATATAAATGCAATTCCAAACACTACTTCTACATCGGGTGTGAGAAACTAGAGGGAGAGTGTACGTCAATGCTTTCACTGTGAGTGTGAGAAGGAAAATTTTCCATTTGTGACAAGTCATGTAAGCATCGGAATAACTTTCGGATATTGGGGGTTTTCAGATTTGGGAATTTCGGATAAAGGAGACTCAAATTGTGTTTAAAAAAATGAAACTGAAACGATTCTCAAAAATTGTTGCTTTCCCGCGACTTAAAGTTTGATATGGACGCTGTCTCACAATTCTCAAGCGTTCCAAAGGACAAGATATTCAATCTAAATAAAGAATTGAGTATCTTGTCCTATGAGAACGCCATATACGAAACTGAGCGTCCACATGAAACTTTAGATCGCGGGAAAGCAACAACATTAATTAGCTCTGTTATTTGTTATATTTTATATCGAGCAATGTTCTTATGGCGTATTTGTTTTATTAAACAACATAGATACATATTGGATCCATACATTTTTCTTTTTTCTTTTCTTTTCTGTACACCATCTATCACCATTATTAGTTATATTTCCTTTTTGCCTTTCTTTACTACTTTAGTTTTATTCTACTTTCCGTTTTACCATTCCCGTTCTCTTTCTTTCATTCTTCTTTTCCTTCTTTGTTGTCTTTCATTCTTCTTTTCCTTCTTTGTTGTCTTTCATTCTTCTTTTCCTTCCTGTTGTCTTTCATTCTTCTTTTCCTTCTTTCTTGTCTTTCATTCTTCTTTTCCTTCTTTGTTGTCTTTCATTCTTCTTTTCCTTCCTGTTGTCTTTCATTCTTCTTTTCCTTCTTTGTTGTCTTTCATTCTTCTTTTCCTTCTTTGTTGTCTTTCATTCTTCTTTTCCTTCCTGTTGTCTTTCATTCTTCTTTTCCTTCTTTGTTGTCTTTCATTCTTCTTTTCCTTCTTTGTTGTCTTTCATTCTTCTTTTCCTTCCTGTTGTCTTTCATTCTTCTTTTCCTTCTTTCTTGTCTTTCATTCTTCTTTTCCTTCTTTGTTGTCTTTCATTCTTCTTTTCCTTCCTGTTGTCTTTCATTCTTCTTTTCCTTCTTTGTTGTCTTTCATTCTTCTTTTCCTTCTTTGTTGTCTTTCATTCTTCTTTTCCTTCCTGTTGTCTTTCATTCTTCTTTTCCTTCTTTCTTGTCTTTCATTCTTCTTTTCCTTCTTTGTTGTCTTTCATTCTTCTTTTCCTTCCTGTTGTCTTTCATTCTTCTTTTCCTTCTTTGTTGTCTTTCATTCTTCTTTTCCTTCTTTGTTGTCTTTCATTCTTCTTTTCCTTCCTGTTGTCTTTCATTCTTCTTTTCCTTCTTTGTTGTCTTTCATTCTTCTTTTTATTCTTTGTTGTCTTTCATTCTTCTTTTCCTTCTTTCTTGTCTTTCATTCTTCTTTTCCTTCTTTGTTGTCTTTCATTCTTCTTTTCCTTCCTGTTGTCTTTCATTCTTCTTTTCCTTCTTTGTTGTCTTTCATTCTTCTTTTCCTTCTTTGTTGTCTTTCATTCTTCTTTTCCTTCCTGTTGTCTTTCATTCTTCTTTTCCTTCTTTGTTGTCTTTCATTCTTCTTTTCCTTCCTGTTGTCTTTCATTCTTCTTTTCCTTCTTTCTTGTCTTTCATTCTTCTTTTTATTCTTTGTTGTCTTTCATTCTTCTTTTCCTTCTTTGTTGTCTTTCATTCTTCTTTTCCTTCCTGTTGTCTTTCATTCTTCTTTTCCTTCTTTCTTGTCTTTCATTCTTCTTTTCCTTCTTTGTTGTCTTTCATTCTTCTTTTCCTTCCTGTTGTCTTTCATTCTTCTTTTCCTTCTTTCTTGTCTTTCATTCTTCTTTTCCTTCCTGTTGTCTTTCATTCTTCTTTTCCTTCTTTCTTGTCTTTCATTCTTCTTTTTATTCTTTGTTGTCTTTCATTCTTCTTTTCCTTCTTTGTTGTCTTTCATTCTTCTTTTTATTCTTTGTTGTCTTTCATTCTTCTTTTCCTTCCTGTTGTCTTTCATTCTTCTTTTCCTTCTTTGTTGTCTTTCATTCTTCTTTTCCTTCCTGTTGTCTTTAATTCTTCTTTTCCTTCTTTGTTGTCTTTCATTCTTCTTTTTATTCTTTGTTGTCTTTCATTCTTCTTTTTATTCTTTGTTGTCTTTCATTCTTCTTTTCCTTCTTTGTTGTCTTTCATTCTTCTTTTCCTTCCTGTTGTCTTTAATTCTTCTTTTCCTTCTTTGTTGTCTTTCATTCTTCTTTTTATTATTTGTTGTCTTTCATTCTTCTTTTTATTCTTTGTTGTCTTTCATTCTTCTTTTCCTTCTTTGTTGTCTTTCATTCTTCTTTTCCTTCCTGTTGTCTTTAATTCTTCTTTTCCTTCTTTGTTGTCTTTCATTCTTCTTTTTATTCTTTGTTGTCTTTCATTCTTCTTTTTATTCTTTGTTGTCTTTCATTCTTCTTTTCCTTCTTTGTTGTCTTTCATTCTTCTTTTCCTTCCTGTTGTCTTTCATTCTTCTTTTCCTTCTTTCTTGTCTTTCATTCTTCTTTTCCTTCTTTGTTGTCTTTCATTCTTCTTTTCCTTCCTGTTGTCTTTCATTCTTCTTTTCCTTCTTTGTTGTCTTTCATTCTTCTTTTCCTTCCTGTTGTCTTTCATTCTTCTTTTCCTTCTTTCTTGTCTTTCATTCTTCTTTTTATTCTTTGTTGTCTTTCATTCTTCTTTTCCTTCTTTGTTGTCTTTCATTCTTCTTTTCCTTCCTGTTGTCTTTCATTCTTCTTTTCCTTCTTTCTTGTCTTTCATTCTTCTTTTCCTTCTTTGTTGTCTTTCATTCTTCTTTTCCTTCCTGTTGTCTTTCATTCTTCTTTTCCTTCTTTCTTGTCTTTCATTCTTCTTTTCCTTCCTGTTGTCTTTCATTCTTCTTTTCCTTCTTTCTTGTCTTTCATTCTTCTTTTTATTCTTTGTTGTCTTTCATTCTTCTTTTCCTTCTTTGTTGTCTTTCATTCTTCTTTTTATTCTTTGTTGTCTTTCATTCTTCTTTTCCTTCCTGTTGTCTTTCATTCTTCTTTTCCTTCTTTGTTGTCTTTCATTCTTCTTTTCCTTCCTGTTGTCTTTAATTCTTCTTTTCCTTCTTTGTTGTCTTTCATTCTTCTTTTTATTCTTTGTTGTCTTTCATTCTTCTTTTCCTTCTTTGTTGTCTTTCATTCTTCTTTTTATTCTTTGTTGTCTTTCATTCTTCTTTTCCTTCTTTGTTGTCTTTCATTCTTCTTTTTATTCTTTGTTGTCTTTCATTCTTCTTTTCCTTCTTTGTTGTCTTTCATTCTTCTTTTTATTCTTTGTTGTCTTTCATTCTTCTTTTCCTTCTTTGTTGTCTTTCATTCTTCTTTTTATTCTTTATTGTCTTTCATTCTTCTTTTCCTTCTTTGTTGTCTTTCATTCTTCTTTTTATTCTTTGTTGTCTTTCATTCTTCTTTTCTTTCTTTGTTGTCTTTCATTCTTCTTTTTATTCTTTGTTGTCTTTCATTCTTCTTTTCCTTCATGTTGTCTTTCATTCTTCTTTTCCTTCTTTGTTGTCTTTCATTCTTCTTTTTATTCTTTGTTGTCTTTCATTCTTCTTTTCCTTCTTTGTTGTCTTTCCTTCTTCTTTTCCTTCCTGTTGTCTTTCATTCTTCTTTTCCTTCTTTGTTGTCTTTCATTCTTCTTTTCCTTCCTGTTGTCTTTCATTCTTCTTTTCCTTCTTTGTTGTCTTTCATTCTTCTTTTTATTCTTTGATGTCTTTCATTCTTCTTTTCCTTCTTTGTTGTCTTTCATTCTTCTTTTCCTTCCTGTTGTCTTTCATTCTTCTTTTCCTTCTATCTTGTCTTTCATTCTTCTTTTCCTTCTTTCTTGTCTTTCATTCTTCTTTTCCTTCCTGTTGTCTTTCATTCTTCTTTTCTTTCTTTGTTGTCTTTCATTCTTCTTTTCCTTCCTGTTGTCTTTCATTCTTCTTTTCCTTCTTTGTTGTCTTTCATTCTTCTTTTTATTCTTTGTTGTCTTTCATTCTTCTTTTCCTTCTTTGTTGTCTTTCATTCTTCTTTTTATTCTTTGTTGTCTTTCATTCTTCTTTTCCTTCCTGTTGTCTTTCATTCTTCTTTTCCTTCTTTGTTGTCTTTCATTCTTCTTTTCCTTCCTGTTGTCTTTAATTCTTCTTTTCCTTCTTTGTTGTCTTTCATTCTTCTTTTCCTTCCTGTTGTCTTTCATTCTTCTTTTCCTTCTTTGTTGTCTTTCATTCTTCTTTTTATTCTTTGTTGTCTTTCATTCTTCTTTTCCTTCTTTGTTGTCTTTCATTCTTCTTTTTATTCTTTGTTGTCTTTCATTCTTCTTTTCCTTCTTTGTTGTCTTTCATTCTTCTTTTTATTCTTTGTTGTCTTTCATTCTTCTTTTCCTTCCTGTTGTCTTTCATTCTTCTTTTCCTTCTTTGTTGTCTTTCGTTCTTCTTTTCCTTCTTTGTTGTCTTTCATTCTTCTTTTTATTCTTTGTTGTCTTTCATTCTTCTTTTCCTTCTTTGTTGTCTTTCCTTCTTCTTTTCCTTCCTGTTGTCTTTCATTCTTCTTTTCCTTCTTTGTTGTCTTTCATTCTTCTTTTCCTTCTTTGTTGTCTTTCATTCTTCTTTTTATTCTTTGTTGTCTTTCATTCCTCTTTTCCTTCTTTGTTGTCTTTCATTCTTCTTTTTATTCTTTGTTGTCTTTCATTCTTCTTTTCCTTCTTTGTTGTCTTTCATTCTTCTTTTTATTCTTTGTTGTCTTTCATTCTTCTTTTCCTTCTTTGTTGTCTTTCATTCTTCTTTTTATTCTTTGTTGTCTTTCCTTCTTCTTTTCCTTCCTGTTGTCTTTCATTCTTCTTTTCCTTCTTTGTTGTCTTTCATTCTTCTTTTCCTTCCTGTTGTCTTTCATTCTTCTTTTCCTTCCTGTTGTCTTTCATTCTTCTTTTCCTTCTTTGTTGTCTTTCATTCTTCTTTTCCTTCTTTGTTGTCTTTCATTCTTCTTTTTATTCTTTGTTGTCTTTCATTCTTCTTTTCCTTCTTTGTTGTCTTTCATTCTTCTTTTCCTTCTTTGTTGTCTTTCATTCTTCTTTTATTTATTTGTTGTCTTTCATACACTCTTTCATTCTTCTTTTCTTTCTTTTTTGCCTTTTCTACTCTCATTCTTTCATTCTTCTTTTCTTTCTTTTTTGCCTTTTCTACTCTCATTCTTTCATTCTTCTTTTCGTTCCTTTTTGCCTTTTCTACTCTCATTCTTTCATTCTTCTTTTCGTTCCTTTTTGCCTTTCACACTGATTTTCTTTTATTCTTCTTTTCTTTCTTTTTTTGTCCTTCCCACTCTCTTTTCTTTATTCCCCTTTTTCATTTTACCTTTTCTACTCCTGTTCTTTCATCCTCTTTTTCCATTTTTCTTTTCTTTTCTTTTTTTGCCTTTCCTATTCTCTTTCATTTATTCTTCTTTCTTTTTTACTTCATTCATTCATTTATTGTTCTTTTTTTCTATCTTCTTTTATTACACTCTTTCTTTTATTCTTTCTTTTACATTTTTCTTTCTCACTATCCTTCTTTTATTCGCTCCTCATTTTTGCCTTTTCTCGTCTCCTTTTATTCTTCTTTCTTTTCTTTCTTTTCTTGCCTATTCTCCTTCTTTTCTCATTTCTTCAACCATTCTTCTTCATTATTTTTCTTTTCTGCTTTACGTCCTCCTTCATTTACGCGTGTCTTTTTCTTACTTTGAATAGTATTTCCTTTTTTGCCTTTCCTTTTAACCTTTCCCGTTTCCTTCTTGTCTTTGTTTTCTTTTTCCTTTTCTTTTTTACACACAATCGGTTATTATCTCCCATTACTTTTGGCCTTTCCTACTCTCTTCTCTTCATTCATTTTCCTTTCATATACTCCTTCTTTTATTCTTCCTTCTTTTCCTTTTTCTTTACTATTCTTCTTTTATACATCCTCTTTTTTGCATTGTGTAATATCTTTCTTTTATTCTTCTTTCTCTTTTTTCTTTTTCTTCGTTTCTTTTACTTTGTTTTCCTTCTTTTTTCTTAAATTTTTCTTTATTTTTTCCTTACCCACTTTCATTCTTTTATTCTTCTTTCTTTTCAATTTTTCTTTTCTAATTCTCATTTTATTCTATTTTCATTCCATTTTAGTAAATTATTCATTTCCTTCCACTTTCTTCGTTCTTTCTAATCTTATTCCTATCTTCCTTTCCTTTTTCTTTCCTTTTTATTTTTTTCAATCTCTTTCATTTGTTCCTTTTTTATTCTTCTTTCTTTCCTTTTTATATCTTTCCTCTTTAATTATTCATTTTCCTTCTTTTCTATTTTTCATCCGTGTGTTTCGTTCCTTCTAAGTTTTCCTTCGTTGCATTCTGTTTTTATTATTAGTTTTTTCTTTCTACTTTTATCCTTCTCTTTCCTTTTCATGCCTTTCATTCCTGCCTCTTTGTTCTCTTTTAATATCGTTCCTTCCATTCTCTTTTATCATTTTTCTTTCAAATACATGTCTTTCATCTTTTCCTTCTATTCCTCTGCTTCCTCTTTCATTCTTTTTGCTTTTATATCTTTCCTTCATTTAATATTTTTCTTTCCGGTC
Source organism: Acanthosepion esculentum (assembly GCA_964036315.1). Taxonomy (NCBI): domain Eukaryota; kingdom Metazoa; phylum Mollusca; class Cephalopoda; order Sepiida; family Sepiidae; genus Acanthosepion; species Acanthosepion esculentum. The sequence continues at coordinate 79,623,045 of OZ038499.1, read as the reverse complement.
ATTTTTATGTTCTTCCTTCTTTCTTTTTGCCATTTTCTTCTTTCTTTCTTTTTGTCTCTCTTCTCTCTTTTATTCCTTTTCTCGGGCATTCAGCTTATCTTCACTTTTTTCCTTGCTTTTTACACATTTCCTTTTCTTTCTACTTTTTTCCTTCCTTTCACCTTGACTTCTTTCATTTCTTCTTCTTCTTCTTCTTCTTCTTCTTCTTCTTCTTCTTCTTCTTCTTCTTCTTCTTCTTCTTCTCTCCTCCTCCTCCTTCTTCTTCTTCTTCTTCTTCTTCTTCTTCTTCTTCTTCTTCTTCTTCTTCTTCTTCTTCTTCTTCTTCTTCTTCTTCTTCTTCTCGTTTTTCATTTTCCCTCATTCCTTTCTGAAAATTTCTCTTTTTCCTTCCAGTCTTCCTTTTCCTTTCGTTCTTCCGTGTAAAACCAAACCCCACCCGGCGTATTCCCTAAGAACTCGATGATTCCACCCTTACCTACTCCCTCTGCATTCCATTTGTTTTTCTTTCTCCGCTGACCGTCGTCATCTCATCTTTCAATTTTACCCCCTTTCTATAAACCTGCTCCCCACATCCCGAGTCTGTCTTCAACAGCTGTATACTTTAAAGTACCATTCTCTCTCTCTCTCTCTCTTCCTCTCTCTCTCTCTCTCTCTCTCTCTGTTTCCACACACCCAAACGTGTTATTTCCACAGCAAAAGCCCTTGTCTCCCTGTTCGTTACCTTTCACACTTCCCGTATATGTCTTTAGCATTCTTCAGATACTAGCAATCGAGGCTACCGGCCTCTGAAGATCTCATCTACGACGCCCAAATCCGTTATTGTCGTCGTCTCTCTCGTTCTCATTTCTTGACGTCTGTATTTATTTCCCTTGAATAATCTTCGTTCATTTCTTCGCGTTCGTGCCTGTCTTTCAGTTTTTCTTTTCTTTCTTTTTTTTTACAATTCTTTCACTTTCTTTCTTTCTTTCTTTCTTTTCTCCAATTAATTTCTTCTTTTTCTACAATTTTTTCTTTTCTACAATTTTTTCTCTTTATTTCTTTGTTTGTTTATTTCTTTCTCCAATTAATTTTTTCTTTCTTTTTTCCTACAATTCTTTCTCTTTATTTCTTTATTTCTTTCTTTCCTTTCTCCAATTAATTCTTTCTTCCTTTTAACTTTCTTTCTTTTTCTACAATTCTTTCTCTTTATTTCCTAGTTTCTTTCTTTCTTTTCTCCTATTCTTTCTTTCTTTCTGTCATAATCATTTAAGTTTTTATCCACTATATTTGCCTTCATCGAAATCAGTTTCTCTTAAAATCAAGAAAGAGAAAAGTCTTTTTAACGTCGCCTTTATATTCTTTTTTTCTTTATCTTTGTTTCAGTCCTTTTCTTTCTTTCTTTCTTTCTTTTTACTCTCCCGATTCATCTTTCTTTCTTCTATTTTGTTTAGATTTTTCTTTCTTTTCTAAAATTCTTTCTTTTCTTTATTCTTGGTTTGTACTTTCTTTTTCTTTCTTTCTCTGTTTATCTGTATTTATTCATCCTTTTCTTTCTTTCTTTATTGTCTTCCTATTCTTTTTATCTTTCTTTTTTCTTACTCTTTTCATCATTTTTTCTTTTTCTTTCATTTTTATTTTCAGTCTTTTTTCTCTCTTTTTCTTTCTTTATTTCTATTTTTTCTTTCGTTCTTTCCTTTTCGTTCTTTCTTTCTTTCCTTCTTTCTTTATTGTCTTCCTATTCTTTTTATCTTTCTTTTTTCTTACTCTTTTCATCATTTTTTCTTTTTCTTTCATTTTTATTTTCAGTCTTTTCTCTCTCTTTTTCTTTCTTTATTTCTATTTTTTTCGTTCTTTCCTTTTCTTTCCTTCTTTCTTTCTTTCTTTCGTTCTTTCTTTCGTTCTTTCCTTTTCTTTCTTTCTTTCTTTCTTTCTTTCTTTCTTTGAGCCAACAACCATCTCGCTCATCCCCGACATCCCGCTTATCACCTGTCTACATCGTTCTTTTCTTCTCATTCTTGCCTTTTCTTTCATCTTCCCTGGCCCCAAATCATCTCTTATTTTCATCCTGTTCTTCTGTTGACAGCACTCGTGATGATGATGGTGGTGATGATGACGACCATCATCATCATCATCATCATCATCATCATCATCATCATCATCATCATCATCATCATCATCATCGTCGTCATCATCGTCACGCCGAAGTCGGCGAGGATGGCAGCGGAATTCAGATGGTGGAGGAGATGCGTCAGTCAGAGAGTGAGTGAGCGAATGCTTCAGTGAGTCAGTGAAGGAGAGAGAAAGAGAGTGAGTGAGTGAGTGACCCGGTGTGTAAATCTGTCACTTCCCTAGTCATGGTAACACTAATAGATGCGGTTCTAGAGAAATGAAGTGTCACCACTTTTTCTGCGAGAAGTAGGAATTGAAGACTAGAGATTTAATGTGGATCTTTGGTCTGGAATAATGCTATACGGTTTCCGGGCCGCTGATTTTCACAACCGACTACCATTGAAAGCTTCACATTTGTTTCCGCGATGCCAACTGAAGTGGAACTTGAGGCTATTTGGTAACTGACTACTGCTATTGCTTCTATGGAATTCCATGGTGGATTCTAGGTTTCGGTCTGAAACCCTCTGCAGAGAGGGGAAAGAAAAGAAGCATTTACAGAAAGAACTTTGAATTTGCTGTGCCCGTCACAAATTGAAACGTAAACACTGTCGCAATTAGGAGAGCGATAGTCTATGCAAAACAACTAAAGGCTCCCCTATCTTTTTCCCCTCTTATTCTTCTTGTTCGTCTCCCTCTCTATTCTCTTTCTCACGTTGTCTTATTCCTTCGCCTCACTTTTCTCGCTCATCTCGTTTTAACTCTTTATATCTCTCATTCTCGTTTTTCTTCCTCTCTCTAGGAAGCAGTTTCTCGGTCATTTTTTTCGAATTCTTTTTTTTCCTTCCTAACACCCCAAAATCTTTCTTTCATTATAATTCTCTCTCTCTCTCTCTCTCTCTCTTTTTAATTTTTTCCTCTCTCTCTTTTCCTTTTAACGTCTTTTTCACTGTATCTGTTTTGCCCATGCAGTCTTTCTTTGCCCACTCTCTTTTTTCTCACATCCGTGCATGTGTGGGTGGGTGCTGACCGGAGGGAAGGGGTAAGTATTTCCCCTTGACACATCAATTGGAGTAGAACTGATTGGTGAGAGAGTTGGTGCATAAATAAAAGGCCCGGTGCTTCCTGGCCGAAGCATCGGGCGCTGCTGCTGACACCTTCATCTCCATCATCACCATCGGCCATATTCACTCTTCTGCTACAACTCTTTCTTTTCTTTTCGTTTCTTTTCGTTTCGTTTCTTTTCTTTCTTAATTCACTTTTTAATCTATTCTTTTTTTTTATTCAATTTAGTCTCTGCTTTCTTTTTAATCTGTTTTGTTTCTTTGACTCTTCTTTCAACCTTTTTCTTTCACCTCTACATCTCTTTTGTTTGTCTTTCTTTACGTCTTTCATCAGTAATTTATTTATTTTTCTTTCTTTCTTTCCTTCTTAATTAGATTTGCCTTTCTACATACGATTTTTCTCTTTTTAATTTTGTATTTTTCTTCTTAATTTTATCTTCATCGTTTCTGTCTTATTCTTTCTTTTTATCTTTTTATCTTTTTATCTTCGTATCCTTTCTTTGTTTCTTTCTAGTGTCTTCTATCTTTCTTTCTTTCTTTCTTTCTTTCTTTCTTATTCTTACCTTCTTTTTTGTCTTATTCTTCCTGTTTTATTTTTTATCTTCCCTCCTTTCTTCGTTTCTTTCTTCCTTTCTCCCTTGCTTTCTTTTTCACTCTTTTTTAATCTTACCTTCTTCCTTTCTATCTTATTCTTGCTGTCTTTTCACTTTTCTCATCTTTCTTTCTTTCCTTTCCCTTTTTTAGTTTGTTCTTCATTTATTTTTAGTCTTTCTTCTTTGATTTCTCTCAATCTTACTTTCTTTGTTTATTTATTTTTTATTCTTTTTCCTTATTTTATTTTTTCGTCTTTATTTCCTTTCTTTTTTCTCTCTTTCTAATGTACTATTATTTCTTCATTATTCCGTCTTATCGTTTTCTTTCTTTTTTTCTTTCTTTTTTCTTTCTTTTTTTCTTTCTTTCTTTCTTTGACCCAACCGCATTCTCACCCATCCTCAACAGTCATCTTCCTGCCTCCATCCCGCTTATCTTCTGCCCACATCGTGTTTGCTGGCCGTGGGTAGCGATGCATTAAGCCAGCCAAAGACTGCAGAGCGTAAAAGGAATTGCTTGAGTAGAGCGAGTCAATCAACAATGCCAGCAAAACTGGCTGCTTCCTCTGCCAACGCCAACACCACACCTTCACCCACCCATCAGCTATCTATCTCACACACAAAATGCACTCACAGGGAAACAGAGACAGAGAGAAAACCGCTGGGAAAAACAATTTTTACGAACCTTACCTTCGTCTGGCACATGCTGATAGGAAGATTGTGTTACGCCAGTCTTTCAAGTGGGATGGAACTGCCATTTGAAAGAAACTTTTAATTGGGATCGAGCACCATCAACTTGTGGCATTATCGGGAAAATGGTGATATTCTGAGACTTTTCTTTTTTCTTTTTCCGCTTTCTGCGCCCCGGGCATTCTTCAAACACTTTTAGTATTTATGCGCACTTTCATTATGTACTATATCCTTTCAAGATGTGGGTGATCATGGCTCTCCACAACTTCCTATCCTTTGTAGCTCTTAGAAATCTTTGTTTTTTTTTTACTATGATTCTCACTCTCTCCTCTGCGATCCATTTACACAAGCTCGTTATGTACGTTGATCATGGCTCTCCACCATTTCCTATCCTTTGTAGCTCTTAGCGATGCATGTCTTTTTACTATGCTTCTCACCCCCTCCTCTGCAATCTATTTACACAAGCTCATTAGGTGGGTTGAGCATGGCTCTCCACTGCTTCCTATCATTTATAGCTCTTATGTTTGTCTTTTTACATGCTGTTTATCTCTGTCGCTCCTGCATTCAATCTGTCCCTGTGAGTATCAGATCTCCTAAACCTTCTTTCCTCATTATGCGTCTTAGAAATTTCAACTCTCTCTTTCTGATTCTAAGTAAATGTATCCTTTTTTTCCCCATTTTCCCTAAAACTTCTTCGTTTCTCCCATGTTCCGTCCGCGGTATTCTCAGCATTCTTCTGTAGAACTGTTTCTCTGTTGCCTCAAGTCATATCTTCATATGTGAGGAAATTGTCTGTCATTCAGTAACATATTGAAAGATTGGTACTACATAGTGCCTCAGCCCACTTTACTTTCTTTCTTAATAAATTTTCCCTTTTGTGTGTTTGTTTTGTTTTTAAATCACTTCACCCAAGGCGATAAAACCACTAAGATACAAGAGGTTACAGAGTGGGATAGAAACTGAGAAAACATTAAGAGGAGAGGGAAAATAAATGGACAACATACAATTAGACAGAAGATGACGATTGAAGTTACATTTAAATTTTTGAGAATCCTAGGTGACAATAAAGCTGGAAGAGAATTCTACAAGAAGTGCGATAGAAGAAACTATTAGCATAGAACTTACGGTTCCATCTAGCCATTTCAACAGTAAAATTAGACTTAACTAGTACTGTACTGAAATTCCGAAAGCCGGGGTACCAAAAAGGAAAGCTCATCAGAATAATTACGATGATAGTATTTATGGTAAAGGCATCGGAAAATTACTTTACGGCGGTGGGAAAGTGACTGGAGCCGAGATATTGTAGATTCTTCTTTTGTCAAGAATCTCAAAATATATAGTAGGAGCACCAGGCCAGATGTGGTATCAATATACAAAGCAAGGAGGAATGGCAGACTTGTAAATATGTCAGACAGATTCTGGCGAGAGAAATTGTCTAGGACTACACAATGAACAAACGTTTTCTTAGCAACAAACTTAGCAATAGATCTAATACTTAATTTAACTTTTGGAAAACATCTTTCCTTATTTCAGTTGCTTTCGGGCCGGTTTCATACAGTCGCATTATGAAAATAATACCCAGAAGTTGGTTTCTCTCTCTCTCTCTCTCTCTCTCTCTCTCTCTCTCTCTCTCTCTCTCTCTCTCTCTCTCTCTTTTATATGCATACGGGAAGAGAGATAGAGAACCGTAGAAAGAAGTTCCATATACATATTTATATACCCTTCGGAAACTAGGTAACTTATGACGTAAAACATTCCTGCAAGAGACATATGAAGAGAACGGCTATATACCAAGATTTTGTCATATCAAAGCTCTAATTGAAAACGACCTGATTGCTGCCTTGAAAATCAGCATTAGAAAATAGGCAGCTTTTTTACCCGAACGAGCTCGAATACCAACCGATAGAAAATAACAACCCGACTTGGCCGTTATTTTCTATCGTTATATCTTTACTATTTGTGACAGTACACCTGCATATATAATCGCCGGCCAGTGAAGATTTCTTCAACCAGAAAACTCTCATAGGCTATTTAAGGATATCTGCGATGGTTGCAGTTAGTTCGATGGTGTCTCGCGTGGTTCTAAAAAAGTTTAAACTCACGTATCCATATACATACGCACAACACCAGAAAGACTTGTCTGTACAAAATACAGATGATGGCGAAACTGTTTCTGAATACGTCATAGTTTGAATGTGTACAAACGTGCGTTTGCGCATGCGCATGCGCATTTACTAACAAACAGGAAGCAGTACCAATTGTCAACTTCTTACTTGTTTCATATTGTAATATCTACGGTCGATACATTTAATTAAAGCTCCAGTCGTTTGGCTTGCGAGTTCAAATCTCTTACGAAAATTACGTTGTTCCGAAATCATGCAATTTACATTTAATGTTATTTAAGAGTCCAATGAATATATCGCCCGTACAATTGGAAAATTTTAGTCTAAAAATCTTTAGGAAAAGTATTTAATCTTATAAAATCATAACAATAGTGAACAAACACGTTATCAAACTAAAACTTCGCGTTGGCCAAAAATTGGGTTCTACCTTTGTCGTTAGTAAGTATGAGGCACGTTTAGTAATTATTAATTTCCTTCATAAGGATTGCTTTTGATTGTGCTGTCACAGCAGAGCGTATTTTTTATTTGTCAAAATTAGCGTTTCTTTATATCCTGTATTTGCTTTATTTTGATCTCTCCAATTTGTAGCTTGCATTTTCAGCTCTACCTCTTGCTAATGACTATATATTGTGTCTTTTTACAACTGATCGTCCATTCTTTTCGCTTTCTTTCACTGCCTTTTCGACAGTTTTCTTTCTGTATCTTCCAACAATACGGTGTCATCTTTGAGGTTGTGCCCACGAATAATAAATCCTGGTAGAACTTGTTTTAATCATTTCACACCAAGCAGGTTGGGAATGTCATTAGTGCGCAGGGGGGGGGGGGTTACAAGGAAAGAAAGTGAAAGAGAAGACAGAGAATAGGGAGGATTGAGGAAAGGACAAAAGATGAACAGGATTCAAGAAGATTGAAGATGGCGATTGACGTATTTAAATATTTGAAGTTTGTAGTTATCAGGGAAGCAAGTAAATAGAAGAGATTTCCACAGGTGGGGATTGCGAGAAAAGAAACTGTTTGAGTAGAAGTGGCGGTTGCATTTAACTATTTTAATAGTAAACGGGTGGGACCTAATTGCCAATCTAGTGGCACGCTTAAATTCATGCAGACGGGGCACCAGGGAGAAAAGCTCGTCAGAGGAGTTGACGTGAAAATATTTGTAGAAAAGACAGAGGGAAGCCACGCCACGTCGACGAGAAAGTGACTGAAGTCGAGATATCTGGTTAGGATCGATTATATTACAGATCCTTCTTTGGATTTTGTCAATAATCTTGAGATGTAAAGCAGAAACTCCAGACTAGATATGGCAACAGTATTCACAGCACGGAAGAATTGTAGATTTGTTTATATTTCTGAAATTAGGTATTTTAATTATATACACTATTTACATTATTCGGAATGTTGTTGCCATATTCACGACGTTTCAGCCGTTGTACACTCCGGTCGTCTTCAGGTGATTGTAATTTCAAATTGAACCCTTTATTTCAAACAGTTTGAACTATGTAAATAATGGTAGATTTTGTATCCGCATGTAGGCGGTTTGCTCCCAGTAAATATTTTGCATTATTCAAGTATATCTCCAGGGTGGATTTTGACTAGAAATGAAATAAGCATTTTTTTAAAATGTTATTTTGATTACTATAGATTAAGCTCTTCTGATCACAAATATAAAAATAATTTTTATAAAAATTAATAGGGAGTCCTGTTTGTTATGTAAATTTATTGTAAATTGATCTCTCTACGGAAACCAAAAATAAGCTCATACCAAGTGATTGCTTATAATATAAAACAATAATTTTTGTTTAGATATTTAGTATGGAGTGCTTAATCGATCGCCTTGTTCTAAGTCACGTGTTACTTCAGGACGTTGGCGATCATGGTTCACCGCAATTTCCTGTAATTTGTAGCTCTTAAATTTTTTCTTTTTCTTATCTCTCCTAAACCTTGTTCTGCCATTCATTTACTCAGACCCATTAGGTAGGTTAAGCATTGTGTTCCTCTGTCCATTTTGCCTTCAATCCGTCCTGTGAGTATCAATTTTTCTAAGTCAACTTTCCTCATCCTGTTCGATCGTGAGATAATAATAGACGAACTTCAGATTAAGAATTTCTTGTCGACTGAGCATATTTTGCAGGGAAATTACTTTCCAATGGATCTCCCTATTAAATTTTACAGACCATAATTGCCCCCCACTAACTTTTAGAAAACGTTATATATATATATATATATATATATATATATATATATATATATATATATAACAAAGAGTTAATCATACCTTGAATCAATCAGCAATATGAATGCGATTATTGGCGAAATCACTTGGCTAGTAGACATTATTATAAGCATTATATTACTGATAATCCTCTGAATGATGAGATCCTTATGTATAAAATGGATATGGTGTTTTTTTTTATTTCTACTAGTACTTTCGAATGCTTCGCGAAATTCATCATCAGGCTTTATTTTTCCATCAGAATCAAAACTGGGAGACGATTTAAATGTGTTTATCCAACCGAAAGATGTTTTTAATAATGAGCTATTTGTTAACTGTTATATGGTGTTGGAGCGTGCAAATCGCGACGCTAAATTTTTAATATTTAAAGTGAGAATTTTTTATGAATTTTGTAATTTGGTAAATCCACGTATTTTTTATAAGTGTTTTTCAGTTAATATGATATGAACTAAGTAGATAGTTCAAGTAACAGAGTGATGTGTCTTACTTTGTAGTTTTTTTTTCCTCAGGAATTCTTTACTGCTGGATCAATTGTTATTTATGAACATAATAAAATAGGCAGCATATATTTTACATTACATTATATATATAAACATTTCACTCCGAAGCAAAGCAATAAAGCCACTAAAACACAAGGAGGTTACTGAGTATTAGAGAGTATGAGAAAAAAAAAACTAATTAGGTGAGAGAACGATAAAACAAGAATTAAGAAGACAAAAAATAACAATTGGCATTGCATTTAAATTTTTGAAGTCAAAAGATTAACTGGGAACCAACAAGTCGGAAGCGAGTTCCATAAGCGAGAAGTGCAAGTGAAGAATATATTAGCATAGAACTTACGGTCACATCTCGCCATTTCAACTGTAAAATGATGAGACTTTGCCGTCAATCTATTACTAGGTACCATAGCGGAAAATTCATCGCAACAATTACGATGAAAGTAAGCTATGTTACGGCTGTGGGAAAGTAACTGAAGCCGAGATGCCAGATCAGGACCAGTAACATTACAGATAGTTATTTGTATTTTATCAAGAATCTCTAAATATATATAGCAGAAGCACCAAATCATATGTGGCAACAATATTCGAAACATGGATGAATGGTAGATTTATAAATATATAAGTAGAAATGGCGGTTGCATTTAGCTATTTCAGTAGTAAACGGGTGGGACCTATATGCCAATCTAGTAGCACGCTTAAATTCATGTAGTCGGGGCACCAGGGAGAAAAGCTCGTCAGAGGAGTTGAAGTGAAAATATTTGTAGAAAAGACAGAGGGAGGCCACGCCACGTCACGCCGCGTAAGATAGATTCGGGCAAGAAAAACAGTCTAGCACGACACAGTGAACCAACTTTCCTAGCAGTAGATCTAGCAATTGATTCAATATAATCTTTCCACTTCATGTCAGTTAGCCGAAGCAGGCTTAACGAGTAATTTTCCTGGACATTAGCATCAGCTATGCTGATGCGACGCAGAAAGGGATCTCTCAGACGATTAAAAGAGAACAATTACTTTTGGAGGCGTTAAAATCAACAAGCCATTCCTTAGCCCCAGATATCAACAGATTGCAAGTCATTTTTGACATCAGCTGTTATTTTGACGTTATCGAACCGATCAGACTCACAGTGTAAATAGTGTCATCAGGATAGATACAGAATTGAGATCTGATGACGTCAGGAAGGTAGTTGTGAAAAATTAGGAACAACGTAGATCCAAGCGTAGAGCCCTATGGGATATCAGTATTAACGCAAACTTATCCAGGATATATATATATATATATATATATATATATATATGTGTGTGTGTGTGTGTGTGTGTGTGTGTGTGTGTGTGTGTGTGTGTGTGTGTGTGTGTGTGTGTGTGTGTATTTAGGCAGCAATCCTTCTTTCAAGCACATTTTATTAAAAACGACTGACAAGGTGCTTTTATTTAGTTTTTTATATAATTTCTCGTGCGATCTAATAAAGTTTTTCTTTTCTAATTCTAACAGTTGAAATATAATCCTTGATAATGGCTAAATGTATAGACGAAAGCGCTCGGATAAAAAGAACTTTCGGACAATTTTTATATAATTTATCCTCTGAAAAGAAAAACTTTATTAGATCGCACGAGAAATTATATAAAAAACTAAATAAAAGCACCTTGTCAGTCGTTTTTAATGAAATATATATATATATATATATATATATATATATATATATATATATATATATATATATATATATATATCTGTCCATTCGTATTCGAGGATACCCGTCTACTAGGGCGGCTAACCAATCGCTAATTAAGACGCTCGCTCAGGCACATTTGCGTTTGTTCAACACCCACAGAGCCCACCTGTGGTTTATACTGCAACTATGCTGAGCAGACCTTAGTTACAGTTTCTGGGAGAGATCGTGTTAACTAACGTGATCAACAATCTGAACAAGGCCAGCACACTCAAACCCTCGTTCACGATGACTTGTGATTTCGTGCTAGCACAGCTATTGACGGTCCCCCAAGTATTCCGTCTACACAATTTCACTCACAAGGGTTGGGTCAACCGGTGGTATGGTTTTCAGGCACTTTCCAAGGGTGCCGCACGCTGTGATCTTTCCCCTCCAGGCCGATAACATCAGGAAGTCTCTTTCCTAAAAAATCAACCGTGGTGAGATTCGAACCCGGGTGTATATATATATATATATATATATATATATATATATATATATATATATATATATATATATATATATATATATTAGTAGTAATAGTAGTAGTAGTAGTAGTAGTAGTAGTAATCTTATGAGTATAAGAAACTATACTCATTCGGAAAACCTTCGGTGTCTTGATTTGCAAATAATCAAACCAATACAAAAAGGAAAAAAAAGGGAAAAAAAGAGAAAGAACCAAGAACATGTACGTTAGCCGAAAATAATCGTCTAGCATGCAAGTCCAAAGCCCAAAGAAAAAAAACCGATACGAGTACGCAAAATAACTAAATAAAGTACTCAATACAATAAGTAGAGCATACCTAGTTAAACCTAGAGAGCCAGACAAACCTACCAAGGTTTCACCTAAGCGGATCCTTGGTAGGTTTGTCAGGTTCTCTAGGTTTAACTATATATATATAAATATATATATGTGTGTGTGTGTGTGTGTGTGTGTGTGTGTGTGTGTGTGTGTGTGTGTGTGTGTGTGTGTGTGTGTGTGTGTGTGTGTGTGTGTGTGCGCGCGTGCGCGCGCACACACACACACACACACATATATATATATCATAATGGCTGGTCACTCATATCCGAGTCTACTAGGGAGAGGTTATAATTGTTCCAAATAGAGAAAAGTGTATATTTTAAAGGGAAGAGAGAAACTTCAAAAGTTTTTGGTTATAATGTTGATTTTATATATATATATATATATATATATATATATATATATATATATATATATATTATAATTTTTGCATATTATATTTTTGATACATGTGTTTCCCACTCCGGTTCACACTCCTCCCCAGTCTTTTGAACAGGAGTAGAAGTTTATCCATTGTTTTGTGTTTAGGGTTGTTTTTTCATTTCCACCTAAAGACTACTTCGCCGCTATACTTCTAACGTTCCCGTTGTTTTTTACTATTTTTATTTTTTATTTATTTATTCCCTTAATATGAGTAGATAAGTTTGCCTATTGTCCTGATTACACTCCTTCCCTGTCTTTTAAACAGAAGTAGAGGTTTATCTACTTCTCTTTAGGATTTATTTAGGTTTATCTACTTCTTTAGGATTTATTTAGGTTTATCTATTTCTCTTTAGGATTTGTTTTGCGGTTCTTTCTAAAGTCTACTTATTTTGTCTCACTTCCACTAGCCCCGTTGCGTCTTAGTGGCAGGATCGCCTTCTTTGGGGTGAATCGATTAAGAAAAAAATTAAATAAGAAAAAAAAAATGAATCTGGCAGTTATAGAATTTCAAGGCTTCTCTTGCCATCCTCTATCTTTACAAGCCTCGACTGAGTTCAAAAGCGTTTACACGGCCATGTGGGTGATGAATTGTTTCCCATCCTATAGCTCCTTTCCTGCAGACGAAACGTTGCTAGCCTCTCACTACTCTATCGCTAGTTTGATGGAAAATATTCGAGCTAACTACAGTAGTTGGTGCCACCAGTCCAAACCTTCGCAACTAGGACCCTCCAGTCGACTCATGCTCATTCCCTTCATACCTCATTTCATTTTACTTAGATAGCTTCTTCCCGAGAACCTCTTCAAACCAACGGCCACCTGTTGTCTAGCCTACATATCCTGATAATATGCACTTGTTGGTCCTTCTTTGTACATTCTTACAACGACTTCATTCAGCAACACTCTACCTTTGGTGGCTCTTGGGATTAATAGCAACAAATAAATATTCAATATATAGACACGAGAGCAAGTCAAAAAGTAATGCTATACGTTTTATTATACAGTGTAACCCGGATATAAGAGAGTTGTCGGGACCGGAGAAGAAGTATCTTATATCCGGGTTTGGTCTATTATATATACATTAACACAGGCTCTAATTTGGGACCAGAGAAAATATATCTTATATCCGGGTTTCTCTTATATCCGGGTCTCTTATATCCGGGTTACACTGTATAAGAAATTGACATACAACAAAACATATCGTACAACAAGATACAGCTAAACATCATAGATTCACATCCCTACTTCTCATCATGGTCACCACCTCTTTCAATGACAGTGTTCCACCTACGAATGAGGGTACGTATATAAGAGCATCCGTACATTCAATATATTTTGATAGAGTTATTAAGCTCAAATATTTAATTTCCATGAATATTTTTTCGTCGTGCGTGTCTTGTAAGGAGATTATTCAGTCATTAACTGAAAATTTATGCTTCAACAGCAAATTCAAAAGACAAAACCAGGAAATTTCATAGGTACTATCAGTTAACATTATTATCATTTCTCATCTAAAAAATATATATATATATAACTTACTAATTACTTATTCAAATATTTAGCGTGAAGGTATGAGGCAATATATTTTTTCTGGACAGAGATTAGAAAGAATTTGTTTATTTGGGATTTACTGCAGGCATCAAGAAATACTGCTCAACATACTAACGCACATTTTGAGGGTGATTGGTGTCTTGCGTCTAAGAATGTCAGACAAAAAATGTTCAAATGTCTTGCTTTTGAATAGAAAGCACGGATGCCTTTTCAAGTATTTATTTTCCCGTAAATCGTACTTACGTAAAGCAAGATAATCCTGGATAGAAAGCTGATTTATTTATCATTAAAATAAACGTAAATCTTTTAATCACAAATCATAATCAATTTTCTAACGTGTGGGTTTCTTGTCAGATGTTTTTCAAGCAACAAACTTTAAGAGGCCAAAATGTTTTCTTCGGGCGCCATTAACGTACGCGTCTGATGCAAGACCGACAAACAGACAGATTTCACTTAAAACAAAAAGTAAATTAGATATAAGTAAAATGAAATCTAACAAGGCTTCCTTACTAGAAAAATGCGGTAAAAGTGAGGCAAGTTGGTTCCTTCCCGTCTGCCATTTTTCTTATTTGTCTCTTTCTTCTCGGATTGGAATCCTACACGAACATTTACTTTGTTTTTAACTTTTCTAGTTCACAGTCTTCTTCCTCTTTCAGTCTTTTTATTCCATCATCTTTTTTCTTGTTTAGTCATCCGACTTTCTCCTTATACCCCACTCTTCTATCGAAAGCATCAGTGCGTCCCAGAAATTGACCGTCGTACAAGCCACTAGATACTGGCTAACTTAACAACCTATTTTTCTTCTCGTTGCCCTCGTGAATTGGCGTGATTTGCCGAGACCTCTTTTTATTCTTTTCTTTTTCTTTTTTTCATATTCACACTGACTTTATCATCCATTGCTTTTGGCTTCTTTTGCTGTTATTCTTAAACTCAATGCCACACCTTTTTCTTCTGCTTCTTCTTCTTCTATGTGACGTGTCCCTTCAGGACTTTGGTGATCATGACTCTCCACAATTTCCCATCCTCGGTAGCTCTTTAATAATTTTTCTTTTTTTTCATCTCTCTTAAACCTTGTTCCAACATCCATTTATACAAGGTAGCTCATGTATTGTTTTCCTCTCCCACATGCATTCAATCTGTCCTGTGAGTATCAAATTTTCCTAGCCCTTTTTTCTCGTTATGTGCCCTAGAGATTTTAACTGTCTCTCCCTGGTGTTAAGTATGAGTGTTATTTTTGTTTCCCTTTTCTCTAAAACTTCATCGTTGCTCACATGCCCAGTCTATGGCATTCTAAGCATCCTTCTGTAGAACTACATTTCTGTTGCTTCATGTCTCTTCTTCATCTGTGATGAGATTGTCCAGCATATAAAAGGACTGATATTACAAATTTATTGCAAAATAATTATGTACAATAATGGATCATATGCAATATAGGTGAACAATTCAACTAGAAAATAAATACAATGTATCTTAACACAAATTAGAGACATGTCATAATAGATCATTCCATCTTAAATAAATCAACAATGTTTAGCGGAAATTTTTATTATCAACTTGAGATTTTTCTTGTTAAAAAGTTGAATAATTTAACACATTCAACATATGGATAAAAGATAGTCAATTTTATACAGTGTTTTGGTTTTTTTTTTTCGAGATTTAGCACGATTAAAACAAATTAAAAGAAAATGACCCCAGAATGATGTGAAAATCCGCGAAAATGTTTCATCCTTTCATAGTGAGTGGTGATTAGTTTAATTCGTAGCGTATATAAATGTAGGTAGAAAAAGCAAATGTTGATAAGATAGCGATGGTCACAAAGTACTGCCCTGGGCCCTCAATTTGGCTTGCCCTCCCGCGCACACGCACTGTCGAGGAGGCGGTTAGGACGCGCTAGCCTGACTGTATGAGTTAAGTGAGAAAAATAGAAACAGACTGAAAAATAAGATTCAAGACTAATGTAGGACTTTAAAAAAAATTTGTGAAATTTGAAAAATTTTTCTGGTCATCTGATCATCGAAACATCAGGAAAGTGAAATAAATAACAGTGATCTTTTCTGTTAATTCACCCCCTAAATATTAATTCACCCCAAAATAAAAATAAGTTATATATACTAAACTTCACACCTTCCGTTGCTCTCCGGTTGAGTTGACCTTTGCGATCGCCCAAAATGTGGGCGACTCGTGTGTGCTATTTGTAAGTGTTCGCGTTTACCCCTATAAACAAGTCAAAAACAGATTTAATTTTTTTTTAAGTACCTAGAACATCATCCGCACTCATGAAATGTGAATAATTTTCTCATTTTTTGGTAATTTCTTATTCTGTGGGTTGGAGTCGTTGCGAGGCAAGCTAAATAAATTTTGATGTAAAATTTGTATTTTAAAAAAAAATGCCAAAAATTTAGTAAAAAAAAAAAACATCGCGATATGTAACTTCACATTATTTGGGGTGAATTCGCAGAAAAGATCCAATATCCGAAAAATATGACGCAAATCTCTATTATAAAAGTCGAACTGATTCTCTGTCCATCACACACTGTTTGCGTGTGACTTTGAATACCCGTATGTAATGTATCAGATAAAAGATTTCATTGAACTTTTTTCCGAGATGATTGTTAATAGAATTATTTTTGAATTTTTTTTCTTTGGTCTTTCATTGAATAAACATATACACGCCACACGCAAACGTACATACACATAATTTGAATGAAATTAATGAACACCTCTGCTGTGAGGTCTAATTACCCTTTCCGTGTGGCAACAACCCGTAGATAACAAAAAAAAAAACACTATAAGCCGAAATGTGCGGCCCTTTCAAATCATTTTTATATGATTCCTGTATTTAAATGGAATATTTTCCTAATAAATGTAATATTGAAAAATATTTTAAATTTTAAAATTGATCATCTTGCAGTCATGGAACCGAGAGTTACCGGACTAGTATATATATAATCGTATGCGTCCTAGATGAAGAAAAATAATGTGATATTTTTTGCATGTTGTTATTTTATATATCTTACATTCTGTACAACAGGGCAGGTCGATTTAGGAACCGTGGTATTGCACTCAATTTGAAAGTTGAGGCTTTAAATGATAAATAATAACAAAATACTTTTTTTTCCAAATCATTATCGTTTTTTGAGAAAACGAGTTTAAAAGAGTAAATTTAGGTTCAAAATCGTAGCGTTAGCATTTCTTTTCGGTGATCAGGACAGCCTTATAAAATTAATACTTTATTGAAGCTTTACAAATTGTATATGTACAAGATGCAAGGCCCACGTACATTATTACCGTCAAATAAGACCATCATTACTTCAAAGGGAAATTATACTGAGCAATGTAGCTATATGATGTAATATGTTATACAGTGCTGTAGTTTTAGTGTGATTTTCAATAAACAATGCAAATTTAAAACATTTTGGCTTATAATTTGCGCCCAGCAATATTATTGTGTTATATACACTTTTATCTATTTTTTGGTTTTATTAATTATGATCTATCAAATCTTATTCATTGAATAGACTTTTTAGTAATCTTTTGCTATTTTTGTATACAGTCGAATACAGTAAAAAAAAATTCCTATTTTACTTGTGGTTATTCATAATTAAAATTCAGTTTTGAATATATTTTCCATTCAGTGTATCTAATACAAAAGATATCGACTTTCTTTAGATTTATTCTTGAAATAGTAAAATTTTGAAGTCAGTTTGTAAGCAAAAATCTGCGGATCTTAGGTATTTCTGTCCATTTTTTTCAGACAATACTTCAAAGTAAATTCTCAAAAATTGGTAAAAGCTATGAATCTAAGTCTCGGTGTCAGTAGCTATCACATCAAACTTCATCTTTCACCTCGAGGTCAATACTGATTTTCTAAACAAAATTGAAAAATTAACCCGTCCTACTCTACAGGGCCAGCGGCACTCAAGGTAGAGGGTTACAGAGTAAGAGGCAGTTTATGCGGGTAAGAGGGAAAATAACGGATAACCCTGGACTTGAATAGGTTAAGATTGGAGTGATGGGGTAACATCTTCGTGGAAGTCGGTTCCAGAGCACAGTGGTTCGCGGGAAGAAGCTGTTTGGCTCCTAGCCATGGAAATCTATCTATCTATCTATCTATCTATCTATCTATATATATATATATATATATATATATATATATATATATATATATATATATATATCCCAGTCTCTTAATATTTATCAGTTCCACAGGGCAATGGTTCGCGCAAGAAGCTGTTCGAGTGGATCTTCTCACAGATGGAACACGGTGGGAATGAGGATGGCTTTTCTGCAATGTGAGTGGCCACACAGAAATAAATGTTCTTTTTTCGTTCCCTTCATCCAATTTTCTTGATTTATGGTCAATTGAAATTTTAAAGTATCAAAAATATAACTAGCTTCTGTCAAGGTTGAAAATAGGTGTAACTGTTTTATTGTTATTTTATTTTTTGTTTTTTGTTTTTTTGCTTCTGCGAGTAAGGTAGATGTGAGAAAATGGTTTGCCCATATGTTAACTCACCTACTTTCTTCATCCACATTTGTGGCCAGCTTGTGACAAGATCTTTGAGGCCAGAACAGACTGTAGGGAGAATCGGTTTCGTGCCTTTAAAGCCTATTTATTAGTGTTTCATGTAATCGCTTCATTTCGTTTTTTCTCTCTTTTAGATGAAACATTGTCAATCGTCATTTGTCTTCGACTCGTCTTTCTTTCATCTTATTTTTGGTCTTAGGTGTCTTTTCGCATCGTTCAGATTTTGTGTAAATCTATGATTGTGAAGAAAGCAGTGTAAATCAGAAATTTGAAAGAAACGTTTTCTCTTCTGGTCATCAAAGCATCGGAAAAGGTAAAAAAAAAAAAATGCTGGAAAAATGGAGCAAATCGAAAATGATGTTTTCCGGAAATTTTCTCATAATTTGGTCTTCCAGGGTAACCAAAAATACAGTATGATTCAGACAATTGTAACAATGTATTTTTAAGCGCAAACTTTTTACATGGTAGGACATAGACAAATCGGTTTAATATCGATTCGCTTTGTGTACTTTGGCGTAGTTAATGTTTGATGAG
The DNA here is from genome assembly GCA_964036315.1 of Acanthosepion esculentum. NCBI lineage: Eukaryota > Metazoa > Mollusca > Cephalopoda > Sepiida > Sepiidae > Acanthosepion > Acanthosepion esculentum. The sequence goes on along the minus strand of OZ038499.1, from coordinate 79,604,219 downwards.
CCATCCTGGTTGATGTTTAGTACTGAGTTCAATCTTTGTTAGGAGCATTCTACTTATAAACTTGTGTCAAAATTAATTTTTTTTGTTTCGTTTTTTAATCAAGTTCACCCAAGCAAGGTAATTAATGTTTCTGCTCTTAATCCTTCCACGTCCTGTAACCCTTGTGTCTTAGTTGCCTTACTGATTTGCATGGGGAGATAACTATTAAAAAATATAGATATACATAATCGATTTTTTTTGCTTTTTACTTATTTTTCTAATTTATTCTTTCATCAATTACTTATATTTTTTCTTTTTATTATAATTTTTTTCCTTATATCACTCTTTCCTAGGATTTTTTTCTGAATACGCGAACAATTACCAAATAATAACAAAAATGCATTCGAAATTTATAAATTAAAACGATTTTGATTTAATAATAATAATAATAATAATAATAATAATAATAATAATAATACATGAAAGAAATAAGAAACTATTTTCAGTAAAAAAGGAAGCCAACAAATTTAAAAGTGAATTTCAAGTGGGTGAAGAATTGCAAATAAATAATAATGCACCGACTGCAGCGGCAAAAAAAAAACTAAAAAGACAGCGAATACAATGTATCAAATGCAGAAACGATGACAACATAAGCCTCATTATGGTCAATTCTCTGCCCATTCCAAACAAGCTGACGCTGACAAACCCTGTACGCATCAGTGGTTATGTAGTGCAGGGTTAAAAACTAAAACCGAAATGTTACTCTTGCTGCACAGGACCAATGCTTGCTAATAAGAAATTACTAAGCACACCTGTCCTGGGTATGACTATAAACTACATCCGCGTCCTGGGTAAGACGATAAACTACGCCCAACAGCAAGGCGTCTGATTAGGAAGTTTTGAGGAGCATGGAACCACCTCTTAATTGCTGGTGTTCCCAGGTCCACCCTGGCCCGGGGTGGTAGCACCTGTTAGGCTCCCAGCTATGGGCAAATAGTTAACACCCAAACTTGGGTCAAAATACTATGAAAGTGTAAAAATAGGTTTTAATACCAGAAATACGTTGTAAAAAAAAATTATTACCAGCAATAATTTTTTGAAGGCAAAATTATTATCAGCAATATTTTTTTAAAAATTCCAGCAATACAAACAGCTTTACATTTTTGGAAAAAATATTACCAGCTATACGTTTTTTGAAGGAAAAATATTCCCAGAAATATATTTTTGAAGAAAAAATATTGCCAGAAATATATTTTGAAAAAAAAAATACCAGCAATAAAAATTGTCGGCATTAAATAACCCATTGAGGTTGAGATGCCGTAAAAGAAAGCAAAACCAAACCAAACCAAACAAAGCACACATGCTGAAAAATTGTGTTAACCCGAATTGCAAGTTCTGTGATAAATATCCAGAAACTATTGAACATCTTTTATCAGGATGCACGGTGTTAAGACCCACTGAATATAAAATTGGGCATGACTGCACTGCCAATATCTGCACTGCACTGGAAAATATGCAACTTTTACAACAATTTTGTGGGACTTAACAATAAATATAGGCAAAACAATGAAAGCTAATCGCACAGACATCGTGATCAAAGACCACAAAAACAAAATGTGCTTTCTGACTGGCATGGCAGTCTCTGCAGATTGTAATGTCTCTTTGAAGATCTTCAAAAAACTATCAAAATACAAGGATCTTGAAGTGGAAATCTCAAAAATGTGGCACATGATGGCATCAAGAATTCCAGTTGTAGTTGGAGCCCTCAGACTGATCGGAAATGGTTCCGATAGACTCAGTGAAGGAATTCCTGCTAGTCTATGCCTTAAAGGAATACAAATGGTTATACTCATGAGTACAGCTCACACATTACGAAGAGCTTTATCTATGTAAAATGTGTGTGATCTTGGAAATGTTTTTTTTACAAAAATGATCAATGGAAAATGTCAGGAAGCCATTTCTGACCTTAGGTCTCTGGTTGGGACCTGGAATGAAATGTGTAGACAACAGAAATCAAAGGAAATAATAATAATAATAATAATAATAATAATAATAATAATAATAATAATAGTAGTTTCCGTGAAAATCTCACGGTTTTCCTATTTGAATTTTCTGATGAACCATAATTATAATTTAATGACTGAATAAGCCTCTTGCGAGTTCCATGACAATAAAATACCCTTAGATATTTCACTGTTACATCGTTAAATATTTGAGCTTAACAACTTCAACAAAACATGCAACAACATGCAATGCAATAGGTCCTGATCAGGCATCTCGCCTACAGTCACTTTCTCACAGACGTGCAGTGGCTTCCCCCTGTCTCTGCTACGAGTATTTTCACGGCATCTGCTCCGACGAGCTACTTTCGCTAGTTCCCAAACTAAATGAATTTAAGCGAGCTACTAGGCTGGCATCTCGGTCCCACCCTTTCACTGTCAAAACGGTGAAATGTAACCGTCTCTTCTACTCAAACAGCTTCTTCTCCTGTACTTCCCGTCTGTGGAACTCCCGTCCTCTTACCTACTTCCCTGATAACTATAATCTTCAAATATTCAAGTGTAATGTCGATCGACATCTTCTGATACCTTGATCTTGTTCCCCGTCCTTCTCTGTATCCTTTCCTCGAACACGCCTCTTTACTCTTGTTCTCGACCCTCTGTAACCCCTTGCGTGTCAGTGGCACTCCTGTCTTGATTGGGGTGAATTGCTTAAAAAAAAGAAAAGATGCAAAATTCACAAGGTTTTCTATTTCACTGAATCAGACGTTAAACACGAGAGCGATATCGCCTACACTAAAGTCCCTCTCTTTCTTCTTATTAATATATATGCTTTCTTATTCTTACTAAAACCCAACAGTTTTTCTGATATATTTTTTTCTTCTAGCTTTCCTCACAGCCCGGACAGAATGGTTCATTATTTATCTGAAGCAATGGCAGGAAGTGTAAGTAAAATAACAACAACAACAACAACAACAACAATAATAATGCACGGAGTAATGAGAAGAATCAGAACTGGATGTCGGGAGGGTATTTTATGTCTGAAGGATGAGGCAGCCAAGGTAACATGGAAGTCACATCATGATACTCTCAATCGGAGACCGTCTCAACTGACTAGGTTACCTGACCTGAAGTTTTTTTTTTTTTTTTTTTTAACTGGGCGCCACCTTCTAGTTATTTACGTTGCTTTATCAAAACCTGTCTCGCATATTTGGCTGTGAGGTATGTGCCTGATGTACCCTTATCAGACTCTGTGCCTTTCTGGACACATACGTTTCTTCTATTTGCACCCCAGCTTCACTTGTATATTGCTGTCTCATTCAATAATAATAATAATAATAATAATAATTAAAACTTTCAAATATTAATAAACACATTAAAAACAAATTAATATACCTTTTTATTGAATTGGTTGTAATTATGAATGGGAAGAATGTATTTGATGAGTAATATTATTTTTTTTTTCTAATTTTATTTTTATCTATCAGCCCAAAAATCGCATCAAGAAAAAATGTGCTGGACATTAAGCAGTCAGTCCAGGAATATGCAGATTGACTGAGAACAATGTTGATTCATGAAACTATGCGGCGCAACGTAAAACGACGTCATGTTCGTACACCACATTTCAATTCTTTTTTCTCTTTTGGGGCAACCTCCTATATGTATGCGCCTGTATGCTACAGAATTTTAGGATTTGCCTCATTATCTTAAAACACAAACAGGCATTTTAATTGTTTGAAGAATGTTTACCTTTTTATTTATTCCTTTTTACTTAGTAAAGATTCTGAACAATTAAGAGACATCTGATCAGGTTTGTATTTCGCTTCCAAAAGCACCCTCATGTTTCATAAATCTCCTCATTTTAAAAAAAGTACATTAACAAATCTCATATTCACACCATTTCGGCCGTTGATTGGAATTTCGAACCGAACCCTTTATTTCGTCCACCGGGGGGGGGGGGGGTATATTGTTCTAGTTCCACGTGCCATGCCTCTTCCGGATATCTCAGTTATTTCTCTTTAACTCGGCTCTCCAGGTTTTTTTGCTTCATCACCACTTTAGCCTGGAATTGAACTCACAAATCTTTGTGTCTAGTCACTAGATCTAAACCAACGCCTTGTGTCATTGAGGACATCTGTGTTGGAATTTCTGCGACTTATAAATCTAATGTCTTAGCAGCAGTTTTTACCAATACCCACATTGCAATTTTTCCGTTATTATCACTGCATATTTTTTACCGGTACTTATATTGTAATGTTTTGTTGTTATTCCTTGCTTTTCTGTAGCACTGCTTGTTACTAGTTCACACATTGTGTTCATTTCTAGGTCAAAAATCTAAATGCAACGTCCATCGCTGTCTTCGCGAATCCCGTTCATCTTTTGTCCTTTCCTCACTCCCCGCAATACTCGGTCTTTTCTCTAAATTTCATTCCCTGTGACCCCCTGCGTACTAGTGACAAAAAAAATGACTAATTCGAAAAAAATAGATAGATAGAACTGGTAGATTATTTAATGAAACAAGTTTGAAAGAATTATTGCTGCCAAAATAATACATCACATACACACACACACATTCACCCACCCTCATATATACATACATATATATATATATATATATATATAGAGAGAGAGAGAGAGAGAGAGAGAGAGAGAGAGAGAGAAAGAGAGAAAGAGAGAGAGATGAAGAGAAAAATAGATAGACAGACAGATAATGAACAGGCAGTGATAGATAGATAGATAGATAGATAGATAGATAGATAGATAGATATGAACAGATTGTGAGATAGATAAACTGATAGATAAGTATTAAAAGTCTGTGAGATACATAGATAGATAGATATAAAGGAACTGAAAGAGAAATGAATGAACTGATATATATATATATATATATATATATATATATATATATATATATATATATATATATATAGAGAGAGAGAGAGAGAGAGAGAGAGAGAGAGAGAGACAGAGAGACAGAGAGAGACAGAGGGTATTAAATGACTGTGAGATAGATAATGAACAAGCTGACAAAGATAGATAGATAGTAGAAATCAACTCGGCAGTGATTTTAGTCTTATGCTTCAATTTGATCCTATATATATATATATATATATATATATATATATATAGTTAATAAATTTATTAGTAAATATTCAAAGGAATTATCTCATTCGCCAACTCTAGATTTTCACACACGCTCACGCGAGCACACACGCACATATATATATATATATATATATATATATATATATATATATATATATATATATATATATATATATATATAAGTTCATAGATTACAAATGAACCCTGTGCACCCAATTTCTACCCAACAACTGAAGTACTTAGCATGTGAGTGCTATGAAGAATCACCAGAGTGAATGATATAATGTTTAATCTTCCATTGTCTAAATCAAAGAGATTCCTTGGCATTGTCATGTTTCTCTGTTTGGCGTCTCTATTTCCTCTTTTCATTCAAGGCCAATGTGGAAAAGCTTTTGGAAATCATGGATGAATGGACAGAGAAACAAATGGTAGCATCCCGTCAGACTCTTTTCTATTCTCCATTTTTTCTTCCTAATCTGACCATCATGAATGGATCAATATAATTAATTAAGCATTTTCAATGATTGATTGAGTAATGTGATCTTATCATACAATACAATTAAATACATATATTCATACATACTTACATATATATGTGTGTGTGTGTGTGCGTATAATGATAGATATTTGTAGATATTAGTCATATACACACATTAAATGATAAGTAGTCATTAATATATCTGCATATATTTATATTAGAAATATATATGTGTGTGTGTGTGTTTGTGATGCAGCTTAATATTTGCGTACATCTCTATAAATATATGTGCCTTTTAATCTATCTATATAATATATAAAATTATGATATATACATATGCATACGTATATATATATATATATATATATATGCAGAAATATAGTCTTAAAGTGTGCTATATTTATGAGGTAAAGTGCTCAATATCAGAGATAGAGCGTGTGTAAATATAAAAGTGGACATGGAAGTCAGCACTTAGAGGCGACAGTCTGTTTCATGCTAGTGCAATCGTCAGGCGACTAGTCGCCTCTAAGTGCTGACTTCCATGTCCACTTTTATATATATATATATATATATATATATATATATATATATATTCACATGCTAAAGGATTGAGGTTTAATCAGAGAATAGAGTTTGGGGAGAGAGCGTGCTACATAACCTTCCACAACCCTAATCTTGACAAACTATTAGACCAAAATCAAATTTCTTACAGTAATACAATACATGAGGAAAAAATCACAATAACAACATTCCCCAGAAAAATGAGTCCAACTTTCCTTGAAAAAGGACACATGCGTGTCCGAAAATTCCTTCTTTAAAATATTTCTCTTTGTGACTTAACTTAGTCAAAAGGGGCCTATAAATATATAATATACATCATATATATATATATATATATATATATATATATATATATATATATATATATATATATATATATATTATATATATGGAGAGAGAGAGAACGAGAGGGAGAGACAATATATATATATATGTGTGTGTGTGTGTGTGTGTGTGTGTGTGTGTGTGTGTGTGTGTGTAGACAAATCAAACGACCCGATATAAGCAACTGTATACGGGCATGTTGGCGTGCATACACAGGCAAGCAAATAAATAAATAGGTTAGCTACATCTGCAGTAAAAACCTTGAACAATATCTAACCCAACATAATAGTGTAACCCTTAACAAATATTTAAGCAACATTAGTTTCAATGGTAGCCCCGATGATCAAAAATGTAATTGTCGTAAATGTAGCCTCTGTCCCATGGATGGTAAATGCATGTATAAAGGAAATATCTATAAGGCTAGCGTCAAAATGACCCTTAACAGCAAAAAATATGCAAACGCCACAGCGCTCTCTATGTTTTAGTGGAGCATCAAAACAGATGCCTACACACCTTACGTAAGTTGGGAATTCGTAGCCCAAACCAAGCCATTTTCCGGCAGGGGTTGAGTGATGCGACCTATGTCTATTAGAAAAAAATTAATCCTCAAAAATATTGGCAATGTAAGCTACTTAATAAGCGGGACGAACTCATGATAGCCTGTAGGCACAGAAAATCGTTTCTCTTAAAATACTGGAAGCCAGATTAAATTAATCTTTTTTATTATATATTTTTCTTTCATTAAGCTTTAGGTTCCATACTCACTTATCTCCCTATAACCCGGCGAGCGTTACCATATCAGAAATAGACCAGCGTCTCCAGTATTAATTTCAAATTTGAAATTTCTATTTTTTCTTTATTTTATTTGTTTTAAATTTTTTTTCTTTTTTTTTTAATGAACCCTACCTACACTTTCTTTCCTGCATTTTTGTACTATTTTATTGTATTTTTGGTCTAAGAAACAGCGTTCCTCCGACGTGACACCTGTGTGTATTTTTATAAAAACACAAGATATCCTTTTTCCCGATGAGCTGGGAAACCAGCGAAACATAAGCCGCACACCAAAACGTAAGTACATACATATATATATATATATATATATATATATATATATATATATATGTGTGTGTGTGTGTGTGTGCCAAGGAGTAATCATATATATATATATATATATATATATATATATATATATATATATATATATGATTACTCCTGTAGTAATTCTTTGAGGTCACGTCTTTTAATAGCTCTAACATTTTATAACTTCTGATTATCCTTTCTTTTCAGATATGGTGACAAGCATCACGCTAACTCAGCAAATAAAAAAAAAACATGCTGTGACCCTTGCCTTAAAGACAGTGAATAGTGATTTAGCGATTGCTCGCTTCTAGAAAGTTGCCCAGTCATTTATTGTTAAAGTTCGCAACGGGCTGAAAGCCGCTGAAGGGGATTCTATTGTAGTAACCAAACTCAAAACGCCTGCTAACGGTTCTTATATCAGGACACCTAAATTTGTACGAAAGGTGAAGAAAATTATCGATAAGAACCCCAGAAAGTTAACTAATGCCATTGCCAAGGAGCTCAATGTCTCCATGCATTCTGTCGGAAGAACTTGTCATGAGGACATTTGAGACAAGTCATGTGTGATGCAGAGAGGCCAATTCATGGATATCACATGCAACTCAAACAGAAAATCATTACATAATGAAGATGTTAATATTCCACACTACTTAAAATCAAAAGTTAGCAAGAAACCTCCCATCATTACTGGAAAGAGCGATAACAGCTACTGGACTTGAGAAATCTGTTTTCCTGAAAATTTGTTTTAAGAGAAAGATTTTATAAATTTCAACCGAATCTAATACTGCCTGCTCAATCAATGAATCTCAGACGTTTCCTTATAAGGAAACAGTATTACCATTACCATTGAAAACTTTGGGGGATGGTTTTTCTGCCCTCTAGATTCTGAAGCTATATATTTACAAAAATACTATCAAATAGTATGGCGTAAAAGTTATCGATGCGGATTTGTACGAACGGTGTGATTAGTGCAAATAGTCACTATACTTCATCTCAGAAATAAGAACAGATGTAGGTAAAATTTCCCGGCCATTCCGTTAGATGCATTATAAGTGCCCTGTGTCATGTCTGTGTTCTGTGTTATGGATAATGAATAAAAATAAATAATAAAATACAAAGAAGAATCTGCAATGTTATTTGTCCTGACCCGGTATCTCAGCTTCAGTCACTTTCTTTAAATATTTTCATGGCAATTATTGTGATGAGCTTTCCTTTTCAGCACCCAGACTTTATGAATTTAAGCGCAGTACTAGATTGGCACTTAGATCTCATCATGTTAAATTTGAAATGGCTGGATGTACCCATATGTTCTAAGCTAACAGTTTCTTTTCTCGTACTTCTCGCTTGTGGAACTCTCTTCTGGCGTGTCATTTCCCAGTTATCGTTGATCTTCAAAAATGTAAATGCAATGTCAATCGTTATCTTCTGCCTTCCTAATTCTTGTTCTTTTCTTTTTCTCTCTTTAATAATCTTTTTTCTTTTTCTCATATTCTTTCGCACTCAGTAGCGCCTCGCGTCTTAGTGTCTTGATTTGAGATGACATGATTACAAATTAATATACTGCATCATGTAAGTGTCGTCTGATATACGAATGTTCTTTATCTTATGTCGTACAAGTACTCTGTGCTGTAAGTGTCACATAAATGCCTTGTGTTCTGTACGTGGCTTGTATCATGCTAATGTCCTGTAAGTGCCAATTAAGTATCTTGTATTAGGTATGTGTTTTGTATCAAATAAGTGTCATTTGTTATTTAAATGTTTTGCAATATATGCTATTTAAATGCCTTTCATTCTGTAAGTGTCACGTAAGTGTCCTGTATTATGTAAGTGTCACGTAAGTGTCCTGTACCATGAATGTTTCATATAAATATGAATTTCCTGTTTCGTGTAAATGTCCTATAAGTTTCATGGTTCTTGTGTCATGTGAGTCTTCAATGTTGTGTAGAGTCCTGTATCAGTCTTCAGCGAAAGGTGGGTGACTGAGGCGAGCTTGGTTCGTTTGAAAGGGGCTGGCCTTGATTTTCTCTTTTAGGTCAAGCCTACGTCACATCGGGGTAGTTTCCTGTGGAGCCTTCCCCTTGGTTAGGTTAGACAAGCTTTTGTGTACCTAGTTAATGTGAGTAAGTGTTGTTCCCGGCCTGTCCCCGACCACATCTTTGGTTATGATCCAGGTTGAGATTCCCAACCTCCCCAGTTTGTTTTTGGCCCCTTTTATCTCAACTGGGTCAGCTTTATATTTTCCCATGGCCGTATAATTTTTGTCCTTCTCCCACTCCCTTAGCGAGAGAGCTTCTTGATTTTGTCCAAATGGGCAGAATACAACGGCCTCTCATTTTTCAGGGTTGGACGGACCCTACTAACATCAGTTATGTTTAGTTGATTTTGTGTATCGTTTTAGTTTCTTACTGGGTTCATCTCCCGCCCCTTTCATTTCATTCATCCATAAATGTTTAATTGTACATATATAATCATTATATTTTTATGGCATGGGGGGCGTTTTGTAGGTCCCCCCTTGTGAGGATGCGGTATTATGGTGTATTGAGGATTGATTGGTGACAGACGAGTTCTTATGGTGAATGTGGAAATTGTAATGTATGAATGGGTCGTGAATCGGATTAGCTAGGTATAAGATAGTTAGTGATGACCAGTCTCAACTCCCACCCCCATTTCGGCCTTGTGCCATAATTGTGTAATTTTTTCACAATAAATATCGAGTCCTGTATCATATATAAGTGTTTTCTGAGTTATTAATGCCAGTGTATCATGTAAGTGCCCGGTAAGTGTCAAATAAATATCTTGTGTCATATTAATGTCCTATAAGTGTCATTTAGATATCCTGGATGATATAGAAGTCTTATATAAGTGTCTTCTTCCATATAAGTGTACTGTGCCATACATTGTAAGCGAATAATTCTGTTTCAGATTTTTGTCATGTAAATATTGTATAAGTGTTCTATAATTGTTAAATAAGTGTTTTTACAGGGTGGAATTGTTAGTCCCGCATCAAACTTGTTTTTGAATTCAGAATTGTTCTCCCAGGCAATTCTGATGAATGGGTGATGAGAAAAGTCTCTGTTAAAATAAGTAATATTTACGATAAATATTACTTATTTTGACAGCGACGTTTCTCATCACAATGACATCAGTGTTTAGTAAGTAACTTACTAAACACTGATGTCATTGTGCTTCTATAAAAGTAGTCAACCAAATCTGGAAAGCTCAGTTTACGCTGTTATTAAACTCTCTCTGGGGCGAGGAGAAGTGATTGATTCATGCTTTTCCAAGAGCAATCGTGTGAAAGCGAGTGCAATGGTGTTAGATGGAATTTGAGCCAACACCATACCAATCCCACTTTCGGCACTGATAAGTTCAGTGCAATACACACATCAATCTGAATAATTGGCTGCTATTACAGTTTTAATAGACAGCATCATCATTTTAGCCACGTGTTTCCTGGCCTTATCGCATCACAAGACGCATGCCACTGCACGTGTTCTTTGACCTGTATGACGTCATTTCATTCATCACATGTCTTATTATTCCTTGTTCAAGAGTTTGTTTTTCAAATCTTATCATTAGATCTGAACTTCTTAGAATCAATAAATTGTTTTAATGCATAGCATTGGTAAGTTGACGCACGAATTGGTGCCGAGAAGAGGCGCTATCAAAATTAGGAATATTTACATACTGACTAAATATTGATGGAATCCATTTTTGGTACACTTTAGGGAAACTGTCTAAATACCAAACTATAAGTCTCTTATTCTTTGTCGTCTTTATTCCTCTTGTTCGTTTTTTTTTTTTTTTTGTTTTTAAAAAAAGAAAAAAATTGTCTGTGGAGTAATTATCCATGTTTATGCGAAAGTGGCAAAAATGCTCAACAAACAGAATACACAAAGTTTCCAATAAACAATATTAAAAGAAAGAAAAAGAACAGGGGAAAATAATACTAAGCAAACAATATATATGTAAGTTAAAACTAGAAAAAGCGCCGTCCTGGGTATGACGATAAACTACATCCAACAGCAAGGCCTCTGATGAGGAGGCTTTGAGGAGCGTGGAACCACCTCTTAATTGCTAGTATTCCCAGGTCCATCCTGACCCGGGATGGTAGTATCTGTTAGGGTCCCAGCTACGGGCAAATAGTGAAGCTCCAAAATGGGGTCACAAGACTATGAAAGTGTAAAAATACCAGCAATACGTTTTTGTAAAAAAAATTATCAGCAATAAATTTTTTAAGAAAATATTAAATATTACCAGCAACACATTATTACCAGCAATACATTTTTGGAAAAAAAATATTACCAGCAATAAAAATCTTGTCGGCATTAAATAACCCATTGGGGTTGATATGCCGTAAAACAAAACAAACTGAACCAAACTAGTCAAAGCAACAGTAAAAAGTCAAGAGGTTCACAAAGCAAGAATGGTGTTCATATGGAAAAGTAATACAGTCAAGGGATTGTAGCGTTCTGATTTCAAAACAAGAAAGAACAAAAATATGGCGGATGAGGCCGAGAAGTGGTCTATTTTTATATTATTTACATAATTCGGACTTTCGTTCTCGTCTTTATTGCCATTATTTACATTGTCCGGCCTTCTTCATGTGATATCCGTTGGAATATAAAACCGATCCCTTTATTTAGCTCACCAGGCTAGTTCCATTAAGTTTTCTGGATAACTCAGTTTCAGTTATCTCCCTTTAGTGACTCAACTTACCAAGTTTTTGTTCACGTCTGCTTTGAACTCACAACTCTTTGGGTCAAGTCACTAGTTTACTTTGACCAAGGCTTTTATCCACTGAGCCATGTGTCCTTAATCTATTTTTATTGGTTAGGAAGAAATCCCAGCATACATTTGTATGATTTGTCTATAAATTTGGGGAGGGGAATGTTTTTAGCAGTCGTTCCCATGACAGGAAATTTTTTATGACATCGGGGTTTTAGTATGATCCCTGTGAATATGTGATATAGGCTGGGTTGAATGGAGATGGGTGGATTTTTTATGGTGAATGAGCTAATTGTAAGAATGAATGTGTCATGAATCAGATTAGCTAGATATAGTCAGTATCGACCAGCCTTTCCCCACTTCCACTTGTGCCACATGAAATGTATATTTCAAAATAAACATTCCCATGATTGGATCCAACATAACGTCATTTCATGTATCAGCTCTGTCAAGGTTGACAATCAGAGTAACAGCTTCTTTTTTTTTTATTTCTGTACAAGTAATGGCGAAAAAAGGCCGTTTCCATACAGGAAACATTCTGAATTCGTTGACCTTATAGTTAATGTTGCTGTCAGTTGAAATTTATAAAACCTTTCTCTTAAAAGAGTTTTTCAGGAAATTAATCTTCTAAAGTTCACTAAATACTATTGCTCTGTCTAATACTGATGAAAGTTCCCTTCCAAAGCACCACACAGAAGAAAGAAAACTTAATAGTATTGGTGTGTGTTGTTACAGTGTTGCACAAGCTATACACGACTATAATCATTTCTGGTCTATAATCTCACTGCTGACATCTTAATATCAATTGGTTTGCTGGTCTAACGGATTGTGATACTATTTGTCGTTGCGCGGTAAAACGGGAGAAAGTTTTGTAAAAACATAAGAAAGTGTTATGTGCTGAGAGACATTGAAACGAGACGGGTTAATATAAAAAAAACCGTGGGAAGAATTGAAGATTTAATTCACACATAAACGACATGAATTGTATGTTGAACAATTTGAACAATGGAAAAGTAACCCAGACTTAAGGGGCAATGTTGATTGGCACACAGCTGCAAATGCAAGCTGTAAAGCAGAAATTTCATTTTCGTAAACAATGAATTTGGAGTTGATTCTCCTGGCCAAAAGTAATTCGAGCCGGGGGCGGGGAGTGGATAAGTCACCCACGATCACTGAGGAGGTTTAGTGAGAGGTTGGGAGAAGGGAATTCCCCAAAATTATGTCTATAAATAAATACGAATATGCGAAGCAAATTCACCTGTAGGAAACGAGTCAGAACAGAAGAGACAGAGGTAGAAGAGAGAAGTGAGGCCCACATGATTATCTGCCGAAAAGAAGCCTCTGAATTCAGCCTTGTGCCAAACTCTACCAACAACAGAAAAGCAGATTTTTGCCAGATTGATGATGGTATCACTTTCGATGTAGATGAAGGCTGGGTTGATAACTAACTGCATGCGAACTCTGATATAAACCAGTTATTGTATGGAGGACTGATATAAAATCTATATTTACTTTTGTTTAATTTATTCCAGTGTTAATATTCCTGTACGTCATTGGCCTGCTTGAACTAGCCCAACACAAAGATACCTACGGCGATTTGATCTTAGCTGCCTTATGATCAAACTTAAATCACAATGTGGGATAAGGTTAGCTCTGGATTGAAGCAGTCACAATTACCCCTGGGAAAGCTATGAAGGTAGACGCCTCATAGGCTGACAGAAGGATTGGATAATTCACCAAAGTTCTTAAAGTGTAGAACTGCAAAAGAGTATTTCCAACAAGCAGGAAAGCAAGAAGCAGAAGGCATTTATTATTTAGAGAGTTCTGGATTAAAGAAGCACATTTCTTAAAGACGATTGCAAGGTAGAATGCATTGTGGGAATCCAGATTATACTGTAAATGACAGCAGAAACTGTAGATAGAATTACATGCATACAGTGATGTGCAGAGTTTTTGGTGGTGTTTGGTGATGTCCAGAGCCATCTCCTTGTTTGGAAGCCTCTAAGACTCAAGTAGGGGTCCTATATGGCCTAGTACCAAGGAATGTGAGAAAGGAAGACATTTTAAATATGTAAAAACAGATGAAGCATAATATAAACACTTTATTCAAAGTAAATATAAACTAAATTTTATTTCACTCTTTGATTGTGTCCCCCCCCCCAATATGGATGCCTGGGACCCTCGCACCGTCTGCCCCACCTTCTGCATGCTACTGCACCTAGCTATAGGTTTTTTTTAAATCATTTCACTCACTAGGGGTTACTGGACATAGGTTAATATGAGGAAAGAAACACTATTAAGGAGAGAGTACAATAAAAGAACAGGAATTAAGAAAACTATATAACAATTAGTTTTTGTCAGCAGTCTAAGAGAAGGACCACACTGCATTCAAAACTGTAACCATAGGTTTAACTTGTTAGCAATAGTCTTTCTCATCTATTGAGTAGATATCTATCATATATATATATATATATATATATATATATATATATATATATATATATATATATATATATATATCTGAAATGAAGGTGTTAAGCTTAATATTACTAGACATATTAAAATACTAAAGCAAAGAATAAAAAGGGAAGCAACCGGTTTCGCTCCCGCTCTTCAGGCTTCTACGGGAGATTTTAATGTAATTAAAAAACAGAATATGCAATGAAAAAGGAAATGAGTGTGAGGGGAGAAAAAAATGAAGCTAGAGGCAAATGACAGCGAGCCCCAACAGACATTCACGCTGTTTACACAGGGCGGGCCTGCGGGACCCGATGTAAATTCACTCCAGCACCTTTAGATGAAATGAAGAGTGTGAACGGGACAACACGGTGAACCAATCCACACTAAATTTAGCCGCACACCTTCTGTTCTTTAATAGATGCTCACAAATGGCTGAACTGTAGGTGTTCGGGACGAGTCCATCAGATGGCAGGGTATGGTTCCTGATTTTTGTGGGAACGTGTTGCTTAATTCGCATGTCCAGTCGTTGTGTTGTCCTCCCTATGTAGTTGGCACCGCAACTACAATCATATTGATAGATAACAGAATTAATTTGGTGAGGAGGGAGAACGTCTTTACACATTGAATGGAACATAGGCCGTGTTTGAAATACTACACGAAGCTCAACAGAAAAAAAGCAGCGAAGAACACTCGATGAAATTTGCCTCACAAAACTTTCACATTTGGTTCCGATCCAAGACAATCTTAGATAAACTGGACACCTCCCAACACCGCAAATCTTTACACCTCTGAACTTTTCAATTTTGTCTCGGATAACAGACTGAACAACGTCAGGTGGGTAACCTAGAGCGTAAAGGGTATCCCTGACAAAATTGACCTTCTCATCCAAAAAAGACTCAGAGCATATCTTTAATGCTCTATGAAGGAGGGTTCTTATTATGTTTAACTTGCGTTTAGTGTGACAAAAGGAGTCCCAACGTGTGTATAATCCATCAAATGTTAGTTTCCTGTAAACCGATGTTAGAAAACCCTCTGGCGTCCGATGTACCAATACATCCAGGAAGGCCAATTGACAGCAAGACTCCTTCTCAACGGTGAACCGCAGTGCCGGATGGATACTATTCAAAAAAGAAAGAAACTGGTCAGCCTCGTCACCATTGTTGAATAAACAAAAGGTATCATCAACGTACCGACAATATAGTTGCGGACATAGTGCATTCTTTCGTATTCTTTCTTCGTGAAAGCCGACGAATATGTTGGCAAGGGCTGGACCCAAAGGAGAACCCATCGCGACACCGTCAATCTGTCGAAACATGGTGTTGTTGAAACTAAATTCAACAGAAGACGTGGCAAATTTAATTAACTCAACAAATGCCGACTCCGGGATGCTAGGAGGTGACAGAGTACTACGATAAAGCAAGTCGCAGCAAATGTCAATCGTCTCTATGAGAGGTACACAGGTATATAATGAACAGATATCGAAGGAACACATAAACATGCCTGAAGAAGATAAATTTTGAATGTGTTCAACGAAGGAAAATGAATCTTTTATACAAAACCCGCTCAAGCGTTGCAACACAGGTTCCAACAGCGTTGAGAGCCATTGGGCTACTTTGTGTTGGGCTGAACCAACCGTCTTAAAGGAACTCCATCCTTGTAGATTTTTGGGAGAACATACAGCCGTGGACGAATAGACCCAGACGGACGAATTTCATTTGCGGTTTCTTGAGGAAGCACACCAGTTTTTACCAATTTCAGAAGTCATTTCTGAAATTTTACTTCACCAGAAGTGGTTCTGTCACACGTGTCTGCTGATCCAAGCTTGGAGAATTTAGACGTATCTTCTAAAATGGAAGACATCTTAGCTACATAATCGGATCGGTCCATAATAACCACGCCGGCACCTTTATCTGGCCTGGAAATTATCAGGTCATGACTGTTCCTCAAAGAAGTAATCACTTTATATGATAGATGTCTATATATATATATATATATATATATATATATATATATATATATATATATATATATATATATATATATATATATATATATATATATACATATGCTCAAGAGCATATTTAGGTAAACTACACAAAGATGCATGGGTTAAGAGGGAATTAAACAATTTGCAAGGTAGTTTGGCCGCCACAGTATCTTACATGAGCTTTTTTTTTTCTTTTTTTTTTTTTTTTAAGCGTGTCACCCCAAGCAAGGCTGGTGGCCACACTATCACGCATGGGGTTACAGAAGGGTTGGAGGAAGAGCAGATAGGAGTGGTAAAGGAAGGGATGTGGAGAAAGAGAAGGACGGAGGGTCGATCAAGGCAGGGGGGTTACAGAAGATATAGAGCGAGAGCAGATAGGAATGAAAGATGAAAGGAAGTGGAGAAGGGAAGTGGATAGATCAAGGCAATTGGAGATGACGATTGACGCTACACTTAAACCGTTGGAGATTGTATTTGTCAGGGAAACAGTAATAGGGAAGGGAGTTCCATAGGCGAGATGTGCGAGACATGAAGCTATTGGAGTAGAAAAGACGTCTACATCTAACAGTTTCAACGGTGAAGGGGTGGGAACGGGATGCCAGCCTCGTATGACGCTTAAATTCACGAGGCTTAGGGACAAGCGAAAGCAACTCCTCGGAGCAATTACCGTGGAAGTACTTGTAGAAAAGGCAGAGCGATGCAACATCGCGTCTGTGAGAGAGCGACTGCAGACGAGATGACAGATCAGGGCCAATCACATTGCATATCCGTCTCTGGATCTTATCAAGAACCCCGAGGCAACACGCAGGGGCCCCAGACCATAAATGGCAGCAATACTCCATGCAAGGGCGAATGGTAGACTTATAGACTTGGAGGATCGATTCCGGGGAGAAGAATTTCCTAGCTCGGCACAGGGAACCAACTTTTCTTGCGGTGGATGATGCAACTGACTCGATGTATTTGTTCCATCTCAGATCAGCGGACAGCGTGAGACCAAGCAGTCGCAGAGAGGAGCTCTCGAGAAGTTGGTCCTCAGACATTCTGATGGGATGCAGGGATGGGTCCTTGTGGTGGTTAATGGAGAGCAGTTTTGTTTTAGAGGCGTTAAAGTTGACCATCCATTTCTCTCCCCAGTCCACAACCGATTGGAGGTCCTTTTCAATTTGAGCTGCCAGGTTAATTTTGTCCGCCTCACTAGATTTGTGCTTGAGGCAGGAGTAAATAGTAGTGTCGTCAGCGTAGATACCGACTTGGGAGTCTATGGCGTCAGGAAGGTCGTTTATAAATATGAGGAACAGAGTAGGGCCAAGGATGGAGCCTTGAGACACCAGCGTTAGTGGGATAGGAGTTGGAGAAGAATCCACTGAGAACAACCTTCAAATCCCGGTTTGATAGGAACGATTGAATTAGGTCAAACAATCGACCTGTGATACCATAAGCCCGGAGCTTGCGAAGGAGGCCGGCATGCCAAACCCTATCGAATGCTTTGGAGATGTCAAGGGCCACGGCACGGGCTTCGCCGTTATTATGGATAGCTTGGTAGACAAATTCAGTGATGGCCGTAAGCACATCGGCAGTAGACCGGGCAAAGCGGAAACCATACTACTTGTCTGAGAGCAGATCGTGGGATATCAGGTGAGTAGAATATTAATTAGTTGGTGACAATATGTACAATTAATATCCTGATTATTTTTGTTAGTTACGCATTTATTTTTGCTGCAGCTATTGCTGTTGAGGTCTTTGCTGCCGAGGTCTTTGCTGTTGAGGTCTTTGCTGTTGAGGTCTTTGAGTGATGTGGTTTTTGTTGTTTGGTAAAGCTCTTCGTGATTCTCTAGTGCCAGTCTACAGGATTTGATGAAGGACTGTCTTCATTAAGAGCAAAAGAATTCATTTGCTTGAAGCCATTTTTAATCATTGTTCAGAGAAAAGGGTATTCTGTAGCTGTTGACTGGATGATCGATTTGTTTTCTACAGCTTATCAATCTTTTTTAAAGTCAGAAATTTTTTTATTTGAAGATTATAATGATTTAATGACACAAGTCTTAATAAGTAACCCATAGCTGGGGGGAGGTGGATTCATACTTTTCCCAAGGGTATTTGTAAGTGAATATAGCATAAGTGAATATAGTGAACCCAACCTGAATTGGAACTCAGCTCGCCGATTAACCACTCATCTAGGTACTGACCAAGCTCGATGTTGCTTAACTTTGATGATCACATGGGAACCAGTGTTTCAACATGATATGGCTGTAAACCTGTCTGTAGCTGATAGTTTGGACATTTTTGAACATGTAAGGTAGTTCAAGGAGAGTGATTTACTTAAACACTAACTCATCCACACTTTTTTTTTCTAACAATTATAATGACATGTTATTGTCAAAATATCTGGCATTAAGAGAGAATGCAGGGAAAAGTGGATTCATGCCTTTTAGCTGAAATTCAGATTTGATCTAAGAATCCTGTTTTCACTGATGATCAATATTTAACCCTATACCATCAATGTGCAGGTAGTGTAATAGCTATCAGTGCTGAAGGTGGAACTGGTTTGCGCTTCTGGAAAGACATGAATCTATTTATTGTTCTCCCATCTATGGATTAAATAGCAAGGTAAGCTGAATTCTCTAGCCTAGGACGGCAACCAGTCTATGATAAAGATAAATCAAAATCTGCATGAGGGGTGACAACTTCTGCATCTTTTTTCTAGACACACTCACTGCTGCTATGGTTGCAGTACGCATGGTGCATCTTAACCCTAATGGATTACCAGACAATACCTTTCATGTAGGAATAATTTAAAGCTAATTAAATATTCATTTTTATGTCAGATTCACTATTTTAAATTAAAATTGAAATTAAATTAACCTAAAATATTACCCAAAAACTAAAAAAAAAAATGCATTTCTATGAATAATTTTGATTTATACACACATAGACACACACAGACACACACAAACACAAACACACACAAACATACCAGCCAATGGAAGAGAACTAAGAGACTAAATCTAAATCATGAAGGAAAAAGAAAAAAGACCGATAGCTACGTAAGATTTAACACAAAGTACTCAATGCCTCTAGCAAATAGGCCAAGACAGAGCAGTAACGTAAACCCAACGAAACAGCACAAAAAATCCAAATTATTACTCTGAGTTTATTGCAGAGTGATCTTCAAACAGCACTTTTTTACTGATTAGCACACACACACACACACACACACACACACACACACACACACACACACTCACACACACACAAACACACACACACACACACTTTCTCTCTCTCTCTCTCACACACACACACACACATATATATATAAATAATATTATAATATATATATATATATATATATATATATATATATATATATAACATAGAAATAAATACTTTCGAAAAAAACAAAAACACAAAAAAACAACCAAAATCTTTTTTCAGTTATTTTATCCATATATTATATATATATATATAGATATATATATATAGATATATATATATCTTTGCAAGAGTATAAAATCCAGGTAGAGCTCTATGAACAAGACATAGCAAGAATATAATATAAAAGGTTCAAAGATTAATAATTCATGGTTATAATTTATTTATTACATTTGAATCGTAATCATCATCCAATTCATCAGGCCTACAAATTTCAATTTTGAATTTGTAGGTCTGAGGAATTGGATGATGATTATAATTCCAATGTAATAAATAAATTATACCCATGAAATATTAGTGTTTGAGCCTTTATATATATATATATATATATATGCTAAAATATAATTTTACGGTATGCTATATTTATGGGTTAAAGTGCTCAATATCATGGATAGAATGTATTTAAATATAAAAGTGGACAATGAGGTCAACACCCAGTGTGAACAGTCTATTTCATGCTTGTACTAATCTTCAGACAATCAGTATGTTGTGATGTGACTGAGTTCATAACTGATATGTTGAAGAACAAAAATTAGCCTGAAGATTTGGTGTTGACACAAATGCCTTTTTCCACTTTGTCATACCTTTTAGCTAATATATATATATATATATATATATATATATATAGGGTCAAACACTAATATATCATGGTTATAATTTATTACATTAGAATCATAATCATGATCCAATACATCAGGCCTACAAATTCAAAAAGATATATTTTCCAATTTCTTTTGGAATTTGTAGGTCTAATAAATTGGATCATGATTCCAATGTAATAAATTATAACCATGGAATATCAGTGTTTAAGCCTTTTATATTATATATATATAAACAAACAATATATATATATATATATATATATATATATATATATATGTTTTATTATAGATGACTGACAAAGTACTGCAATTACTTAATTAATATTTTATTATTATTTAATAATTGTGTATTTAGCCAGCACTCTCCTATTGCATAAAAGAGGGATTGCTACCCAAATACACAATTCTTAAATTACAAGACTTTCAATTGCTAGGGAAGTAGATAATAATTTCTCTGTTTAACTCACAGGGATGTCTACTCATCCATCCACTAAATATCATATCTATTGTGATAAGAAATAATGTTGGATTAAAAAGTTCAATAATTGCTTTAAAAAGACATATAACTGTATGCTTGTATGTGTCTATGTATATATATATATATATATATATATACATATATATATATATATGTTAAACAGACAAGATAAAATGCTCAAAATGATAAATTAAAATTTTTTATTTTATTTTAATTTCATTTTATTTTATTTTTATCTTTATTTTATTTGTTTATTATCAATGTTCTATTTCTTAATATTAAGCACTTTACTTACCAAGACTGCTCACCATAAAAAAACAACATCCTCCAAAATTACACTGGTCAAACCTTTTTTAAGAAACACAATATTTGTTGTTGTTGCTATTGTTATTATTATTATTATTATTATTATTATTATTATTATTATTATTAATATTATTTGTGTATGTTATGTTTCCTTCCTTGTATCCTGTAGAGTTGGGTCCAAACTATGGTCCTTAAGCCCTATTGAATAATCTTCATTTAATTGATAGCACTTTTCTTAGTATATGGGATGTTCCTGATAGGGCGCTCTTCTGGACAACTTGTTTATTATTATTATCATCATCTATCTATCTTTGTACATTATATATAAATATATATATACAGGCATAATAGGCTTATGAAAGAAACTCTAAAAAAGGACATGATGATGATGATAATAATAATAATAATAATAATAATAATAATAATAATAATAATAATTAATGGGATTCCTGGCAGCCCATATCTTAAAGAATTGCAAAAAATTGTACTCACAAGTACACCTTGCACATTACAAAGTGCTTTATCTCTGTAAAATATATCTGATCTTAGTTTTTTTGGGGTGGGTATGGTATACAAAAATGATCAGGGTAAAATGTCATGAAGCCATTTCTGACCGTAGGTTTCTACTTTGGACAGGTGATTAAAATTATGTGTTTACTTGGCATGTCAACATACCAGAGCTACAAAAGATTAATTTTTGTGGAACTGCACATATCATCTGCAAAATCCTCTCCATCTAAATGACACATCCCAAATGTGCATAGATAACTCTCTAAAAGGCTATTTTTCACTCACAGACCCCAAAATTGACTTGGTAATTAGGCATTTAAAATTATTCTGTGGCAAGATAATACTACACACAATAATACTAACTATCATAAATTATGTAACTCAAAGAGAAAACAATGACAAAATTATTATTAATTAAGATGTTCCACATGACTTCAAATTTAGGTTAGCAAGGAAACCCCTACAGGCACTTAAAAGAGCAAGAAATTGACTGAAACCATGTTCTTGAAAAAAATGTTTTAAGAGGAAGATTTTATAAATTTCAACCAACAGTAGTACAAAATGCTCTGTCAATGAATGCTGAATGTTTCCTTATAAAAAAAATTACCATTATCATTAAGCCATTAGACATGATAGAAGCTTGATGAGAATAATGTTGTCCTGGGTATGATGATAAACTACATCAGGCAGCAAGGTCTCTTGACTGGGAGGTTGCAGGTTTTGAGGATAGTGGAACTACCTCTTAATTGCTGTTATTCCCAGGTTCACCCTGACCAAGTTTAGTAGCACGTATTAACATCTCAGCTATGGACAAATAGTAACCCCTCCCCACAAAAAAAATCAACAGTATATTTTTATAATAAAATGACCAACAATAGATTTTTTATAGCAAAATGACAATCAAAGCAACACTAAAAAAATTGTTATGATAATTTTTATATAATAATTTTATAATGTTATATAAATTTATTTATAGAATTTACATTAGTCGAACTATTGTCCTCATCTTTGTCGCCATATTTGTCACAACGTTTCGGCCGTTGTACACTCCGGCCTTCTTCAGGTGGTTGGAATTTCGAACTGAACCCTTTATTTCAATCACTGGGGTAGACTGTTCTAGTTCCACGTGCCATGTTTGATGGATGTCAGTTATCAGTTATCTCCTGCTAATTTTCCCTCTGAAAGTTCTCCACTGCCTTAACCGGGTATTGAACTCACACTCTTTGGGTCTGTCACTGGATCTAACCAATGCCTTTATCCACTGTGCCATGTGTCCTTGAGTAAAATTACCAACAATACATTTTATGATCTACAAAATATATATCTAGAAAACATACCTTTACTCTGAAAGTAAAAAAATGTACAAAATATCTGTAGTTGAAAGCATAAAATTTCGTACACAATATATAGGTTTTGGTATATTTGAAGACACACATTTTATGCAGTGTTGTTTCCATTTGAGCGGGGGGTAGTGAGAAGTTGCGTTGTTGCATTCTCTTTCATCTTGGAATATTCTTCTGTTCGAGTACAATTTGATTTTTGAAGAGGAAGAAGTGGCAAGATCTGGGGAATATGGTGGTTGTCAGACCTGAGGAATGTTGTCCTTAGGCAAAAACTGCTGCACAAGTCATGGTCACTGATCGAATCTCTGTGATGTGGTGACACGGCCACACTCTACACACTTTCCTTCCAATGAGGGAGAACACTATAATTTAGTGTCCATATGCAACATAGTTCAAAGTCAATCTGTGCCAATCAGCTTCACTCTGCAAACTTTAACTTCATTATCATGGCAACAGTCCCAATATTTTTTGATCAAGCCTTTTATATATATATATATATATATATATATATATATATATATATATATATATATATATATATATCTGTGTGTGTGTGTGTGTTTGTGTGTGTTTCAGAGCGAGCATCCTCACCTTGTTTGTTTTTATCCTTATTTCAGCCATTCTATAATTTAGATATATCTCATGTTTCTCTTTCAAGTGGAATTTTATATATTATTTTTTCTATAAGTACTTGCCAAAACATAATGCTGATAGATCATTACTACTGCAGAGAGTTTGGACCTCAATGGATGACCCGCACTTTTGATCTTGTTTCAGTCTACATTAAACTTAGTATATATATATATATATATATATATATATATATATAATTTTTTTTTTTTTGTTTTGTCATCCACAGACAGACTGTTTCGCTGTTTCACAGCTCATCAGTGTGGCTAGACGTCCGGTTGCCTCTAGCTAGGATCGAAACCCGACTGAATTTGCATCAGCTTACGGTACGGGATGAAGGTGAATTTTAGCGTGTTTATTCTTAGATTTGGATAAACACACAGTGACTGAGAGTGACTCAATTCTGTCGAAGAGTCGTGTATATATATATATATATATATATATATATATATATATATATATATATATATATATATATATATAGATAGATAGATAGATAGATAGATTGATGCACATGCAGAAAAAGAGATAGCATTTTTATGAATGAAGAGTGAAAAGTGTGATGGATGGGAGAGGGAGAGAAAAGAAGAGAAGATGGTTATGGATTTGTGTGTCCCTGGTGTATTTATTTGTGTGTCTTCTTTGCCTCTGCTCTTCATCCTGTGACAGATCCGTCTACCGCTCAACTCCCCACCTTCACAGTCTTGTACAATTCCTAATATAGACTCCTACATTATCCACCATTCTCCAATGTTTATTTTTCACTCTGGCTGGAATGTTTTTCCCCTCTGTCTATCAGATACAGACATGCTTACTTTTACTTCCTTGAGCTGTGTCCTTCCCCCTCCCACCCCACGCAACCCACTTGCACCATTTCCTCTTCAGTTGCAATCAAAATATGTCCAACAAAATGTCTATATCTACATTTGCATTTATTTATAGAAATAGGGGCCCAAAAGCGGAACAAGACATGAACGGTGGAGGTCATATGTATTTTGTAGACTTGTCTGTGTAGAGGCTTATACGTGTCGATGTATATACACTATAGGCCAATAGTTTGGGGATAGCCTCCAGATTTCGAATAAACGCCTAAAAAATTGAAGGTTACATGCCATTTTTAAAATTAATCTACTAGCCCATTCCCTCCCTGAAGGGTTTTTATTGTGTAATCAATAATAATTAATAATGAAATTAACCTTTTACTGGATAAAGTTTATGTAGTGATATGTAAACAACTGTCTAATTAATATAACTAAGGCATAGAGACTATATAAGTGCCCAAGCAATGGTGGGGGGCTGAATACGATACGCGAGATTAACGTCTGGGAAAATACGAAAGAAATCAACTTTCAATAACAGTTTTCACAAGATTTGAACACTTTTTGTCTAATCTACTTTACTGGCTAATGATAATCTTACAGCTGGCAGATTTTCAATTTTAGATAACTCCATCTCTAAAAAATTGGATGACATACACCAATAGGTTAAATAGTTTCAGCATCCAAACTGACTCGGAGTTAAATAAACCAAAGAAAGCATGAAACTTACTAATTATTAAATCCAGATCTATATATATATATATATATATATATATATATATATATATATATATTTGATCCTGTTGAAAGATAGGGAAAAACACTACTTGGTTTCAGTGAGAAAATGAAGGAAAGGTAGAAGGCTAGATAGAAGTGGGGAGAAAGAAAGAGACAGATTCAGATTCAGATTAAGCTGATAAGAACAGATACTACACTTTGATCTTAATATTTATTCGTTATAAAATAACAAAATATGCCACAAGGGCGAAGTTGGGGGAGGTGGAAAAGGAGTGGTATTCTCTAGTCTTAACTCATAACTAGCTAGACGCTCTCATGGACCCAATCGTACTGACAATAATCCTTTCACCATAATACCACATTTGCAACAAAAACTCTCGCTCCACAATTACCAAAATACCTCAAGTATTCCACTAGAACCCTAATATGGAATTTTATTCACAGAAAAACAGGGCAGGGGGATACAATGAATATATACAAGGAAACCTGAAAAATAAATATGTGTTAGTATCGGGTCCCGCCCAATGGTGAAAATGCGGCAGAAATCCTGGTTAACTGGGTAGAAATGAAAGACATTGGTCATATCTGATCACTCCAGAGAACAAGAACATCTGTCACCTAAAAGGGTTGGGAGGGGATGGGGTAATAAAATACATGTGGGACAAATAAGGGGGCCTAAGCACTTGCATTCTCTAGCTAGTTCTGACAGAGTTGGTCAATCGCCTATCTTACCTTAATTTCTTAGCCGAAAGCCGGAGAAACGATTGTATTTTCTTGCCACCCCACGCTAGCAGGAAGTGACACAAGGTCAGTTTAATGTGGAGAACACGAGCTGGTGCACCCGGGCCCGGTCCCAAAATAGCCCATACCCTTCAACCGTTGGTTGAACAGGCGTCGGTATTACTACCGATCACTCCCCTCTTTAGTGCAATGAGGTAGGTAATGCTGCGGCAGCTGTTTTCCGTGACCGGGCATCTCTCAGTAATATTTTCAGTTGCACTGTGTCCACAGAGACACGACTGAGTTGCGCTCTGTCCGAAGAGAGAGAGAGAGAGAGAGAGAGAGAGAGAGAGAGATGAAATGTAGTTTATCCCCCCGAGGGCAGATACTACACTTTGATCGTAACCAAAAAGGCTGAGAAGCGATTGTATTTACCAGACAGTAACATCCCAGGCCAAAAGCCCGAGGGGCAATGTCAAATGCGATAAAAACGGTATTTTTCAGGCTCACGGTATCGAACGACGAAAACCGAGTAAGGCAATCGCCAAAAATCCAGTTACCATAACATCGCGTGCTGATTTTAAAAAAGAAATTATTTAGGGAAATGTACGTAAAACGGGGATTTGGCTAGTATACATTATACTACTAATAGTCAATATACATTTTGTCCCTCAAAACTTGCAGTTATACCAAATGTAGGAGAAAGCACCGTTTGATTTTAACTCTTTCTTTTTGGTATTTAATGTGCGTAGAAAGGATGCAAATTATTGTTCATTTACAAATGTTCTCACCTAATCTAATGACAATTTTCAAAGATTTTAGGAGACGAAAGCATTTGTAAAGTAACAATCATTTGGACAATTTCTAAATGCACAAATCCGAAAAAGAAATATCTTGTTTACACATAAGAAAAACACAATAAATTAAACATATATACATGCATACATTCATACATACATAAACAAACACACATACACACACACACACACACACACATACATATATATATGCACATTTCATTGAATACGTCAGACAAGGTCCTTTGATTTAGTTTTTTATACAATTTCCCATGCAATCTAATAACTTTTTCTTTTCAGATCATAAATTATATAAAAACTGTCCGAATGTTCTATTTTTCAAGCGCTTTCGGCTATACATTTAGCCATTTTCAATTATTATAATTATATAGGCCATACTACAACATGTTTGACACGAAGACTCACTTTACACCTTTCTGACCATAGCTCAATTAGATCTCATTTAAATATTCATGGAGACCTACCGGACACTATCCGTAATATACTTGTTGGCAACAGAAATATAATAGCATCATCTACTTTCAAAAAATGGCTAAAAATAATGGAAGCCTTATTAATAAAAACAAAACAAAACGACAACACTTAATAGTATGAACTATGAACATGGACACAATATCTTGACCGTGCTTTGAAAAATGAAAACATTATATAAATACATACATGCAACAAACTATTTCTTATTTAACAGTTAAAATATTTCATCCTTGAAAATGGCTAAATGTATAGCCGAAAGCGCTCGAGAAATTGTATAAAAACTAAATAAAAGAATCTTGTCTGTCGTATTCAGTGAAATGTGCATGAAAGAAGGATTACTGCCTAAATACACAAATTTAAAATGTTGTCTTTGAAGACAATATCAAAAAGTGGGGGACTGAAATTATATATATATATATATATATATATATATATATATATATGTATGTGTGTGTGTGTGTATATATATATATATATATATATATATATATATATATATATATATATATCAATCTCCTAATGCCTTTCATAAACTAAGAAAAGTATTAAGAGATAGGGAAATGTCTTTAGAAAGAAAGACTGCCGAACTGCTATGTAATATCTAATCTCCTATATGGCAGTGAATATATATATATATATATATATATATATATATATATATATATATATATATATAAAACAAACAACTCGCACGCGCGAAATTAAAAATATAAAATGCAAACAATTTACCCGTCACATCCTGTATATATATATATATATATATATATATATATATATGCATATATATATATATGTATGCATGTGTATATATATATATATATATATATATATATATATATATATATATATATATATATATGAAGAAATATAGTCTTAAGATGTGCTATATTTATGGGATAAAGTGCTCAATATCAGAGATAGAGCATGTGTAAATATAAAAGTGAACATAGAAGTCAACACTTAGAGGCGACAGTCTGTTTCATGCTAGACGCAATCGTCAGGCCACGAGTGCTGTTATTATGCACGCACGCACACACACACACACACACACACACACACACACACACATATATATATATATATATATATATACATATCTATATATATATATATATTGTGTATTTGGGCAGCAATCCTGTTTTATACAAGTTTCGTTAAAGAGGACTGACAAAGTACTGTGATTAAGCTTTTTATCTTATTATTCCTTGTGTTTGCACAAGTATTTTCTCTTCTAGACACAAGTGTTTAAAAACCGTCCAAAAGCTCTGCATATCCGAGTGCTTTCGGCTATTCTTTAAGCTCTTGTCAAGGGCGATTTCTATTTGTATGTTTATTTTTAACTGAATGTGTGTTTTTATGTATGCTCATAAAGGTAGAGGAATGTTTTATTTTCCAAAGATTACAAAGAACAAAATTCCAAAATTACAGAGAAGCGATATTATTCAAATGCACCTCAAGGAACTGTGTTCCTGATCAAACGAAACTCATGAATAATTATATTGGTCATACCTCTACATGCCTGTCCAGACGACTCAAGTTACATCTACCTGATCATAGCACAATTAGGAGTTTAAACACCAACGGAAACCTACCGAACTCCATCCACAACATGTAGAAAATAAAAGTATAAAATCTACATGTAAAAAAAAAGATTAAAAATAATGGAAGCACTGATAATAAAGAAGCAAAAGCCAACATTCAATAACATTAACTGAGAACACGGCCACAATATGCTAACCGTGTTTGGAAAGTAAAATATTCCTATAACTTTAGACTCACATCTGACCTTGCGCTATCCTCTACCTTTAGAAGAGACAGATCAGGCCGAGAATGGGGTATGATTGTCATATTTTTTCTCGATTGAGTTCAAAAGCATCCCCAAGACCTTGTGGGTGATAAATTATTTTTCAACCTCCAACCTCTTTCTCACAGACGAGACTTAACTGTTCAACTGTTTAACTTTCAACCTTCAATCCCTTTTCCACAGACGGGACTTAACTATATCATCATAATAACTGTTTAAGTCTAGTGTTAACCATTATCTTACCCAGCTATCGGTATAAACTGCCACAACGTAACCGTCTACCTCGAGCGCACCCCGGATCTAATACAGAGTGAACCTCACTGTAAAAAAAAAAGGAGCTCTATTTTTACTATTGATGAAATATTGCGCCTATAAATCACAAAAGATCTACAATCGTGTATTATAGAATTATTGTTTGGATCTAACAATCTGAGCCCCCAATACCTAAGTGAAACTCTCCTTTCGTGGGAAGAATTTTCCCTCCTTAAGAGCCAATCCCCTTGAATTGCCTGAACATCAGACAGTTGGGCATGGCTATTTGGGCATTATAGTAACAGACAACGGAATACAGTGGGGAAAATAAGTATTTCACCTGTGCTGATTTTCTGCGTTTGCCACCTTACAAAAATAGGAACGGTCTATAATTTTCAGGGTAGGTCTGTCTTGAAAGTGAGAGATAGAATATTAAAAAAATTCTAAAAAATCACATTATATTAACTTTTGAACATTTATTTCTTTTTTATTGAAAAAATATATTCCACCCCCATAGCAAAACATAACTCAGTATTTGGTCAATAAACCTTTGTTAGCAAGCACAGCAGCCAGACGGATTTGGTTACTAAGTTTTTACAGATCCCAGGGGGATTTTGGCCCACTCCTCTTTGAAGATCCTCTCTAAATCCTTAAGTTTTGTAGGTTGTCGTTGGGTAATTCGAAGCTTCAGCTCTCTCCACAGATTCTCTGAAGGATTAAGGCCTGGAGACTGACTAGGCCACTCCATTACCTTAATGTGCTTCGTCTTGAGCCATTCCTTTGTTGCCTTAGCCATATGCTTTGGGTCATTGTCATGCTGGAATACCCATCCACGGCCCATCTTCAGTGTTCTGGCTGAGGCAAGGAAGTTTTCGCTCGAGGTTTCCCTGTACTTGGCCCCATCAGTCTTTCCCTTGACTCAGCATAGTCGTCCTGTCCCCTTAGCAGAGAAACAGCCCAAAAGCAAAATGTTTCTATCACCATGCTTAGTGATTGGGATGGTGTTCTTGGGGTCAAAGTCAGCTTTTTTTTCCTCCAAACATGGCAAGCCAAGTTGATGCCACAAAAGCTCAATTTTAGTCTCGTCTGACCATAGCACCTTCTCCCAACCCTCCTCTGAATCATCCAGATGCTCATTCGCAAACTACTGATGGGCATGTGCATGTCTTCTTGAGTAGGGGGACCTTGCGGGCACTATATGATTTCAGTCTACTTTAACGTAGTGTGTTACTAATGGTCATCTTGGTGCCTGTGGTCCCAGCCGCCTTGAGATCCTCAACAAGCTCTTGCCGCATAGTTCTGGGTTGTTTCCTCACCTTTCTCATCATCAGGTTCACTCCATGTTGGGAGATCTTGCATGGAGCTCCAGTCTGAGGGAGGTTGATAGTCAATTGGTGCTTCTTCCATTTTCTTATTATCGCACCAACAGTTGACTCCTTCTCACTTTAGCTGCTTGCCAATCATCTTGTAGCCCATACCAAATCTTGTGCAGGTATCAATTTTGTCTCCGATGTCCTTAGACAATTCTTTCATCTTGCCCATTGTGGAGAGATTAGATTCTGATTCATTGAACGATTCTGTGAACTAGTGTCTTTTATACAGGTGATGAGGACTTGATTAGGAGTAATAATTGAGTAATAGGACTGGTCTATATGCCCCCAGGTCACATAACCGGTCTGTGGGGCCTGAATCATTGCTGGTTGGTAGGGTGTGAAATATTTATTTTTTCAATAAGAAAGAAATAAATGTACAAAAATTAATATAATGTGATTTTCTAGAATATTTTTTATACTTTATCTCTCATTTTCAATACAAACGTACCTTGAAAATTATAGACCGTTCCTATTTGTCTAAGGTGGCAAACTCAGAAAATCAGAACGGTGATGAAATACTTTATTTTGGATATATGAAGGGTCATCGGAATAGCAACCTTCCAGAAACAAAGCAAAGTATAAAAACACAGGAAAATGTTAGAAACAATGAAAAGAGTGCTGAATAGCTACGTAATATCTAATCACCTATAGGGCAGTGAATGTTTGAAAATTTCCTCATGCCTTTCATAAACTAAGAAAAGTATTAAGAAATAGGAAAATATCGTTAGAAACAAAGAAAAAAGTGCTGAACTGCTATGTAATATCTAATCTCCTATATGGCTGTGAATGCTGGACAATCTCCTCAGGCCTTTCATAAACTAAACAAAGTATTAAAAGATATCGGAACGTCCTGGGTATGACGATAAACTACATCCAATAATGTTTCCAGCTATACGTTTTTGAAACAATGATGTTGCCAGGGATACGTTTTTGAAACAATGATGTTGCCAACTACACTTTTTTGAAACAATGATGTTGCCAGTCATACGTTTTTGAAACAATGATGTTGCCAGCTATACGTTTTTGAAACAATGATGTTGCCAGGGATACGTTTTTGAAACAATGATGTTGCTAGCTATACGTTTTTGAAACAGTTGCCAGCTATACGTTTTTTTTAAACAATGACGTTGCCAGCTATATGTTTTTTTGAAACAATGACGTTGCCAGCTATACGTTTTTGATATATCTAGTAAATACTGGATCTGGCATTAAATAACCCATAGTGGTTGATATGCCATAAAACTCCAAACAACCAACCAAAAGATATCGAAACAAATATAAAAGTACTGAACTGTTATGTCACTTCTATTCTCCTGCCAGTGAATGCTGGACAATTTATTTACAGACAAAGAAGAGAACCGAAAAAACACAGATGATGTTCTCTAGACAGATGCTAAGTATACCGTTGTCATAACAAATAAAATAGGAACTAAAGGGGCGCTTATATTTAAAATCAGAAAGTAATGAACTTCAGGAACACATTATGAGGCAAAAGGGTTTGGGAAATTTAACACTCATAGGACTTATTAAAGTCCGGAAGCGTAGAAAGTTACAGTAATCTACCTAATGGGTTTGAGATAAACAGAGATGGTAAACAGTTGAACGTTGTTTAGAGGACAGGAATATTGTGGAGGGCTATGATCACCCAATAAAGCAACGTGAGAAAAAACATATGACTTGTTATTTTCTCGCTCAGTCAACAAAACAGTAACTGTCCTTCCCTTGGACGAAGTTAACTACATTTGTTTTCTAAGTAGTTGATGCCAAATTACTTAATCCTAATTTAGCCTGTGATGAAATAAGTTGGCTGGATAGACACCTGTAACAAGTTATTATGGTAATTGCAGTTCTCAGGTGTAAAATAAAAACTAACACTTGTTTCCTACCTGACTTCAGATATCCACACTTACCTTAACCTTTGACATAACTACTTAACAGCCACACTGTGACTATAGACATACATGTCTGGTTGTGTCTACAATTAAATATTTATGTTTATATATATTACATAACCATCTCTGTTGATATGACTATAGTGTATTTGTTGCTAGGTAAGCTGTTAAGACCGTGTCATGCTAGACATTATTTCTGTCCAAAATATCCTACAAGTCTACTATTCGTTCATTCTTAGAATATTGTTACCAGATATGGTCCGATGCTCCTGCAATATATCAGGAGATTCTTGATGAAATCAGAAGAAAAATCAGCAATGTTACTGGTCCTGATATGGCATCTCGGTTTCAGTCACTTTCCCATCACCGTAAAGTTGTTTCCCTGTACCTTTTTCCATAAATACTTTCATGGTAATTGTTCGGATGGGCTCTTCGCTATGATACCTAGACTTTATGAATTTAAACGCAGTACTAGATTGGCAACAAGGTTTCAGCAATTTAAAGTTGAATTCGCTAGATGTAACCGTAAGTTCTATGCTCACAGTTTCTTTTCTCACTTGTGGAACTCTCTTCCGACTCCATGCTTTCCAGTAAACTTTAATCTTAAAAAAATTAAATGCAATGTCTATCGTTATCTGCTGTCGTCCAGATTACTCTTCTCCTGCTTTTTAGTAATGTTTCGACTTTCTAATACTTTCACACCCAGAAACCTCCTTGTGTTTTAGTGATTTTACTGCTTTACTTGGGAGGGAACAAAATGTTTGTGGGTAATAATTTTTGTACACCAGCATTCTTTACACATTCCTTGGGCCAAAACCTTTGTAGAATCGAAAAATATTGGTTTATTTTTATCAATTTAGTATGTGTGTCCTGTTTATAATATTGATACCGTGTCAAATCAATCGCTGACTTTTACGGAGGTTAAAAACCGAACTTGAAAGGACAGTTTCTTTTAAAAAAAGTTAGTGATTCAAATGTTTTCACCTGGAATGAATTTTATTAAACTTAAAATTAAAGTTAAAAATTAAAAAAATATGTAAAAACTTAACTAACAAATTCATGTAAAAAGTAAAAGAAAATTAAACTTTCAAAAATAATTTTTTTTTTAAATAAAAAAAAAAATAAGTTAAAAATACTAACATAAAAATATAATTTTAAGCTTAAAAAGTAAATTTTATTAAACTTGAAATCCGGAATTATGGTGGAGAAAACACACACCTGCCTTGAAGAAATAAAAAAAATTGTAACTTCGTTTGTACTTCTGTCTTGACTTACTTGGGTGAACTTTTTAATTATGGATATGATCAGAAACAAAATGTCCATAGCAGTAATAATTCTGAAGCAGGTATATACGAAATAACCTGTTCCAACTGTTCCTTACTATATATTGGGGAAACTTGGAGAAATTTAAAAAAAAAGCATATTTATGAACACAAAAAAGATCTCATACATAATTTAACAAATGCATTATTTATACGCAGATATAAATTCAACTACAACTTCTGGAAAGTCACACTTATTAAACGAGGAAATTCTTGAGGGTGCAACTATCGATTCTTTCCAAAATGTTAATTTACGCTCTGGATATAAGAAAACGATTAACTGAAGGCTTTCTATTATTGAAAAATGAGTAGATACATAAGTAATTTATCAAATTAAAATAAAATTATGAATAATAGTTACAAAAAATAAATGAATATATATAAACAACATTACCAACATTTACTCATATTTGTTTATTAGACATTAAATTACATCACTTCGTGTCGTCCTTCTGTTTAGAAATCAAAAAAATCCTTGTATTTACCTTGATAACGTTCCTAAAAAAAAAAAACCTCCTTTTATATTCATGTATATGTATGCATGTTTCTTTACACATGCATTATTAAAGGATATAGATTATCCATTATAGTCTATTCCTTATCTATCTATCTATTTGTCTATTTATCTATCCTTATACTAGTATGTTTATATCTATCTATAATATATCAAAATATATTATATTTATGGAAGTGTGTTCAATATTGCCGATAGAACATCATTTGTGGATATAAAGTGTGGATATAAAAATTAACATATGATGACGTTCTCTGTCGTCTCTCACTCTTTCTCCTACTTCCTCTTTTCTCCCTCTCACGCACTCTTTCTTTCTCTCCCCATACACACACACGCACACACACACACACACATATATATATTCACTCTCGCGTGGTCATGTGTGACGTCATGAGCTGTGGTGCGATTTTCGCTTTCAGCGTTTTATATGCACGTGTTTATCGTTGCTTGGAAATCATCCATGTAAACAAACAAGACTATCATCAATTTCTTGTTCGTGTATTGCTTAATATATTGTGTAATTGTCATCTTTGATAATGACTTATGTAAGACGAAAGCTTAGATTGGATTAAAAAATATGTATCAATATTGTGATTTTCTTTCATTGTTTAATGATAATGTTATTAAGCTTATCAGACAATATGAAAAGAACTTACATAAAATATATATATATATTTTAGAATAGGACATAGTCCGACAATTTATTTAAAGACATTTATATATATTATGTTTAACGTTCTTTTTATAGATACAAGTATTTAAATTTAAGGCCGGTAAATGTTATTTTAATACTGTTTATTATAAAACAGAGCATTTGCTTAAATACTTGTATCTATAAAAAGAACGTTAAACATAATATATATAAATGTCTTTAAATATATATATATATATAAGTAAACCTAAGTAAACCTAAAGAGCCAAACAAACCTACCTAGGTTTCACCTACGCGGATCATCAGGGCGGACTGACTAAAGAGGTGCTATAAGAACAGAAAATATATAGCCTACAACACAAAAACATGACCATGTGACTAAAAAAAAAGCCGTAACACAAAATGGGGTTGTAAATACTATTTATTCAAAAACATTAAAAAAAAAGCAAGAGAAGAAAGACAAATCTATTTTCGTAACCAGCGTTTTCTGTGCCTCTACACTTACTTAAGATTTCCGTTTTCAAATTCAGCAAATCATTAGGTTCCTTACATAAAGCGATGGCTAACATTTCCTCTCTACATAGACGACAAACTTTATTACCTGCTTTATATTTATGGGCTTTCTTTAATATTTCCCATTTCAAAATGGGGTCTTTATTATAGTCATGTTTCATTTTCCATATGTAGGTAGATAACGTGGTATTACGTTTGGATTTTTCGTTATTAAAGCTACTAATATGGTTATAATACCGTTCTTTAAAATTATTTTGGGTAGATCCTATATATACTTTAGGATTTTCATCAGTACTGTCAAGTCTATCTTTATTTAAAGACATTTGTCCAATTCAAAAATATAAGTCTATCTTTGTATATTTTTACTTGGTATACCACGCACTCTTGCTGGCACTTTCCCTGGAGGGGACAGGTTTTCTTATTCCTACAATTACATTTGGGGAGGGATGTATGTGGTTTATCCTTAATTTTTCTCATGTTGTATCCATTAATTAATCTAAACCACATTAGGCATACAACTATAGCTTAATTTGTGGGAAATTTGTTTGAGAAGTCTAAAGAATACTTTTCCTATTTTAGTTTTCACCGTAGAATTATATGGTGGGTTGAACCATAATATATTTCTACTTCTCGTTCTATGTTTATTTTGAATTTTATGGTCATCATTTATATCAATATATTCTAGTTTATTGTTATGTCCACTTTTCATTAAAGCCTCTTCGTAGATTATTTTGTTAGCATTAAAATATTCCTATTCGGTGAATTTGTGGACAATCTATGATTAATGCCTTCAGTAATCTGCTTCAAGATATGCGTTGGGTGATTGGAACCTACGTTTATGTATTGCGGGTACTGATTCTCCTTTCTATATGGTGAAATAGTACCATCCCGTAAATCTAATATAATATCCAGGTAATTGGTAACTTTTAAATTTATTTCTCTGTCTAAGTTGAATCCGATTTTTTTAAAAACCAGTGAAGCTTTTTTCGGATTATGTCACATTTCCTAGGGTTGCTTTTGTCAACTATGATTAATCCATCGTCCCTGTACAGACCATGGTTATTAGGGTCCACATAACTGTTTAGTTTATTAAGCAAGAGGCATCCGACGAACTCGCATACCTCTGCACCGTCATATGGCCCCATGGGGTTATCAAAATTGCTTTTATCGCCTTTTTTGATCCATAACTCATTATTGTGGAATAACAATGATTTACGGCAATGTTTAATAAGATCTATTTCATCATTGGAAATAGATATGAATTCTTTTGCCAACAGTAAGGCCTCATTAAAGGTTTTTTTTTCCGTAATCGATGGGTAAAATTACTTTACCCGTGTCGGAGTTTTTTTTCTTTGGACTCTGAACTTAGATTCTAGACAATTATTTTCGTCGGAAGTATATGTTCTTAGTTCTTTCTTTTTTTCCCCCTTGGGTATTGGTTTGTTCATTCACAAGCCGGACGAGTATAGCTACTTACATTTAGAAGTTTATTAGTGTCATATATATATATATATATATATATATATATATATATATATATAAACAAGAAATGGTCTGTCTTTCGTTTTCATTGCGTTTTCCACTTTTAATTGGAAAATTACAATAAAAAATTAAATAGACTGACCTTGTCAGTTCTTTTTAATCAAAATTGGTTACACACACATACACACACATCTCTCTCCCTCTCTCTCTCTCTCTCTCTCTCTCTATATATATATATATATATATATATATATATTGAACGATAAAAATTATTAAAAAAATCAATTAAAATCTTCAGACATACTGGGTTGTAGATTAATATTCTTATGCTTTTATTATTATTATTATTTAATTTATATTCCTCGACTAGTTTCGGCCAACATGGTCATCATCGGGAGAAAAAAATGTTTCTGCTTGCTGTAGCATATATATATGTGTGTTGAAAGAGTTTTCGTCTATTGCGTTTCGTCCTTTAGAACATCATCGGACAAAAGGACGAAACGTATCAGACGCCAAGTTTTCCCACTAATATGAATATTTTAGATATCAAGAAAAATTTTAGAAAACAATTCTAAAATTGTTCTTGATATATAAAAAATAAAATGTCTTTTTCCCATGTATATATATTGTAGATAGTTTAAAATAACATGGATTTAACTAATAGTTTTAAATAATTTTTCTTGTATTTTAAATATTTTAACATTTCAATTAATTAGTTACCTTAGTTTGCACACGTGTCTTCATGCTCAAATTTAACAATTGTTCAGTACATCACCTTTGCGTTTTTCACTTCACACGTAAAAATGTAATTTTCTGAGGAACACAACGATTTTTTGTCTTAGTAAAAACAAGACCCTGATGACGACATTGCGTTAATGTCGAAAGAACACAGAATAAAATGAATATGTAACAACATGGTAATTTCTTTCTTCCTTTAATAAAATATACTAAGAAACTTGTGAGTAATTACGAGAGGATCCGGTTAAAAATGAGTAGACAAAACTTTACCTAAATTATTTAATGAGTCATGTCTTAATGAAAACATGCTGGCCAAATATACACTGTTCATATATATATATATATATATATATTATAAATTAATTGATTTAAAATATGTTTTTTTCGCTACACAGTCATAACCATGTTTCAAAAATGGAAGCTAAAGCCTTCGAATTTAATTTTGTTATTAAACTATAGACATTAGTTCCATTTCCTCGTCGAGCGAATTTTGGAATTTTGACGAGGAAATGGAACTAATGTCTATAGTTTAATAACAAAATTAAATTCGAAGGCTTTAGCTTTCATTTTTGAAACATGGTTATGACTGTGTAGCGAAAAAAACATATTTTAAATCAATTAATTTATAATATTAATGCTCTGTAAATTTACATTGAGCACTATTGGGTAAAAACAAAAATATCTATAAGAACACCGGATTTTATATCTTACTGTTCTTTCTTTTTATTTATACACACACACACACACACACACACATATATATATATATATATATATATATATATATATATATACATACATACATACATGTATGTATATCAATTCAGGTGCTTTCCAAATATAGCCATAATAAAAATGATTTAGCTTAATACCTAGTCTCCTTCTATATTCTTTTGTATATGTTTTGTGGTACTACATACCGACAACTTTTATATATACTTGTGTGTGCTGAAAAGTTACCGATTTTACTCACCTCAAAATTTTTCGTCAAAGAACTGCTTAGTGTGGCCGAGAACTTTTCAGTACCCTTTTTACGTTTGTGTTCGCGTGCGCGCCCACATGTCTGTGTATGTGTGTGTGTGTGTATGTTACTAACGATACAATTTATAATTTTCAATATTACAGAAACTCTATAACTGAGTTTAATTTAAAATTAGAACTTAAGATATTTTATTTTTTACGTATTCTGTATCTGTGTGGGTGGTGTGGACGATGGAATGGCGGATATTTTCAACAAGTCAGTCAATTATGTGTCATGCGTGATACACGCTTAGACGATCATGTATCTTTCGATACATGACTGACGAGGCAGATTTTTTCCCGCGGTAGGTTGCCATCCAATGCAACCCGTTCTGTCCTGCTATTTACACATAGCTGGGGAGGGGGAGTAGAGGATTCATACCTTTCTCAATGTTATTAGCACGTAAGTGAATGTAATGGATTCGACTGAAATTCGAACTCGGCTCTACGATACCTCAATCTGAGCCGTTATCCATTCAGATTGATAGCGGCTCGGATTGAGGAATCGGAGAGGCGAGTTCGAATTCCAGTCGAATCCATTACATTCACTTACGTGCTAATACCCTTCAGAAATGTATGAATCCTATTGACATTGTCATTGCATTTAAAATTTTTAAAGATCAAAGTTAGCTGTAAAGAATGGAACCAAAAGATAGTTCCACAAGTGAGAAGTGCGAGAAAAGAAAGTGTTAGCATACAACTTATGGCTACATCTTTCCAATTCAACTGTAAATTGATGAAACCTTGTTGCCAATCTTGTGCTGCGATTAAATTCATAAAGTCTAGGTACCTTAGCGAAGAGCGATATTGATTTGTAAATATTTACAAAATGTGCCACAAGGCCAAAATGGGGACTGGGGAAAAGGACGGTCTTAATCTGTCTTAACTTTAAACTTATATAGCCACAAACACTGACCCAAACATACAACAATATTCCTAGCACCAAAACAACGCATTCTTACTTACCTTTCTTACTATTGAGGGGTCTCCCCTTTTTACACAAATGGACTCACCCAAGGTATACATATACTACTGTCAGTGAATACCCGGACAGTAAGTGAAGGAGTCGAGACGGAACGACAGAAGAGTAGTAGTAGTAGAGTAAGTCCCACACACACACAGGCGGCAAGCGTCACCGTTAGCGAGCACGTAGACTCAGTAAGGAGTCATCCGCGATACTTGAATACGAAGACTGTATATATATTATTGCTACTAACCCGCATTCCTGGATCTACTAACTCGTATTACCAGTTTGTATTATTACGTTAATACATTTATTTTCCTCATCTATTCCTGGCGTCTGTTATTCATTGATATCGGATTTCATCCCGGAATCCACAACACTTTCAACATCCACCATAATACCTCATTGTCTCTATGAAAGTCCTAACTAGTCTCCATATGTACAAGTCATTCTCTGTAGGGGGAGGAGAATAAAATAAAAATTGAAAAAACTAGCCTCAATGAGTATTTACAATATGAAAACAAAAATATTTACAAAAAAAACCAAATAAAATAATGTTAATATACACCACCCCACCCCACCCCCACAATCCTTAAATTAGCGAAGAGCTCATCCAGAAAATTACTATGAAATTATTTATAGAAAAGATGCAGAGAAGCAAGTTTACGACGGTGGGAAGTGACTGAAGCCGAGACGCCATGTCAGGACCAATAATATTGCTGATTTTTCTTTGGATTTTATCAAGAATCTCTAAAATAGCAGTAAATCCGGATCATGTGTGGCAGCAATATTCTAAGCATGGATGGATGATAGACTTACAAATATGTGAGTTTCTGGGGAGAAAATTTGCCTAGCACGAAACAGTGAACCAACTTCCTTAGCAGCTGACCTAGCAATGGATGCAATATGGCCATTCCACTTCATGTCAGCTGAGAAAGTTCGCCTTAGAAGGCACAACGAGTCACTTTCCTGCAAGGTAGCATCAGTCATACTGACGGGTGGCAGAACGGGGTCTTCTTGCTGCTGCTGCTGTCGTTGTTATTGTTTTGTTTATTAATTTTAATAAACCATTATTATTTGTAATGGTCACCGCCGGCGGTTGCAGATAAAACTAGTTTTCGTTTTTTGCTTTATAAGTAAATATTTAAAATCAAATTATACGATGTATCAGTTGAATAAAATATCTGAATCTCTGCCGGTGAGCGAAATCTGATAAATTTATTTTATTTCCACCATCGAAAAAAAAAACCTATTCCGTTTTCTTGTCATTGACCTGCAAGTTTTATTTTCATCTTTTGTTTTAAATAATCCGATTTCTCGTTT
The DNA here is from genome assembly GCA_964036315.1 of Acanthosepion esculentum. Classification (NCBI taxonomy): domain Eukaryota; kingdom Metazoa; phylum Mollusca; class Cephalopoda; order Sepiida; family Sepiidae; genus Acanthosepion; species Acanthosepion esculentum. Next base: position 79,562,799 of record OZ038499.1, on the reverse strand, counting down.
GTACAACAATTCTTTTTTTTTCATTCTTTCATGTTGAATATCTTCCTCTGTTTGACTGAACAATTATATATATATACATACACACACACACACACACACACACACACACGCACATATATATATATATATATATATATATATATATATATATATATATATATATATAATGTTGTTCTTGTCATTTTCTCTCTTCCCACTTTAAGACAGTGACAAATGTCTCTTTTCACCTGCAACCCTCTCTTTCCATTTCTTTTGCCGCCTCCACCTTCCAGTCCCTACACCAGGATTTTCCCTCCACTGTCGGCAGATACAAAGCTGTCTATTTACGACCTCTCATATTGAGTTGATCCATCCTAATTTAACCCCGATGCAATGTCCTATTGTTCTGCCTTTGTTGTTGATGAGAGCTATTTTATTTATCACATCTATGCGTTCACCCTGAAAGGTAGTCACGTGAGAAAAGAGGTGGAATGGCGGACATGATGCAAATGGTGGAGTCGGGGAAGCTTTTCAACAAGTAATGAGAATGTTATGGTGTCGGATGGTTAGCCACACATAGGGCTACCCACGCAGTAAGAATCTAAGAAAATTGAATATTTGTTTTTAATGGATGGCGGAGCAGTGTTTAGGAGAGATGACAAAAGACAAAATTCATTAAGAGCCACAACGGACAGGAAATTGAGGAGAACCATGACCTCCAACGTCCTGTAGGGACACGGCACAGAGAAAATATTCGGTTGGTGCATAATTATCAGGCGTTTTTGTAAGCAAGTTATTTGTTAATAAAAAATTCCTATTTTGTTTACTTTTTTAATAAAAATATTCTATTTTCAGGTTATAATCATACGCTACGGAATTATCATTTAAAAATGTTATTGTTGAATTAGGTTTCTTTTTTTCATAATAAATATTGTTTAAAAAATGCCTGATAATTTTGCACCAACCCATCTGTCTGCCTGTCTGTGTCTGTCTGTCTGTTACCATCTATCTATCTATCTATCTATCTATCTATCTATCTAATTTATCTATGTCTGTTCCCATCTATCTATCTATCTATCTATCTAATTTATCTATGTCTGTTCCCATCTATCTATCTATCTATCTATCTACAGTATTTACATTAGTCGGACTATTGTCCTCATCTTTGTCGCCATATTTGTCACAACGTTTCGGCCGTTGTACACTCCGGTCTTCTTCAGGTGCTTGGAATTTCGGACTGAACCCTTTATTTCGATCGACTGTTCTAGTTCCACGTGCCATGTTTGATGGATGTCAGTTATCAGTTATCTCCTGCTAATTTTCCCTCTGAAAGTTCTCCACTGCCTTAACCGGGTATTGAACTCACACTCTTTGGGTCTGTCACTGGATCTAACCAACGCCTTTATCCACTGTGCCATGTGTCCTTGAGGACATCTGGGTATGAATTTCTGGGTAATTTCAGTGACAGACCCAAAGAGTGTGAGTTCAATAAAGGTTAAGGCAGTGGAGAACTTTCAGAGGGAAAATTAGCAGGAGATAACTGATAACTGACATCCATCAAACATGGCACGTGGAACTAGAACAGTCTACCCCAGTGATCGAAATAAAGGGTTCAGTTCGAAATTCCAACCACCTGAAGAAGGCCGGAGCGTACAACGGCCGAAACGTTGTAACAAATATGGCGACAATGATGAGGACAATAGTGCGACTAATGTAAATACTGTACATAATACCTCATCTCAGAAATATAGACAGTATCTATCTATCTATCTATCTATCTATCTATCTATCTGTTTGCCTGTCTGTCTACGAGTGAGTGTTGAAACAAGAAGCCGTTCTCATGTTTGTTCCGTGGGTGAGAATCTGAAAAGTAGGTCGGACCTAGGATTTTTCTGCACCACTCGTTATTTGAAGTGAAGGTATCGTAACGGATTATAGGCATGGAAACTGGGAACATTCAAATTCTAGGCTGGTCTGTTGCATTCACCTTCGCATAGATCCTCCTGAGAAAGGCATGAACCTGTCCCGCTCCCTACTCCTCACAGCTATTGCAGGGCAGACAGGACTCTCTGGCTTTGGTTAGCAGAAATATAACGCTGTATGCGAAACAGTGGAGGAGGCAACAGAAGTCACTCCATTATCTTTGTCGAGAAGTTATGGCAATTCAAAGATATTGAAGAGAAGGAAGCTGTGGGGAGCTGTAACATGATATTTAAAATTCTATCTGTATTTATATGATCATATACACATATATTCTTGGTCTGTGAATCAATTTCTAGTTTCTGAGATTTGTGATCACGCACTCAATTCAAAGATGTAAAAAAAAGTATAGCGATAATCGTATTTAACAGTTCTACAGGAGGATACTGAGAATGTCATGACACGAACATGTGAGTAACGAGGAAGTTTTAAGGAAAATAGAAACAAGAAGACGCTTGTACTTCTAGTCAGAAAAAAGATGGAATTTCTACGACCCATAATAAGAAGAGAGGGCTTGGAGAATTTGACATTCACAGGATATATTGAAAGTAAGAGGGATGGGGTGGAAACAGTGAGTAAATTGTGTAAATGGTTGATTGAAGAGGGTGTAGGAGGAATAGCAAAACATTCTAAAGAGCTACATAGGATAGAAAGTAGTGGAGAGCCATGATCAACCTACCTAACGAACTTGTGTAATGGTTGGTAGAACAAGGATTGGGAGGGATAGTAAAAATACAAACATTGCTAAGAGATACAAAAAATAGGAAGTTGTGGAGAGTTATGATCGTTCATGCCCTGAATGTACACGACACAAAAAAGAAGTATTCGGTTTTTAACAGGGTTTGATGCAAACCAATTAAGGCCAGATTCAACAACGCCCCCCCATTCACCCTCATTTGGTGTGGCGCATGCGTACAAAGTGTTATGTTTAGAGAATTGTGTCTAATTTTATCACTCAATGTGCCATGACTTTTCAGGGTGTGGATGTACATGGCTCTCCACAGCTACCAGATAGGTAAGCAAACCTAAAGAGAAAGAAATTTTGTACTGTGAATTTCTCGAAACTTATTCGTCTGATCTCATGAGTCCTTTTTAAGTTTTCATTCAATATTTCCAATTCGTCTCTATAAGCATGCTCTCGTATAGAATTCCGGTTGTAAGATCGTGCTGCACCAAAGTTCTATTCAAGGAAAATTTGTGCCTACCTTAGAAATTTTGATTATTTTTTATTTGGATAGGCGTATTTGACGACCGTTTCTGTTTACTTTTTCCAGCTTTCCTGACTTATTCACAATTTCTCTTTTTTTTTTCCTTCTTTTTTTCTTTCTACTTCACTTTCGTCTTTCTTTCATCCTCCATGTCCTTCATTCATTTTTCTTCCTTTCTTTCTTCTCGCCCCATTTTCACTTCTTGTGTCATCTTCTTTGCTCTTCCTGTTCTCCCTCTCTTTTTTGTTTACGCCGCTTCTTCTTTTTTTTTCACTATCTTCCTCTTTCTCTTTTACTTCAATTTCTTCTTTTGTTCTTCCTCATTATTATTATTATTATTATTATTATTATTATTATTATTATTATTATTATTATTATTATCATCATCATCATCATCATTATTATTATTATAATTATTATTATTATTATTATTATTATTATCATCATCATCATTATTATTATTATTATTATTATTATTATTATTATTATTATTATTATTATTATTATTATTATTTCCTTGGGTTTCTCTTGTCTACACATTTCTTCCGGGTCCCAACCAGAGACCTAAGATCAGAAATGGCTTCATGACATTTTCCACTGATCATTTTTGTAAAAAATGAAAAAAAAAAAACCATGATCACACACATATTCGTAATGTGCGTGCTGTACTTGTAAGTATAGTTTTTTTTTTTTGTATTTCTTTAAGACAATTAGTCTAGCGGAACCTTTTCCAATCAATCCAAGGGCTACAACTACAACTGAAATTATTGATGTCCTCATATGACACAGTTTTTAGATTTCCACGTCAAGACCCTTGTATTTTGAAGATCTTTAAAAACATATTACAATGTGTAGTTACTGCTATGTAAATAAGAAAGCAAATTCTGTTGTTTTTTTTTTGTTGTGGTCTTTGATTACGAATTCTGGGCGATTAACTTTGATTATTCTGTCTGTGTGTATTTTAAAATTGTTACATGTGCTATCTCTGTAACCGGGTTTAGGTAATGTTCATACTAGTTTCTTACAGTTTCCTTCCCGTAAAAGTTGCATATTTTCCAGTGTAGATATTAGCCCACTCTGTCATATCGTGTTTTATATTCACTGGGTGCTAACACTGCAACCTGATATAAGATGGTCAATTGTTTCTGGATATTTATCACAGAATCTGCATTTTGGACTAACACAATTTTTCAGTATGTGCTTGGTAATTTCTAGTTAGTTTTTCTTTGTTTCTTCTCCTTTTTTTTCTTTTTTACGTCTTCTTTGTATCGTCGTCTTCCTCCGCTTCTTTTTCTACTTCTTTTCCCCCGCCTCTTCTTGCTGTTTCTCTCCCCATTTTCTTCACATTCTTTTTCTTACTTTTCATTTTACTTTTGTCTTCCCCTTTAAACTGTTGCCTTCATTTTCTCACGTGCCATTCGCTACATTTAAGTCACAATTCATAAACTGTTTTTTTTTTTCGCTTATGTGGAAGCCACACAACATGAATAAGCTGGTTCAAATCATGAGAATGACAGCTATCTCCCGCATCGTATAACGTTAATTATTCACTAGTAACATCTTCATTTTTGATCCCCGTATATCACAAATGCTAATAATCTTCCGGAGCATCGTTCAGCAAGAAACTTCCAGCACGAAACTGTGCAAACAACTTTTGACACGTTCGATTATTCGCAGTATCTTCTTCATAACTAAAACAATATCTTTTTGGCGTTTGAATCGCATTTTAATAAAGCACAATATACTGAAAGCATTGCTTATTTCTTTCCATCTTCAGTGTTAAAAACAATGAACAAAATTACGACAATTTCGACAATTTTCTAAATGCACGCTGATCTGGTAGATTATCTCAAAATAATCAAAAGCAATTGTTTGAATAAAATTAATTCAAATTAAATTCTCTTCATTCCACTAATGACAAACACAAAACTATCTTTTGGGGCTCAAAAAAAGAAAGAAAGAAAAGAGAAGAAAATAAAAAAGGAAAATGAGAATGACAGACGACGATGCGTGGAAAAAAAAAGGAAAGAAAAAGCATTGGATAGAAAGACGGAAAGAAAAATATTTAGCGACTGGCGAATCTGATTGCTAATTTAAATTTCCTTCAACGAGGAAAGACTATATAAATGATCTGATAAAGAAACGCTGATTCTTTAACAAGATCATTTCTTTAAAACCCAAAATAAGGAAGCGGCGTTTTGCCCCTCTAGACTGATCGTCATAAAAGTGGGTACCTCCCATCTTCAAAAGAAGAGATTTCCTTAGAGTTTGTGTTAATGAACATCACCAACAAGGTTTAAGGTTGCTTTTCGTCGCTACAAGTCAACAGACAACGACCCGGCTTACAATATATTATTATTATTATTATTATTATTATTATTATAGAAATAAAAGTAAACGGCAGTTGGATCGTTTTTACTTAACTGATATGGTTGTTAGAAAAAAGGTTAAGCCCAAAGTGCGAATTGCAAATTGATGATGCCAAAACCAAACAAGTGCGAAATTTAAATATCTAAGAAGTGTTTTCACAAAGGATGGAAATTGTGACACTGAAATCCGAAGGCGCATCGGGATAGCCGAAGATGCCTTCCAAAAGCTAAGCAAAGTATTAAGAAATAGAAAAACTTCGCCAAAAACAAGGAAAAGAGTACTAAATTGCTACGTGATATCTGTCCTTCTATATGGTAGTGAATGCTGGACAATCTACTCAAAGATGAAGAAGAGACTTGAAGCAACAGAAATATGGTTCTACAGAAGGATGCTGAGGATACCATCGACCGAACATCTGAGCAATGATGAAGTTTTCGAGAAAATGAGAACAAAAAGGAAATTCTGTCTATATTTCTGAGATGAGGTATTGTAACTATTTACACTATTTACATTGTTGGTTGGTTGTTTGGGATTTTATGGCATATCAACCACTATGGGTTATTTAATGCCAGATCCAGTATTTACTAGATATATCAAAAACGTATAGTTGGCAACATCATTGTTTCAAAAACGTATAGCTGGCAACATCATTGTTTCAAAAACGTATAGCTGGCAACATCATTGTTTCAAAAGCGTATCCCTGGCAACATCATTGTTTCAAAAACGTATAGCTGGCAACATCATTGTTTCAGAAAAGTGTAGTTGGCAACATCATTGTTTCAATGTGCTGGAAAAGATCTGGAAGTTCACTATTTTCCCATAGCTGGGACCCCAACAGGTGCTACCACACCGGGTCAAGGTGGACCTGGGAACACCAGCAATTAAGAGGTGGTTCCACGCTTCCTCAAAACCTCATGATCAGCGGCCTTGCTGTTGGATGCAGTTTAACGTCGTACCCAGGGCGCTATTTACATTGTTCGGAACAATGTAAATAGTGTAAATAGTTACAATACCTCATCTTAGAAATACAGACAGATTTTGAAGGTTCGAAATAAGAGAATAAAGATGAGGACAACAATCCGAACAATGTAAATAGTGCAAATAAAAAGGAAACTTATACTTAACATCAGGAAAAGACAGTTGAGGTTTCTAAGGCCCATAATGAGGAAGGGGGGCTTGGAAAATCTGATACTCACAGGACAGATTGAAGGCAAGAGGGACAGAGAAAAACAACGCATAACATACTGAGTGAGTTTGAGTAAATGCATGGCAGAACAGAGTAAAGGAAAAATAACAGAAAGACAAAATGCAAGAGACAGGAAGTTGTGGAGAACCGTGATCGCCTACGTCCTGAGGGGACACGGCACACAGAAGAAGAAGACGTTTTGAAAATTTAGAAGGAAAAAAGTTTACTAGGTATGATGTCTGTAAGACCCACCAACTGAAGCTTAATATTTAAGATAACGAAGCTGTGAGCCCAAGTTATCGCTGAACGCCAACTCACGGACATGCGAGTTAGCGTTCACTCGCTTGCAAAATAAAAAAGGCGCCATCTTGCCTAACAAAATAATTTTAAAAAAAAAAGCATAAAAATTCTTAATTAAAAGAATTTAATTAAATCTTCATTTTTTGATTATTTAATCTATATATACAGTCTCCAAGGCATGAAACAATTTTCCTCTTCAATTAAAAAGAAGTTTTCAACGATTAATTTTAACTTTGTTTCTTTTTAATAGTCGACCTGTGAATTATTGACACTAAAGCGAACTAAAGCTTGAATCTGTTCAAATCCCATCGCTTCTGCCTGACTTTTAATTAGTTCTATAAATCTTGCTATATTGGGACGCTGAATTATACAATCTTCCTTTATGCTTCGATGACATCCTTTGACTTGGTTTGTTCTTTATGGAATATTTAAAATCACTCGGGAATCGGATGACCAGGAATGACCGAGATGTTTTCATTTGTAACTACAGAATCTATCTTACATATTTATTAGTCTACCATTCACTCATGCTTTGAATATTTCTGCCATATATGGCCCAGTGCCCCTACTATATATCCATAGATCCTTCTTAAAATCCAAAGAAAAATCAGCAATTTTATTGACCCTGACCTGGCGTCTCGGCTTCAACTACTTTCCCACTGCCGTCAGGTCGCCTCCCAGTGACTTTTCTATAAATACTTTCATGATAATAGTTTGGATGAGCTCTTCGCTATGACTATAGAATTGTTATTTTATTCCCACCCCCCACAGACACTGAATTGTAAATATGGGGACTAGTTAGTATTTACATAGAGACAGAGAGGTATTATGGTGGTTGTAGTAAGAAAGGTACGTATGAATGTGTTGTTTTGGTGTAAGGAATATTGTTCGTACGATTGGGTCAGTGTTTGCGGTTAGCTAAGTTATAGTTAAGACAGAAGAAGACCGTCCTTTCCCCAATCCCCCACTTTGGCCTTGTGCCACATTTCTGTTTATTTTACAGAATAAATATCGCTCTTCGCTATGGTATTATTAAAGTCCCGCATTAATTTCGTCCAGTCAACTGATGTTTCTGCCACATTTAGAGATTGTGTGTGTGGGGGGTTATAACTAAAATTATTTGGGGGATTAGTTAGGACTTTCATAGAGACATTGCGGTATTATGGTGGATGTCGTAAGAAAGGTAAGTAAGAATGCGTTGTTGTGGTGTTAGGAATATTATGGTATATTTGGGTCAGTGTTTGTGGCTAGCTAAGTTTAACGTTAAAACAGATGAAGACCGTTCTTTTTCCCAATCCCCATTTTGGCCTTGTGCCATATTTCTGTGTATATACCAGAACAAATATCGCTCTTCGCTAAGGTACCTAGACTTTATGAATTTAAGCGTAGTACTAGACTAGCGACGAGGTCTCATCATTTTACAGTTGAATTGGCTAGATGTAACGGTAAGTTCTATGCTAACAGTTTCTTTTCCCGCACTTCTCGCTTGTGGAACTCCCTTTTTGCTGCTTTCCTGCCAACTACGATCTTTAAAAATTTAAATGCAATGTCAACCAAAATCTTCTGTCTTCTTGTAATCTGTTCTTTCATTGTTTCCTCAGTTTCTTTCACCCTCAGTAACCCCTTGCATCCAAGAAGCTTTTAATGATTTGTTTGGGGTGAAATGATTTTTAAAAATTTCTTACAAGTTGACTGAAAATATAGTAAGGTTTTCTAGTTCCTTTACTTTTATTTCCATTGCCCAAATTTTAAGTCTATTAATTTCGAAAACTTTAAAAGACTCACATTTTCTAAAATCCGAATCACGTGAATGGCATTGACCAAAATCTTTTCCATGATATTTTCTATTTTGACGTTACCATTTGTCGCATTTTCTCTTTCGACATCGAAGTTATAAATGTAAACCTCGTATAAAAGATATCTGTGAGATTACCCCACATTGTCTGCCAGGTTAGTTCTGCGAATGTCTGGCATGGTAATAAACAGAATAAAGGTAAAGGCCTCACACACACACACACATACACACACACAAACACACACACACACAAACCGCCTCACTTTTACTGTTACACACGGGATGCGGTGGCGACTATATGGGACTTTCCCTTGGAGAGATTTTTCCCCATGCAAAACCACTTCTTTATTTCAACTTAACCACGCGGCACGAACATACACACGTGAGTGCTCGTGCTCGCCCGCGCGCACGCACACACACACAGATACACACACACACACACACACACACACACACACACACTCAAACGGACACTAGCGTACATACAGAAAGGCAAACACATACAGACACTACGGTTAATCAAATAAGTATTTTTCTTGCTTATTTCTGAATTATGTTGCTACATATAATTAAGTAATTCATCGAGTCTGGAAGAAACCTCAACAGAATGCAGAAAGCACTGGACAGCCGTTTCGTTCTCTACCGAGGCCCGTTGGTACAGTTGGTATGACGTTTGCCTGATAACGTAACTGTCCGTGTTTCAATTCTAGGTAGTGGATGCGCACTGCTGATGAGTCCCAAATATAGGACGAAACGGCCGTCCAGTGCTTTCTGCATTCTGTTGAGGTTTCTTCTACGGCTATCATATATATGTATATATTGTCCATCCAAAAAGCGCATAAATAATCAGTGCAAGCAGGAAGGGCAAAGTGCTCTCAGGAAAATGAAAGAGTCCTGGGGGTCTGCTAAGGCTGTGGAACTCCAGGCGGCAGCTGACAGAAAAGATTCCAAAGCGTTCTGTGAAGGCCTTAAAAGGTGTACGGCCCACAAGAAAATGGAATTTCGCCTGTTTTGTCGTCTGGCGGTAACACACTCCATATAGACAAGAAAGAAATTACGATGGAAAAAACACTTTGAAAGTGTCCTTAATTCTACGTGTGCCAACGTCATTGTCTCAATTCATCAGCGACCAGAAATATTCCAGTTGTCTCTGAAGCCATGCCCGAAGGAAGTTCAAGATTCTATCCTCGAATAAAGCCCTCGGAAAAGATGCCATTTTTAAATATGGTGGAAAGACGCTGGTTAAGAAATTCCTTGAGCTTTTTAAAGTCATATGGAAGGTTGGTTCTGTTCCATAGGACTACAAAGATGCTTGCATAAAACATCTGTTCTAGTACAAAGGCAAAATGGTTGTATGTGATAATTCCCGTGGCATTTCACTTCTAAGTATCGCTGGCAAAATTCTTTCTTGTGTTATTCTCAACAGAATAATCAAATATCTCATTGATGACATCTATCCTGAATCTCAGTGTAGTTTTCGTTCAGGCCATGGAAACATTGATGATGATTTTTTTCACTTCGTCTGGTTGCTGAGAAAGTTTGCGAGAAGAACCATGAACTCTATACCGTCTTTATCGATCTGACCAAAGCGGTTGACACTGTAAACAAAGGTGCCTTCTGAAAAGTACTCAAAAACTTGGGAGTATGCTAAATGTCATCATCTCATTTCATGAAGGAATGAAAGCATCTGTTCTATGTAATGGAGAGTTTTCAGAAGCCTTCACTGTAACAAATGTCACAAAACAAGGTTGTGTCATGGCTCCTGTACTTTTTGCTCTTTTCTTTTCGGTCATGCTACACCATAATCTTAGTGATGGGTGTGAAATTTGAATTCTCCACAAGTGGCGGCCTCTTTAACCATCAACGTTTTAAAGCAAAATCGCTGACTTGAGCAAGCATTATTCGTGATCTTTTGTTTGCTGATGACGCTGCGATCGTGGCCATCTCAATCGAAGAAGATCAAGCACTCGTCAATCGATTTTCCACCGCTTGCAACGGTAAGCATAAAGAAAACTGAAGTTGTCCATCAACCAAGGTATACACCTAAGCAGGTCAAGGGTGTAAAACAAAAACCACCTACCCATATCTTTCCAATCGTTCCCATTACTGTTGGCAACAACCTGAAGTATGTGAAATCATTCTCGTACTTAGGAAACAAAGTCAATTCAAGTGCTTTTTGGATGAGGAGATATCAAAGGCAACCAATGCTTTAAGCATCGCCTGTATATCAGTGTATATCGATCCTTCTCACCACATTTCTTTATGGGTCAGAATCACGGATGCCATACAGGACACAGATCAATAAACTTGATGCTTTGTCATAGATCCTATCTAGTTCAGTATGCGGTTATACATGGCAGAACAAAATCTCTAACCCTGATCTTTTCATCAAATGTGGCGTCGATGGTATCGAATCCTTTCTGATGCAATCACAGTTCAGATGGGATGGTCATGTCATCAGAATAAGTGATGATCAGATGCCGAAATTCCTCATGTATAGCCAACTCTTTCGTGGTAAGCGTAGGCCGTTCTTGGTTACGCTTCAAGGATAAACTTAAATACAATTTAAACGCTGCAAACGTTCCTACAGAGGAGTTCGAACTTGCTATTAAAAACCGAACAAACTGGAGAAACACCTGCCACCGGGGTATAACAAACTTTGAAAAGAATCGTCTCAACCATGTGAGAGAATTAAGAACCAACACTAAATCTCGGGCTAATACATCAGCCCATATGACGGTCAACCCTTCAGCATCTCCCTCGTGTGGACGTGTTTGCAAATCCCGTGCAGGATTGTTGTCTCATATGAAATCTAAACATAAAAACTGAACTGAAAGACACTCATCATATCACACACACACACACACACACACACACACACACACACACACACACACACACACACACACACACACATATATATATATATATATATATATATATATATATAATCAATTAAATCCAAGCAAGGCGATTGTGCTACTAAAACGCAAGTGAAAGAGAATGAAAAGACTTTAGAAGGAACCGGAAATCCAAGCCAAGCAGGAAACAAGAGATGAACCTCTACTCCTGTCCAAAAGTCCAGGGAGGAGTGTGAACTGGACGATAGGCACACCTACCCACTCCTACTGAGGAGACGAAGAGAAAAGAAGGAAATAAATAATTAGTAAATAAAATTCAGACGGAGACGCCAGAAGTATAGAGCTGAAGTAGGCTTTAAAAGCAACAGGAAACCCAATCCTAAACAGGAAGTAATGTGTATACCGCTATTCCTGTTCAAAAATACTAGGGATGATAGTAAATCAGGCGATAGATATGAAAAAATTCAGACATAATTAAGATTATGCACATAAAAAGACATTATATATATATATATATATATATATATATATATATATATGTGTGTGTGTGTGTGTGTGTGTGTGTGTGTGTGTGTGTGTGTGTGTGTGTGTGTGTGCGTATATATTTGTTAAATTCCCTGATCATTTCTGTGGACAAGACAGATTGGTATAAAGTGACAATTGGAAAAATCTTAGATTTTGCAGACGCATTTTGTCTTTCGACTTTTTCAAGGAAAAAATTAAATCCAAATATCTCTGTTGTTATAGTTACATTAAAAATCAAAATTTAAAAAGATAGACGCTTCTGTCCAAGCCTTTTTTTCTGGTTAATGTCAATTACCTTTAGAGTAAGAAATTTTTTTTTCGATGTCGACAATACAGTTAAATTCCCAGATCAATTCTGTGGACATCTGGGAATTTAACTGTATTGTCGAACTGGGAAAAAAAAGGCTTGGACTTGCGTCTATCTTTTTAAATTTGGATTTTTAATGTAACTATAACAACAGAGATATTTGGATTTCATTTTTGCCTTGAAAACGTCGAAGACGAAACGCGTCGGCAAAATCTAAGATTTTTCCAATTGTCATTTTATACCATATATATATATATATATATATATATATATATACATACATACATACATACATACATATATATATATATATATATATATATATATATATATATATATATATAACGTTTAATATCTACAAAATCGCCATCTTTACAAGTCTACAATCTCATTGGATTTTTCCAAAATTAAGACCTGACATTTGAAGTTTTATTTCTTTCAACGCGCCTGTAGGTGAGACAACGACCAGCCGACCTGGTAAAGTCTGTACAGCCCACTAGCTGAAGCGTAATATCCGATGAAGCAAAACTGGGATACAAGCCCAAGTGATTTGTTGAATAATGACATTACCTCAGAACTTCAAATACCATTTTAGATTTGTGTATGATAATTTGTTTTTATACTCCAATAAGGAAGTTGCGGAAATTGTCTTTGTCACGTCAGACCCTCACTTAACCGCGTCGTAGCCATCAATTATTTTTAAAAGCAATATCTCCGCGCCATTGTGGTCCTTGTCGTCGCATTCATAGCATTTGACTCAGCAAAATAAGTAGACACTTGGCTTAGTTGTTATAGCAATGAACAGGTAGCTGATTATATATATATATATATATATATATATATATATATATATATATATATATATAAAATACAAAATACACTCCTGATCAAAAATTTAAGACCACTTGAAAACTTTTTATGAGAGACTGTTTGTCATGGATACATTATAAACTTTTTCTTACTTAAGGTTACTAATTCTAGAATCTAAAAGGTTATGTCGGCAAAAAGTTGTAATCCAATCAATTTATTCAGAAATGGACATTTTTATAAAATGCGGCGTTTTACACTTGATCAAAATTATAAGACCAGTGGGTATAAATCGTTAGATCTGGAGTAATTCTAACGTTTGTACTTCAGTTAGAGATTAGCAATCACTGCATAAAGGTGTCCCCATGCCTAAAGCAAGCAAACTTACTGAAGTTGAGCGTGATCGAGTTCTAGATTTCCATAATCAAGGTTTGTCACAGTGGGCAATCGCAGCTAAGGTAAATCGCAGTAACTTTCTAAAAGACAGTGCGAATTATGGAAACGCAAAGTCTACTGGTAGATCAAAAAACGTTTCTCCGGCATTGAGTAGGAGAATAAGACGGGTTGTTGTGAAAGCCAGTGGACTTTCTTCTAGTCAAATTAATGCAGCCACAGATGCTGATTGCAGTCCTGTAACAATCAGACGACACTTACGACAAAAAGGCAAGGTAAATAAAAATCGCAAACAAATTCCTTGGCTAATTCCATGTCACAAAGTGAACCATTTAAGGTTTGATCGTGAATACCAAACACGAGACATTGAGAAGTTGAAGAAAGTCCTGTTTTCTGATAAGTAAAAATTCAATCTAGATGGTCCTGATGGCTTCTAACGATATTGGCATAACAAAAACATGCCTCCTGAAATATTCTCCACACGTCATAGTGGTGGAGGGTCCCTAATGGTATGGGGTGCCTATTCTTACAGAGGGACGATGGAGCTCCAGGTGGTGCAGGGTCATCAGACAGTGGCTGGTGATGTTAGCATGCTACAAAAAGCATCGTTGGTGACGGAGGGCCAACCTTTGTGTGGGGATTGATGGTTATTCCAACAGGATAATGCTGCAATTCACGCTGCATGCCGGATTTGACCTTTCTAAAAGAAAATGGGGTCCATCTCTTGAGACATCCTGCATGCTCACCGGACTTGAACCCAATTGAAAATGTTTGGAGATGGATGGCAAGAGATGTTTATCGAAATGGCAAACAATATTCAACAAAAAATGAACTTGGTGAAGCTATCTTCAGAAACTGGAGCAATATTCCTTGCTGCTTAATGGAAACACTAATTTTTAGCATGCCCCAAAGAATTTTTGAAGTCATCAAGACCAGTGGAGGTAGAACTCATTATTAAATTTGGTTGTTGAATGTTTTCGTACACTTTTCGTACAATTTCGTAGAATTTTTGTCTCTGATCTTATAATTTTGATCAAATGTAAAACGCCTCATTTTATAAAAATGTCAATTTCTCAATAAAATGTTCAGATTATAACTTTTTGTCTACATAACCTTTTAGATTATAAAATTAGTAACCTTAAGTAAGCAATGTTTAAACTTTTTCCATGAAAAACAGTCTTTTTAAAAATATTTCAAGTGGTCTTCAATTTTTGATCAGGAGCGTATATGTAAAAATAGTCCGGGAAATAACCGTGCCAAAAAGGATATATAAAAATGTATTCAAGGCCTAGTTCAGAAAACTGAACTTGCAGAGCAAGTTAGTAATATAAAAAGATGAAAACATATTACCTTTCTGTACAACCCGGATTTCAAACGTGAGGTCTCATCAGATACCTAGGCAAAGTATGCATAATTTGCCTAATGACCTGATGAGACATTATGAGATTTATTAAATAAGGTTTAAGTAATAAAATCTGCTGGATTCATATAAAATCCATCATCTTTATATATATATATATATAAATATAAAAGTGAACATAGAAGTCAACACTTAGAGGCGACAGTCTGTTTCATGCTAGATGCAATCATCGGGCCACCTGTAGATGATTGGTGGCCCGATGACTGCATCTAGCAAGAAACAGACTATCGCCTCTAAGTGTTGACTTCTGTGTTTTATATTTACACACGCTCTATCTCTGATATTGAGCACTTTATCCCATAAATATAGCACACTGTAAGACTATATTTCTTCATATATATATATATATATATATATATATATATATATATATATATATATATATATATATATATGTATATATAAATCAAAGATATGAACTAACCGTTAACTGTAAACACCGTTATAAATTTAACTTATTATAGGGGTTCTAATACTTTCAACGATAATGATATATCACTGTATATTACTTTTATTACCATATGGTCCTCCTGTTGATGTGGGTGTGTGTTGGTGTACGTGTACTGTGTTGTTTGTGTCTGCGTGTGTGTGTGTATGTGTGTGTGTGTTTGTACTGCTGGAGGTATATATGTATATATATGTACGTAGGTTTGTTTTTTATAAAAAGAAAGACGGTAAAAAGAAAAAAGGAGGGGAAAAGGAGAGGAGGGTAAAATATATGTATATATGTATACATATATGTCCAGGTATGTTGTGTATGTATATTTCTATTTACGTGTACTCTGTATGTATGTATATGTTTATGCGTATGTATGTATGGATACATGTATGTGTATGTATGTATATATATATATGTATATAGATATATATATATATGTATGTGTATGTGTATGTATGTATATATGTCTATGTATGGTTGAATGTGTATATGTTATGTATATATATATATATGTATATGTATATGTATATAGATATATATATGTATGTGTATGTATATATATATGTATATGTATTGTTGAATGTGTATATGTTTATGTGTATATGCGTATATACCTGTACTTATAATTATAGGCATGTATATGTATGTATATAAATATATATGTGTGTGTGTATGTATGTGGGTGTTGACACCTCTCATATGTGAGCTTGTTTGTGCGTATGTGTAGGTATGTAAACTTTGGTTTGTGTCTACAGGCGCGGGTGTATCTGTATGTGTGTGTGTATATATATATATATATATACACACATGTGTGTGTATATATATATATACACACATACACATACACATATAAATATGTGCTTGGATGTGTGCATACTTATATATGTATATATGTGGATGTGTTGATATGGGTGTTTATACATGATTGTGGATGTATGATCGTATGTTTTCGTATGTGTATATGTATATATATATTAATGTCTCTTGGAATGTATCATCAATACGAACTAAAATCTACTTTTGTTTGATAAGGGTTTTTTAATTGCTTATAGACTTAATCAACAATTGTGTCTCGTTACATTATTAAAATTATTATGGACTTTACTGTACTTTATCGTCAATAAGATAATATTGTTAGAATATGTGTAGGTTTATGTATGTATATACCTATTTATTCGTGTATATATATTTATATATATATATATATATATATATATATATATATATATATATATATATATATATATATATATATGGTTTGTTTACTTTTTTACGCTGCTGTGTGGCTTGATATATTTTTGCTTACTTCTGTATGTGTATATATGCATATGCGTATACGTATATGTATGTATGTGTATGTGCAGACATATATATATATATATATGTGTGTGTGTGTGTGTGTGTGTGTGTGTGTGTGTGTGTGTGTATGCGTGTATATGTATATGTGTGTATATGTTTATCTGTAGGTAGGCTTTTCTGTATTTCTGTCTGTTGTGAAGAATGTGTGTACACTGTACATATATATCTGTAGGTAGTTTTTATTTTCTTTCACCTGCTGTGCAGTAGTGCCTATATAGATATAATGAAATATATATTTATATATATATTTGAGTGTTTGGAATTTTAGTTTTTATATATTAGATGGTGTTATTTTTATACGTATATATCTGTTTTAATGTCCTTTCTTTCCCTATTGTTTGTTTCTCTGTTCTATTAGACCATTTGTGTCTATGTATATTTGCCCGTATAAGTTATATTTTAATAAGTTGTTAGAATTCGTTTAATAACACGTTCAATCTTAAATATTTCTTGGTCGTTGTAACGGAGTGTCTATGTCAATGTATGGGGGTGTATGTACGTGTCTTTATCGGTGTCTGTGTGTATGGTAACTTGGATGCACTTTTCATTGTGTATGTGTTTTTTTGTTTTGTTTTGTTTTTGTAAAGGGTCATAGAGATATTTCCTGTCTCGTCACTTTTCTGTATGTGTATATCTAAATACGTCTGCGTGATTATGTATTATAATCTGATTGTGTACGTATTGTCTTTTGCAAGATGCCATCCTCCCCTGCCTATATTTAGAATTCAAATGTATCTATGTTGTCATGAAGTTCAGAGCAAGAATTGATATTAACGTTTATTCCAACTTAATTTCAATAAAAACAAAATAAATAGAATAATATATGTATTTTTTCTTTTTTCCTCAGTAATTTTATAATTTTAAACTTAATTGATTGAATTAAAATTTTAAAATGGGTAATTTTGAATTTCAAATTTTATCGTATAATTTAATACTTATTAGTTAGAATTAATTCTATTTTAGTCTAACCCCAACATTAAGGCATTAAATAGTTATTATAACCTTAGTTCATTGTTAGGTTTTTGAATTCTCGTATATTTGTATTTTGATTGGTCATTCCAGCTTATGTCAGAGCGTTTGCCCTTGAGAGGGGTGGTTAATTGATTTGAACCTTTAAAAACTCTATATTCTACATTCAACATCATCACTTGATAAGACACCAGAGGTGTTGAAACAAAATGGCTATTTTTTTAGTGATTTTATAACATATTTATGTTATAATTTTCGAATAAATAATTATGTATATATATATATATATATATATATATATATATATATATATATATATATATATATATATATATATATATATAAAACTTTAAACTTTATCATTAGAGGATACTCGTATTTGAGCAGCGTTTACATGTTAACCAATGATTTATTATCACCAACTGGTCTGAAATTTCAACATAAAAAATTTAGCCCGATGAAGTCCTGAAGGATGTAACGCGTCGCATGAAAAATTTTTAACCTTTGTCATACATTTTTCCCAATACTGTTCAAGATTTATAAAGTTTATATATCATTGCCGCATCGTAATATATATATATATATATATATATATATATATATATATATATATATATATATATATATTTCTAAAAGTAGACACTGACGTCAGCACCGAGAGGCGATAGTCTGTTTCATGTGTGCGCACAACCTTCAGGACATCATCGTTCTACATCGCTGATCGGATATTGAAGATTGTAATAAAAATCAGTTTGACCGTTACAAATGACGTCACCTTGACTAACTTAAAACTGCTTCCATCAAACGAGGGAAAGCCGGAATTAACCAAGACAACAAACACAAAAAAATGTAATCCTAGAAAACTAATTATTAATGTCATTTAAACGTTATTTTTAGTGGATACACATATTTGAGTAAACGCTCAGTTTATTTATTAAATTGTATATTTATTTATGTTCGTCTACCGGCCTGAATATTCCGGATATCTTATTAAAGAAAAAGATGCGCTCTCCGTCAAAGAAGAAAATAAAGTATAAGTAGTAAAATCTGTCGGATTCATAAAAAAATCCATCATTTCTTTACACACACACATATATATATATATATATATATATATATATATATATATATATATATATATATATATATATATATACATATATATATATATAGTTAATGAAGTTATTTAGTATTCCGTATGCATAATTTGAAGGAGGATGTA
>OZ038499.1:79431179-79541179 GCA_964036315.1 Acanthosepion esculentum | reverse complement strand
AATAGAAATACCAAATTTCTCACTTAGCTGATTGATGTTATTTTCAGCACCTCTATTACAGAGTTTCGTAGAGAAACCATTGTGTAATTGTTCAGTTCACTGGCCAGGAGAATCAATACACCCCAAGCAACATGCCACGAATAGACAAGGGGTTACTGAGAGTGAAAAAGAATGAGAAGACTTTAGAAGGAACTGGACACCCAATTGTAGACAGGAGACAATGGATAAATCTCTACTCCTGTTCAGAAGAATATGTACATATATATATATATATATATATATATATATATATATATATATATATATATATATATATATGAGATAGGTTTTCAGATTATGATTTTCTAAAAAGAAATGATTTTCTAAAAAAATTACCTCGGCCTATATTTATCCGTACAGTTATAAAGAGCTTCCTAACGGATAGGTCCCTACAGGTAATTGTTAATGGCAGTCCTCTGAGTCCCAGGCGATCAATGTGGGCGTCCTCTAATATTCGCTTCTCAGGCCAAGCCTCTTCCTACTCTGCATAAATGATCTGCCTAAGAGTATACCCCGATCATTTGGGAATATCTATGCTGATGAAACAGAGGTATATGCATTTACCTCCAAAACCCTCGATGACCAGAGCTTGGTAGCTGATTTCTCCTCTAATCTATAGCAACTCAGTGGGGAAAAAACTGGTTGGTCACATTCAGTGCCTCAAAGACCAAACTAGTAATCTTCCATCATCACCGAACGGACCCAGAATTATCACCAACCACGATGAATGGATGTTCCCTCAGGAAGGCAGGGCTGGATTAACTATTAAGCAAAATAAGCACGTGCTTAAGACATCAAAGGAAGGGGGCACCACAGAAATTGTAATGATGTTGTACACATCTAAAGAAATAAGTAAAACACGATTAACATTTGAATCAACAGTGCGCCATTATGAAGGGGGGACAACTGACCTGCAGCGAATCTGATTGGTTAATAAAGGAATGAGCTAAGGGAGATAATGAGGATTGTATTTACTCCTCTCTTGAATCAGTATTACTAATTAACTTAATGGGATTTAATTTTGTGAACAGAGGTAGACTACCTTCATGTTTGTTTGGCATTGTTCTAGCCATATGTCTATGTGACTATGTAACACGCTGGTTTGTTGATGACACGACCACTCCTGGTCACAGTGGCTGCACAGCTGTGCTTGTTTTCTTTCCTGGTTGGTGTTGTTCTGGTTGGGAACTGATGGCCAACCTCTCTCAATGGTCGCTTGTGCCTTCGGTTCATTCTATATTTATTTCCAGCTAGCGTTTCCATGATGCACGTTCTCGGTTGGTAGCCTTTATTTATTTGCACTATTTACCGAGACTCCGTGCTAGCGTACTTAACTCGCAGGTGTAAAGGGGCCCTAAAAGTGCTTAGGGCCCCTATGGGTCTTAATCCGGCCCTGCAGGAAGGCCTCGTGCCTTGAGCGCCTATTGGAACTTAAACTCAACCGAGACCTCAAATGAAACTCGTACACACGATCCGTCGCTAAAGATGCTGGGAAAATGGTCGGTTTCCGGTATCCCCCCTGCAAGTACCCCCTGCTATGCTTTATCTTTACAAGAGCCAAATCAGGTCGAAAATGTCGTACTGATGACATATATGTGCGCGAGATGCTCATTGTTCACTTCCCCTCTTGATAGAATCCCAAAACGTCTCCGCGCCCTTGTAGGCGATGAATTATTTTCCACGCTACAACTCCTTTCTCACAGACGAGATTTTGCAAGACTCTCACTGTTCTATCGCTATTTCTATGGTGATTGTTCAGGTGAACTACACTACTTAGTCCAACCAGTCTTAACCTTTACGGCTAAAACACGCCATGCCACGCACTTTGCAGCGAACCACCCTCATTCCTTTCATATACCCCATCGTGAGATATAATTTCTACTCAAGCAGCTTCTTCCCACGAACCGCTGCTTTGTGGAACCGACTCACAAGAGGCTGCTTTCCCGATCACTACAAACTTAATCTGTTCAAATCTTGCGTTAAGCGTTATCTTCCGCATATATCCGCGTTAACTGTAACCTTCTACTTCAAATGGCTCCCGGGCCTTGTACGTGATGAACCCCACAGTAAAATAAATAGATAAATAAAATTCTAACAATTTTTTTATGTTGTAAAGTTTCTTCAACTCACAATCTCATGCCCGGTCGTCATAAAGCGATGAAATCTAATTGCCAATCTAGTATTACGTTTAAATTCATGCGGTCGATTTACCCAGGAGGAAAGCTCATTAGAAAAACTGCCATGAAAATATTTATAGAAAAGACAGAGGGACGCCACCTTACAGTGGTGGGAAAGTGATTGAAGTCGAGATGCCAGGTAAGGACCAATAATATTACAGGCCCTTCTTTGGATTTTGCTCCAAATCTCAAGATATATAGCCAGAACGCCTGACCATATATGGCATCAATATTCACTGCACGGACGTATGATAGATTTATAAATGCGCTAGATGGATTCTGACAATAAAAATTGTCTGGCACTATGCAGTGAACCAACTTTCCGTAGCAAGAGACCCAGCAATTGATTCAATATAGTTACCTGACTTCATGTCAGTGGAAAACGTGAGACCATGAAGGCGCGGTGAGTTGTTCTCCTGGAGGTTAGCATCAACCATGCAAAAACGATTCTCATGAAAATTAAAGGATAGC
Organism: Acanthosepion esculentum; assembly: GCA_964036315.1. NCBI lineage: Eukaryota > Metazoa > Mollusca > Cephalopoda > Sepiida > Sepiidae > Acanthosepion > Acanthosepion esculentum. The sequence continues at coordinate 79,538,492 of OZ038499.1, read as the reverse complement.
AATTTCGTTTTGTAGGAGAGCGTTGATTTTCTGGCCTGCTAAACATTTGGCGACCATAAAATCCTTTATATATCTTCGGGACTTTCTGATTCATGCATTGTCGCGTAAAAATGCCATTTTTTGTTGTTGCCTTAACTTAAACTTCTCGCGAGTTAATTCTACCTAATCTGAAATACTTCACTGAGTCAAGTTACTTTTCTAGTTTAGTTTGTTGTTAATTTGTGGTAATTGTTGCCATTTTTTATACTGCCAACTTTATTCTTAATTTCTAGAAAGAATTTAGTCCTAATCTCTAGAAAGAATTTAGTCTTAATTTCTAGAAAGAATTTAGTCTTAATCTCTGATTGCCTTTAGTGTCATTTTATCTTAAATGACTGATTTATATTATCTTTAGTTTCGATTTTGTGTCATTTATGTCTTCGGTTAATTATAATGGTTGTTTAATATTATTTTTTTTAAACCTAGTATTAATTTTAATGGCTGATCTACGATGTCATTTCAGAAAGTATCGGGACTGTTGTTATAGTAACTGAGCGGCAGTAAGCAGAGAGAAGCCGGCTTGGCACAGACCTACCTTGAATTCTGTCGCGCGTGCATGCTAAGTTATAACGTTATAACGTTCTCGCTTCCGTTGTTTATAGCAGTGCTTGGAAGGAAAGTGTGTAAAGTGTGGTCGCCTCACTACACCACAAAGATTCCATCATTGCCCATATAAGGAATGAGCTAAGGGAGATAATGAGGATTGTATTTACTCAATGCAATACATCTCCTCTCTTGAATCAGTATTACTAATTAACTTAATGGGATTTAATTTTGTGAACAGAGGTAGACTACCTTCATGTTTGTTTGGCATTGTTCTAGCCATATGTCTATGTGACTATGTAACACGCTGGTTTGTTGATGACACGACCACTCCTGGTCACAGTGGCTGCACAGCTGTGCTTGTTTTCTTTCCTGGTTGGTGTTGTTCTGGTTGGGAACTGATGGCCAACCTCTCTCTCAACCTCCGTCACTAAGGTGATCTCGTAGTATCATAGCGTCAAGAATGTTCGCAATTAATGGAGATTAATAATATCAAATCATGTCAGGTACACCATGTAATACATGTTTAATGTAGTTTGAATGTAGCAATCCGACGTAGAAAGTAATTTGTTCAATGTAACAGCAACAATGTCTAGTAGCAGCTATTCAGGAATTCTTAAGGTCTTCCTTCTGGTCAGCGGTTGGCAGTGGATATTCGGAGAGAGTAGGAAAACTAGAGTGCACTAATGTATGTCATTTCAAAACATACATCAAACAATTATGTGAAGACAGAGAATTGAGAGCAGAACATGTTCCAGGTGCAATGCAGAACATGTTCCAGGTGCAATGAATAGTCATGAAATCTGGAGAGACAGCGTCAAGAGAATTCGTGCAACCAACAAGACATGTGAGAGAGATTTTAATACCAATTTCTTTTTACTTCATTGCCTATATCTTTTCTTTCTATGTGCCGTGTCCTTTCAGGACGTAGGCTATCATGGCTCTCCGCCTCCCTCTATCCCTTGCAGCTCTCAACAAGTCCCTTCCCTCTGCCACCTACCCAGACCACGTTCTGTCATCCACTTGCTTAAAGCCGCTAGATATATCATGCGTTGTTTTCCCTTGTCTCTCTTTCCCTCTATTCGACCCGTGGATGTCAAATTCTCCAGGCCCTCCTTCCTCACTACTTATCCCAGGAACTTCAGCTGTCTCTTTGTGATGTTAAGTATAAGCCTCCTCCTTGTTTGCATCTTCTCCGAGACCTCATCGCTGCTCACGCGCTCGCTCCATGATATCCTTAGCATCCTTCCGCAGAACCGCATCTCCGTCGCCTCGAGTCTCTTCTTCATCTTTGAGGAAATCGGTCACATTCGCTGCCGTAAAGAAGGACAGATGTCACGTGACAGCTCAGTATTCTTTTCTTCGTTGCCAAAGAAATACCCTGCCCAGCTTCTGGAATGCGTTCTCGGCCGTCCCAATACGTCTACGGATCTCTGTCAGAATGCCTCCCAGATATTTAAACTGCCTAGTCTGCTTGATTCTAGTGTTCCCGACCTGTAAATCGAATTTCGGACTCTCATCCTTTTACTAATCTCCATGCATTCTGTTTTCTTGTAGTTTATGCTTAGTCCCTTCTTCTCACTCTCCGTCACTAAGGTGATCTCGTAGTATCATAGCGTCAAGAATGTTCGCAAATCATGGACATTAATAATATCAAATCATATCAGGTACACCAGGTGAGCTATGGAAGAAAAGTTTATTCTCCCAAATTATTTTCCTCATTATGGACATTATTATATCCCTGATATAACAACACCTTATTGCACGGATGGAACAGAAAAGATGAATGAAAAGGAATGACAAAAACGCACTGTTTTTTATCTTATTTCCGGACTAATTCTGTTTCGCAGCCTGTTATCTAAACTTTATATAAAGTTCAAAATGGCTGTCATAGATGAGTACTATAGCGTACGAAAGTTCATGACTCAAATTCAGACCAGAGAATTTAATATAAATACCTGCATTGGCAAAGTATATATTGACATAGAGAGACGATTAACAATTTGGAAATCAAATTTTCCCATGAGCACGAAAAGAGACTGCTTCTAAGTCATTGTCATATCTTCTAATTTTGCATGAGAGTGCAACATGAACAAAAGCATCCGAAAAAAATAGATATTAAATATACAAGCAAACTGCATGCTGTTATAAATATATCCCGGTGGCAGTCACCCTTCCAGACAAAGAAAAAACCTAGATCTATGGCAATCTACGTCACATCTCACACGTCGTCCAAGAATGAAAAAAGCGCAATTTGCAAGACATTTCTAGAGATTTAAGGAATAGCTTGTCAGCGATGTTTATGTTTGGACTCCAAAACATAGACGCACCAATGTGGTTCACCCTTTCAAAAGGTATAGCTTTTATGTGAAGATGGAAGATTTAAACCAGAAGACGTTCCAGACGCAATTAATGACCATGAGAACTGGAAAGACGGCGTCATTAGAACTCATCCATCCAATAAGACATGTGAGAAACATTTTTATACAAAATTCTTTTTACTTCATTGTCGATATATTAATGTTTTCTTTAAATGACAATTTATTTGAAATATTTAACATTTTCAGGAAAAGAAACTAAAAAACCTTGTTATTGTGCAATAATTCTATTGCCTTGAACATGAGGGAAATATTACCACATGTTATCAGCAAACATTTAACATTTTCAGGAAAAGAAACTTAAAAACCTTGTTATTGTGCGATAATTCTATTGCCTTGAACATGAGGGAAATATTACCACATGTTATCAGCAAACATTTAACATTTTCAGGAAAAGAAACTAAAAAACCTTGTTATTGTGCGATAATTCTATTGCCTTGAACATGAGGGAAATATTACCACATGTTATCAGCAAACATTTAACATTTTCAGGAAAAGAAACTTAAAAACCTTGTTATTGTGCGATAATTCTATTGCCTTGAACATGAGGGAAATATTACCACATGTTATCAGCAAACATTTAACATTTTCAGGAAAAGAAACTAAAAAACCTTGTTATTGTGCGATAGTTCTATTGCCTTGAACATGAGGGAAATATTACCACATGTTATCAGCAAAAATTTAACATTTTCAGGAAAAGAAACTAAAAAACCTTGTTATTGTGCGATAGTTCTATTGTCTTGAACATGAGGGAAATATTACCACATGTTATCAGCAAACATTTAACATTTTCAGGAAAAGAAACTAAAAAACCTTGTTATTGTGCGATAGTTCTATTGCCTTGAACATGAGGGAAATATTACCACATGTTATCAGCAAACATTTAACATTTTCAGGAAAAGAAACTTAAGAACCTTGTTATTGTGCGATAATTCTATTGCCTTGAACATGAGGGAAATATTAGCACATGTTATCAGCAAAAATTTTGAATGACTCAGAACATTCTGAACACTTACTCTCAAATGTCATTTTAACATCAAATGTTTTTTCTTCAGATTTTATTCTAATATTTACACTTTATTAAGAAAGTATTTAAATAAGTTTGAGTTAATTTGTTAAACTTCAATGAAAAAAAAAAGAAAAGGTTTCATAGATCAGCTGAGAAAGACGAATGCAGTTTGCAGACAATTCCAGGAGAAATAAGAATGAGATGCTTACCAAAATCCTTCTTTGGACAATAAATATTGATGCACCAATGTAAGTCGCCCTTTTCAAAATACACATTCTACAATTACATGAAGATCTTCTATGTCCCTTCAGAACATTGGCGATCATGGCTCTCCACAATTTCCTGTCCTTTGGAGCTCTTAATAAATCCTATCTTTTTGTTAACTCTCCTAAACCTTAAACCTAAATAGACTGAGCTTGAAATTTCTGTCACGGATGCGCACTAAGTTCTAACGTTCTTGTTCTCGTCCCTTGTTTATTGCAGTACCTGGAGCCAAAAATTGAAGAGTTAAATAGTAGGATTGCATCAGTAAGTCATTATTGTCTCAAAAAAATCTTAGAATGTAAAAATTAAGCAACGTCAAGCCTAGTCTGTAACTAGATAGGTAACCGCGTGGTACTGTAAGCTTGAATTGTACGGGTGGTGTAATGGATAATGGCTCGGAATTGAAAATTGAGAGCCAAGTTTCAGTTCCAGTTCCAGTTGGGTTGGTTATATTCGCATACGCACAAATATCCCCCGGTATGGGTTAATTAGTAGGACGTATCAGTAAATCATTATTATCTCCAAAAAAAATTCTTACTATCTAAAAATACTTTCTGGCTTTAAATAACCTCTAAAAAGTTGATAAACCGTAAAAATCAAATCAATAAATAATCTGCTAAATATTGCCGAATTTGAATTGTTACTGAAATCAAATATTGTTTTTTGTTTGCTTTTTTGCAGTTTTTAGATTCGCGTTTTAATTTATTGCAAATCACTTTTCCGATGTTCCTGTTAAATATTTCATTTCATTTAACCTCTAAATATTTGCAGTACGCCCTTTCTTCATTCAATTCTGTTTTTGTCTTCTTGCAATTACAGTCGTTCCAGGTATTTATGTCTTATTTTTTCTGAAATTTATTTGCTGCGGGTGTTATCTTGAGAAATATGCTTGCCTTTGCATCTTTTCTAACTTTTATTCCTGCAAAAATTTTCCTTTCTAAGCACAAAACAACTCATTATCTTTTCTAAAAACGAATTCATCAGAGTTGATAATGGTAGTGAGGTAAGTGCTAATATTTTGTCTTTCTTCTTCTTCTTCTTCTTCTTCTCCTTCTTCTTTTCTTCTTCTTCAACTTCAAAGAGAAAACTGCCAAATTCTCTTTTACCGATTGAACACACATGAATCTCTGTGCATAACTTTCTTTGGAAACACGCCAATTACTTTTATGCGTTTTTTTAAAAAAATGCTTTCTATCTTTTCCGTCTTTGAGTTGAATTGAAGCCAGAAATACTTACGGTCCTCGTTTGCCTAAGGACTTCACAGTCTGTAACGCAGAATTTACAAATGTTTAGTTTGAAATATCTTTTAAAAAATAACTAAAATAAAATATAACGAGAAGAAAGCTAACAATGTGTTTGCTTGCAAATACATGTTTCCGTTTATCTGTTCTGTGTCTGCAACTTTATTTTACTGGATTCCAGTTGAAAAGTCGCATTTTAAATTGCGTATGTCTTTAACAGCTGACGGAAAATGTTGCACCGAAATGCGAAGGTGCAATGGAATAGCAAAAGATGCCTTCCAAAAACTAAAAAAAAAGCTTTAAAAAACTGGAATATGTCGTTAAAAAATACAGTACCAAAATTGCTATGTAATATCAATCCTCCTGAAGGTGAAATGTCGACAATTTCCGCACATGAAGTGGAGACTCATGGCAACAGAAGCATAAAAAGAGTGCTGAACTATTATGTAATATCAATGCTCCTATATGGCAGTGAATGCTGTACAATTTCCTCAAAGATGACGAAGAGATTGGAGGCGAAAGAAACAAAGAAAAGAGTGCTGAACTGCTATGTGATATCAATCTTCATTTATGATAGTGTACTGTGGACAATTTCTACAAAGATGAAGAGGAAACTTGAATCAAAGAAAAAAGTGCAGAATTGCTATGTGATATCAATCCGCCGATTTGTCAGTGAATACTGGACAACTTCCGCACAGATAAAGAAGAGGCGATGCCACTGACATGAGGTTCGATAGGATGATGTTGAGGAAAATTTCAAGTGAATAAAGAAAAAAGTGCCGAACTGTTATGTAATATCAATCCTCATATATAGCAGCAAATGCTGTATATTTTCCTCAAAGATGAAGATTAGACTTGAGGCGACAGAAAAAAAGAAAACTATACTAAGCTGCTACGTAATATCTATCTTCCTATATGACAGTTTCCTCACAGATAAAGAGGTGACTTGAGGCAACAGAGATGTAGCCCTACAGAAGGATGCTGAGAATACCAGGTACGGTGCATGTAAGCAACGAGGGAGTTTTAAGGATACTCGAAACAAATAAGACAATTATATTTAGAATCGGAAAGAGACTGTTGAAATTTCTCGGACACATCATGCGGAAAGAAGGATTAGAAAGTTTGAGCCTCACAAGACGTATTAAGGCAATCAGGGGCGGAAGAAAACATTGGGCAATAAATCTAACCAGTTTGCGGAAATTGATGGCAAAACAAGGAAGAGGAGAGATACTAAAAAGAGAAATATGGCTAAGAGTTAAAAATGATCGGAAAATATGGAGAGCCAAACCAGCGGAATACACAATGTGCTGTGTAGACGACAGGCCTGGCAATGAGCACAGCACAGGTGGGAGATCCATGTTTGGAGCTCTTTAAGAATTTGTTATTCGTTAGAAACAAAGAAAAGAGTACTGAACTATTATGTAATACCAATCCTCCTATATGACAGTGAATGCTGGACAATCTCCTCACAGATTATGAAGAGACTTACAGCAATAGAATGTGGCTCTACAGAAGGATGCTGAGAATATAATGGACCGAACTACGATGAATTTTTAGAGAAAATAGACAGTTATACTTGACATCAAGAAGAAACACTCAAAATTTCTAGGACGCATAATGAGGAAAGAGGGCTTGGAAATTTCGATACTCACAGGGCAGATTGAAGGCAATGGACAGCGGAAAACGAAGCATAACCTACCTAGAGAGCTTCAGTAAATGGGTGGCGGAGTAAGAGTTAACTAGAGAGATAACGAAAAGACAAAATTTATTAAGAGCTATGAAGGATAGAAAAGTGTGGAAAATTATGATGATCGCCAACGTCCTGAAGGGACACGGCACATAGATGAAGAAATAATGCCGAATGAATCAATAATATACGATACTTCACTCCCCAGTGATTTTATTTGCAATCGAAGTACGAGAGTGGGAGTTTTCAGAAGGTAGAATAAATCGGGAAGGGAGAACTCAACACAGCCGACTCAACACCTCCGACTTAGCGTCGGGACAACTTAGGGCCGAGAAAACTCAGCACCAGAAAAACATAACTTTTTTTTATAACTGAATAAATTAATTTATTAAGGATTAAAACATTAATCAGTGAATATTTTTTAATCATTTTAATAAAGTAAATCGTAAAGAAATTTGAAGAAAAATATTCACTAATTAAGGTATTAAACCTGAGTATCCATTCACAGGTAGTGTGTCTTAGACAAATCGACCTACCGAAGTCCATCTCTCACCAGGTCATACCACAGCCGATGCCCTTCAACTTGAAAGCGGCCGTTTACTATCTACAGTCTAAGAAGTCCCCCGCCAAATGATACCATGTTATCACATCACTGGCGGGATATTTAGCTACGGAGCCCAGTACCTCGTTTTTGTTAGATGGCTGTTGACCCTAAAGGAAGATTCATCCACCTTTTGTCAAGTTTTGTTTTTAATACTGCTGGGTGTCACGTCAGCTTCCTCACTAGAAAAGCCTGGTTGGGGAACCAGTTTAGTTACCGATAACTCAACCACGGGACAGGTAGTACTCTGTTATATGATACCAGTAACACTCATATGTATGTTAGTAATGGAAATATTTGTCAAAGTCTGAAAAATGGTATGAAGTCTCTGTGAATGCTGAAAATAGTTTAATTTCCCTGTTAGTACTGAAAAAATGGTGATTCTAACTGACCAATCTGTTTCTTTTAAGATGCAGGATTTTCAGTGTAATTTGCCTTATTCAATTTGTTGAACTATTGTCATTTTCGAATATTATTATAGATGTTACTATAGATACAATATTTCGGTCACGTACCCTCTGGGGCTGCGTAGTGGTGGATATCGGCTCGGAATGAGAAATCGGTGAGCCGAGTTCGAATTTCAGTTGGGTTCACTGCACTCACTCAACGCGCAAATACCCCTAGAAAAGCTATGAATCCATCTCTCCCCCTCCCAGCTATGGGTTGAAGAGCAAGACAGGCTGGGTTCTATAGACTTGGTTGACAACCAGTCTACTGCAGAAATAAACGCAACCTACTGCGGGAAAATCTTCTGCCATGAATTAAAAGAGACATGGTCGCCCAAGCGTGTATCCCGTATGACACGTAACTGTTTAACTGACACTCTAGCCGTCTTCATATATACATTATTTTGGCTGATAAGTGTGTATATAGTAAGCGCTGATTATTGTGCGCTTTTTGTTCCAGTGATGCCATTTCAAACAAAATCAAAAGCAAAATCATCTAAAGGTGATAAATCGCGTGTTGCTGTCACTTAGCGGTCAGGTTCTAATCCATATAATCTACTTGAATAAGAAAAGGATCAGAGAGATAAGATGCATGTAAATTAGGAATATCATTAAATGTGTCTTCTAACCGTTTCGCCACGGAACATTGCTGAGGCAAGAAAATAAAAGAAGCTTACGCATTAAACAAAAGTAAAATATTAACGACAGTTTTTTATTCTCATAAGCAAATATGTATGTAATTCATATGATTAGTAAACAGAAAAGTGTTGCTAATTTTATTGACGGTTCAGCAAACAATCATAACCGGAAAAAAAAGAAAACAAAAAAGTGCGTTAAAACTGCGTTTTTTCTTTTGACACCTACAGTTTACACGCTTGCCAATTTTTATTCTTTTAAAACGCTAGTTTTACAATCTTAACAAAGCACAAACATATGAAACTGGATTTATGCATTTTCTCGAGAACTGACAACAAAAATGTTAAACACTATTTTATATTTACAAGATTATGAAGATGTATGAACCAAATACAATGCAATATTTATTATTTACCATATTATGAAGAAATAAGTATGAAAACATTTTTTATTCAGAAATTTATAAAAAAATATCCGTGGAAAAGAGAGCAAGAAAATTTAAATCAACATATAACGAGTAATTAATTATAAATTTTACATAAAAGAAAAGATTTTTATATTCCGATTGATTTGTTTTTTACGGCTTATCAACACTTTCCAGAAAATATTTTTAGATTTAAGAATTTTGGGGCGATAAAAATGATTTTTACTGATACAAGTCTTATTAATTAACCCACAGCTGGGGAGAAATAAATGGGTTCATATCTTTCCTAAAGGTATTTCTGTGTAAGTGACTATAATGGACTTCATTTAAATTGGAACTCAGCTCTCCGATTTCCAAATTTGAGACATTATCGTGATTACACCAGCCGCACATCCAAGCTTACAGTACCTGGAATTCCCAAGTGGTTACCTAACTAGGCTGTTATCAGGGTCGACGTTATTTTTGTTTTGTTTTTGTTTTCTAAATCTTTGTAGACGGTTCAATATTTTTTCACAGCGTCCATAAAACGCATTGTGAAAAATTTACTAAAAGAATTTGATTGAAGCGACCATTTCGAACAATTACAATAACTAACTTTCAGTACAGAACAGAGTTTCTTTATTAGACGATAAATAAATTTTGAAGCGATTCTCTTCTAATTAGTAGACCAAGACTAAGTTAGTCCAGTTTATTTTAAAAGTATAATGAAATTCGAGAAGGTAACACACTCAGGACATATTGAAGGAAAGAGTAGAGAAAGAAAAAGCGAGTATCCCGTTCGGCAAAGTTGTGCAAATGAATGGATAAACGAGTTCTACAAAGTTTAAAAATGATAAAGTATTTCTGTCTTAATTTCTGGGATGAGGAGTTATCATTATTTTTTTTTTTTTTAACTTTTCACCCCAAGCAAGGCAGGAGTGCTACTAGCACGCAAGGGATTACAGAAAGTTGGGAGCAAGAGTAAAGAGGCGTGGAAGAGGAAAGGATGAAGAGAAGGACGCGGAATTAGATCAAGGCATCTGGAGATGTCGATTAACATTGCATTTGAATAGTTGGAGATTATCGCTATCAGAGAAGCAAGTAAGAGGAAGGGAGTTGCACAGACGGGAAGTGCGAGACATGAAGCTATTGGAGTAGAAGAGACGGCTACAGTTAACCGTTTCGACAGTGAAAGGGTGGGACTGTCCAGATAGTAGCACGCTTAAATTCACATAGTCTGGGAACTAGCGAAAATAGCTCGTCGGAGCAGTTACCATGAAAGTATTTGTAGAAAAGACAAAAGGAGGCGACGTCACGTCTGTGAGAGAGCGACTGTAACCGAGATGCCAGATCAGGGCCAATCATATTGCATATTTGTCTCTGGGTTTTGTCGAAGAACCTAAGACCAACAGCGCGGGCTCCAGAACATATATGACAGCAATATTCCATGCAAGACCGAATGGTTGATTTATAGATTTGAAGTGTGGACTCGGGCGAGAAAAACGTTTTGGCGCGACACAGAGAACAAACTTCCTTGTACTCATCTTTGTTGTTGTTGTTGGTGGTGGCGACACCAACAATAAAGATGAGGAGAATAGTCCAAATATAAATAATGTAAATAATAAAAGGAGACACGGTAGAGTAATGGATAGCGGCTCGGATTGAGTAATCGGAGTGCTGAGTTCGAATTCCAGTCGAATCCATTAGGAAAGGTATGAATCCTTTTCTTCACCCAGCTATTGGATGGCAACTGGTCTACCGCAGAAAGAAATGGCAACCTACTGCGGGAAAAAATCTGACTCGTCAGTCATGTATCGAAAGATACATGATCGCCTAAGCGTGTATTACGTATAGCACATAACTGACTCAAATAATAAAAAAGTATTTTTGAGAGCGACAAATTGCAGGAAACAGTGAAGAGCCATGATCGCTCCCTTTAAAAAGTGGCACGGTACATAATGAGAGAGAGAGAAAGAGAAAAGAGAAATTTGAAATTTAGTAGCAATGGATTTTCAAAAGCGAGAAAGCCACAAGTACGCAGGGGATTACAGAGAGAGGAGACTGAGAATAGGGATGATTGAGGAAAGGACAAAAGATGATTAACGAAGAGAGAAAATGGCGATTGACGACGCATTTAAATTTTTGAAGTTTGTAGTTATCAGGGAAGCAAGGAAACAGAAGAGTGTTCCACAGGATGGAAGTTCGAGAAAAGAAAATGTTGGAATGGAAGTGGAAGTTGTATTTAGCTATTTCAATAGTAAAACCTAGTTGCCAATGTAGTAGAACATTTAAATCTATGTCGTCATGGCACCAGGAGGAAAAGGATTGCCAGAAGAGTCGGCATGGAAATATTTATGAAAAAGACAGGGAGAAGCCACGTCACGTCGGTGAAAAAGTAACTTAAATAATAGTCTAGGAAGGTAATCCTCATCAACACTGGAAAGAACGATAAGAGATAATGGCGCCTGAGTAAGCCATTTTCCGGAACAATTATTTTAATGGAAAATTTTATAAATTTTAGCCGACAGTACTACATTTTTATCGAGTTCATCCCATACAAGTCAGTAAAACGACTAAGATACAAGGGATTACTGAGTGTGGAAGAATTAGAAACAGAAACTCTTATAACGCAGGAAGGGTTACTGAATGAGGAATAACCAAAACAGAGGTTGAAAATCAAATGGTAATCGTTATAACATCAACAAAATACAATACGCGCCAGCGGCGTGAAGTAGGTAAACCACTGCTAGTGGTGGACTACTTAGACAGCATATTACGATATTTCCCTGTCTTCCCACGAAGCTGATGCTGCACAAGGCCAAATTTAATGTGGGGAAATACGAGCCCGTTGCCTGTAGACCCCGCATACGCGGAATCGGGTATCTGTCTACCTCCCCGGACGAGACTCTGCCCTTCGGCATAGCGTCGTCCGGGATCCTCTCCGCCCGAAGGCAGAGAGTTCGACACGGCAAGAACTTCCCACGCTGCCAGCTCACGCTGCCGGCGTAGACAGCATATTACCATATTTACCTGCCTCCACACGAAGTAGGATGTGGCACAAGGCAAAATTTAATGTGGGGAAATCCGAGCACGTGGGCTCGGGCAAGAATTGCCCATGGACCCTGCATATGCGGGATCGGGTATCTGTCTACCTCTCCGGACGTGAGACTGCCCTTCGGCATAGCGTCGTCCGGGTTCCTCTCTGCCCGAAGGGAGAGAGTTCAACATGGTAAGAGCTTTCCACGATGCCAGCGTAGACAGCATATACCCCCACTTACAATAGTGTCCAACGTATTGATGAGGACTGGGGCATACCCATTAGTGTTCATAGGTACGGTATATAACAGAAATATTACTGATAAGCGAGAACAAAAAGGGTAGATAGTGGTTGACATTACATTTAAATTTTAGAAGATTAAAGTTAGCTGGAAAGCACAAAGCTGGAAGGGAGTTCCACAAGCGAGAAGTGCGAAAAAATAAACTGTCAGCATAGATATTAGAATTTATATCTAACCAACTCAAAAGTAAATTGGGGGGGGGGGTTCGACGCCAGTCTAGTACTGCGCTTAAATTCAATAAATCTAAGTGTCATAGGTAAGAGTTTATTCGAAGAGTTGCTATGAAAGTAATTATAGAAAAGAAACAGCGATACAACCTTACGGCAGTGAGAAAATGACTGAAACCGAGACGCCAGATGAGGACCAATAATATTGCTGATTCTTCTTTGGATTTTTGTCAAGTATCTCTACTGACTTGAACAGTCGATGAATGCCGAATGTTCCTTGCATGGAAACGATTATTTTGACCCATATCATTACCGTCTCTCATAGATTAGATTTATAACAGATTCGCTATAAAAAGAGATAGGAAATTATATATTTGTTGGGAAATTATTTTATCCCATCACTTTATTGCAGATGGTCACTCGAGAAGACGTGTTATTATAAAACAGCGTTTAAAGTCAGGTCAAATCGTGTGATTAACGTCAAAAAGCAACGATGTTTATTGTTATTTTCATTACATTCGAGATGATTTACAATAAAACTTTCTGGTGTGTACTCGTGGTAAATTCGAAAACATTGGTATCGTGTTGTAAAAAGAGTTTTATTGTAAATTATCTAGAATCGTTGATGCAATAATATACCAATGTTGGTTTCAGTAAATATTATATGGCCCGGATTTAATGCCTGTATAAATAAAAAAAAAATTATCACCCTTTTTTTTTTATTTTACAAAGAAATATTTTCGCGACGACTAGATTTATTGATTGATTGATTTGTTTGTTTTTACGGCTTATCAACCCTTTGCAGCCAGAAAATATTTCTGCATTATAAGAAATTTTTGGCGATAATAATAATTTACTGATACAAGATACCCATAGCTAAGAAAAGAAAAGGTGGATTCATGCCTTTCCCAATGGTATTTGTGCATAAGTGAATGTAACGAACCTGACTGGAATTGAAACTCGGTTCTCCGATTGCCAGTTCGAGCCATTATCCATTACACCTGTACTACCTGGTATTCCCAAGCAAGCGGTCACCCGTCTAGGTACTGACTAGGCTCGTCGTTGCTTAACTTCGGTGGTTGGACGATTTTTTTATTCGATTTGTTTAACGGCATATCAACACTTTATGGATCATTTAATGCCGAAATTTAATTTTCGTTGGAGCTTTAAAGTAATAACAATATGATATACGTTATACTGCTTTCACAATTAAATACATCGTAGATGATCCAACAAAGAATCTGCTATGTTATTGGTCCTGACCTGGCATCTCGGCTTTTGTCACTTTACCACGGCCGTAATGTACCTTCCTCGTACTTTTTCTATAAACATAGTAATTTTTTTGATGAACTCTCCTCTTTGGTACTCATTGCAGTCATTGTAAATATTCATTGGAATTTCAGTTTTAAATCCCCCCCCAAACACAGATAAGAATTGTAGATATGGTGACTAGTTAGGACTTCATAGAGACTTTGAGGTATTATGTAGTACTAATAGTCAGTAAAAATATGTTGATTCGGTGTAAGGAATACTGTGGAATGTTTGGGTCAGTAATCGTGGCTAGCTAAATTTAAGATAAAACAGATTGAAGACCAGTCTGCCCCTATCTCCCACTTTTGGACTAGTGCCACATTTTGTATTAAAACGTAAATATTACTTTCCTTTAATCTACCCCTGCCCACTTCCGTTAGGTGACAGAGATGTCAGTTCTCTGGTAGATGCGGAGCGCTTTTCATTTTTCCAGTCTCTGTTTCGTAATTGTTTCTGTTTCTGGGTGAGTGAGTGTTTGAACGAGTGTTTGGTCAAGTGATTGTTCTTAATTACCTAGTCCCGCATTAATTTCGTTCACTTAATTGATTTTTCTGTCACAATTAAGAGTTGTGGGGGTTTTATTACTAACACTATGTTTTTTTTTATTAAGTTTTTTGTATATAAATTGTTTTCATTGTAAATATTCATTGGGGTTTCATTTTTAAATGTTTTTCTTCCCCAACCCCATAAACAAACTGTGCATATAGGAACTAGTTAGGACTTCGTAGAGACTTTGAGGTATTATGGTAGTTGTAGTAAGAATGTGTTGTTTTGGTGTAAGGAATACTTTGATATGTTTAGCACCGTAATTGTTGCTGGCTATGTTTAAGACAAATTGAAGACCAGCCTCCCCCCAGCCCCACGTTTGGCCTAGTGCAACATTTTTGTATTATAATAAAATAACTATTACTCTCCGCTGTGGTACTTAGACTATGTGAATTTAAGCGCAGTACTAGATTAGCTGCAATGTCTCTTCCTTTTACAGTTTTAAATGGCTAAATGTAACCGTTAGTTCTATGCTAACAGTTTATTCTATCGCACTTCTTGCTTGTGAACCTCTCTTCCGTTGTTTTGGTTCCTTTGATCTCCAAAAATCTAAATGCAATGTCAATCGTTATCTTCTATGTTCTTAAATCCTGTTCTTTTATTGTCCTCTCTCCTTAATAGTAGTTTTTCTCATATTCTCTCAAACTCAGTAAGTCCTTGCGTTCTAGTGACTTTATTGCCTTGCTTGAGACGCAAAAAAAAACACAAAAAAGTTAACTTGGTTAGTTTACAAACAAAATGTCATTTCACAAGAGTAAGTTATCCTTAACCCTTAGGACGGCCTTAAGCCTACCCTTAACCCCGAGAAGAATTAATTAATGATGAGAATAGGCGATATCTTTTCAACTTCTCTCTTCACTTTCGCCACTTTCCCACGTCGACACTTTTCTCTTCCACATAGAAGCACAAACAATAACGAAACCATTAATATTTGAACTTTTCCAAACAAAAGGTGTTAACTGTAGATAAAGTCCGGATTATTGGCAAGAGTAATTCATTAAAAGAGTTTTGGCTGGGTGAGGCCTTTTGAGGAGAGGTCAACAAATAAAGTTCACACCCTAATGACCATGTAGTAACCAGCTTACCAGTCTGTGTTTTCAGAGCTCAACATTTATGGAAGAAGTTGTTGGTTCTTAGGAAGAAATTATTTTGCTGATGACACTACTTCTTAGAGAAATAACTGGACAGCGATTTCATATCTTCGTATATATTTATGTTCTTATCTATCTAACTATTGCAGTCTAGCTCAGTTAATTCAATACCTGGCTGCCTACTGTCTGTCTATCTATGTCTGTTCATATATATATATATATATATATATATATATATATATATATATATATATATATATATATACATATGTGTGTGTGTGTGTGTGTGTGTGTGTGTGTGTGTGTGTGTGTGTGTGTGTGTAAGTAACCGCCATAAATAAACAAAATGTATTTTGTTTATCACTCATGATTACAATTAAAAAGAAAAAAATGAAAAAACGAGGTCGCTTACCGGTTTCGAACCTTGCTCAATAGACTTAAATCGAGATTAATAAAGGTATATTCATCAATAAAAAGCTGGACAATATATATATATATATATATATATATATATATATATATATATATATATATATATATATATATATATATATATATATCACGCTAGCTTTGTCTATTCCTATCAATCTATCTCTGTTTCTGTCTTTCTTGACGACGACCCCTTTTTTGACATTACTACCTCTTTCTTGACATGAATACCCTTTTGGGATTTGATTACCCCTTTCTTGACTTGACTACCCCTTTCGACTGCGTTAGAGTGGCTTCCTCACAAATTCATCACAAATTTAACGACTTTCGAACAAAAATCACACAATTTTATTCTTTCATTCCAAACGAGAGACGCTACTCTAGCTTAAAGATATTAACGATTTAATATTATAGTATATATATCATCAATTTCTTGTTCGTGTATTGCTTAATATATTGTGTAATTGTCATCTTTGATAATGGCTTATGTAAGCCGAAAGCTTAGATTGGATTAAAAAATATGTATCAATATTGTGATTTTCTTTCATTCTTTAATGATAATGTTATTAAGCTTATCAAACGATATGAAAAGAACTTACATAAAATAAATAGACAACACTTGTCTATATTATTTAATGAAACATGTATGAATATATATATATATATGCACACACAAACACATATGTCTTTCGTTCTGGCACGAGAAAGCCAATCTAACGAATGTCAAACGCTTAATCAAGTCAATAAAACGGTTTCATACTTTGTCTAATATATATATATATATATATATATATATATATATATATATATTCTTATATATTTATCTATGTCTGTTCCTATCTATCTCACTATTCCTTCTTATCTATGTATCTATTTATCTAATCTTTGAATGTATTTCTTCTATCTTCTGTTATCAAAGTCCCTTTAATCTATCTATCTATCTATCTATCTATCTATCTATCTATCTATCTATCTGTCTATCAAGATATATTTACTTATTTCAAGAGAAAAAAAAGGTTCGATAAATCTGACACCCGGTCAATTATTCGCGTGAAAATTAGAGCTGTTGCCTTGTGCCGCTTTTTCATACGATTGGCATTCCAGTCTTTGACAATCAACCTTCTCTCTCCCCCTCATCCATTCTATATACATACGTATGTTTAATAACAAAAGTGACTGTAGTTTTGATTCTCTAGATTGTAAATACAAAATTTCAAAGCTTCTGAACACAAATCGCCATCAATTTTTCTAATCATTTTTCTTGATTTTTTATTTTTATTGCGTTAGAATGAATGTTTCTTACCAACTGTTTTCCATGTGCTTTTTCCCTTTCTCTTTCTCTCTTTCCCTGTATCTTTCTCGCCCTCTTTCTCTATCTTCCCCTCTCTCTCTTTCTCCGTATCTCTTTCTCTCTTTCCCCTTCCCTATTTCTCCCTTTCTCCCTCAATCTTTTTCTCTTTCTCCCTATCACTTTCTCACTTTCCTTATCTCTTCCTTTCTTCCTTCCTTCCTTCCTTACCCTCTCTCGTTCTCACTCTTCCCCTCTCTATCTTCCACCCTCTTTCTCTCTCTCTTTCTCTTTTTCTCCCTCCATCTTTCTCTCTCTATTTCTCCCTGCCACTTTCTTACTTTTTCACCATCTCTTTCTTTCTCCCACCTTCACTCTTTGCCCCTCTCTTCCCCATCTTTCTCTCTCTCCCTATATCTTTCCCTCTCTTTCCCTTATCCGTTTCTCCTTCTCTTTTTTCTTCCTCTCTTTCTCATGTTCTACCTGTTTCTTTCTCTCTCTTTCTCGCTTCCCCTCTCTCTCTCTCTCTCTCTCTCTTTCTCGCTCCCCATCTTTCTTGCTCCGTGTCTTTCTAGCTTCACCTCTCTCTCTCTCTCTCTCTCTCTCTCTCTCTCTCTCTCTCTCTCTCTCTCTCTCTCTCTGCTTGTTTATACGTCATTAAAGCTTACTTTTGCACAAGATTAAATTCGAAGGAAACTGTCTTTTACCTGGGCTGGAACTCCGCCCTCTAGCTTCTTGCGGTCCCAGATCTATTTGCTCAACCTGTCCTTCTTCATCTTAGAAATTTGTTGACCAATATTTTGAAAGTGCATGGCCTTTTGTTTTCGTTTTAATCAAATTCATCTGACAATGAGATTATTTTCACCAGTTAAAGTCAAAGTTCATTATTATTTTGGATTTATTTAAATTTAAATATGCCAATATTTATTTATATCTACTGAAAAGGTTAAGTGAACAATAGCACTCGATTGGAATTTTTGGTAACATGTTTTCTATAAATATTAGTTGAATTATTAATATCTCTAGAAAAATAGGAAACTACAAATGAATATGGGACAGTGTGTTGTGGTTGATTGAGACTAATAGACAGAGTAACTGCTTTTGGTCTTCTTCTTCTTCTTCTTCTTCTTCTTCTTCTTCTTCTTCTTTGTGCCGTTTCCCTTCAATACGTGAAGGATCATGGCTCCCCACAACTTCCTATCCTCTGTAACTTTTAGAAAAGATTATCTTTTTGCTATCTCTCCTAATCCGTGTTCTGTCAACCATTTACACAATCTTGTTAGGTAGGTTATTCGCTGCTTTCGTCTGTCTCTTGTTTTCACTCTATCCTGTGAATGTCAAATTCTTCAGGCTCCCTTTTCTCATTATGCGTAGCTAATTAAGTAAAGTCTATATTATGAAATATAATTAGCTATTATATTTCTCTAACTCTTCAAATGTTGAATGTATAACTAATTCTAATTTCTATTTTCTCATCTTTACATTGTATTAATTTTATCTAGTCCACTGTTCTGTCACCCATGAAATAAAAATAATTGTTTGTCTGGAAAATAAGGAACTACGTACATCAAATTGTCTTTAAATTAAGTGGCAGCAGAAGAATTATCATTAAATTTTTATAAGGTAAGCTTAAACATTAATTCACTACTTAAATGCAGCGATCAGTTTTGAGTTCTTCTGTAGTTTATTGATGCCTACTGCATCTGCTCCTCCCTAGCTATTGTGATCATGGCCAAACCAAAAGTCCTCCACTGATTCGGGGTAGTAGCACCTGTTAGGGTCCATTCTATGGGCAAATACTGAACACCCAAACTGGGATCAAAACATTCACAGTTGAGCTGGCTATATGTAGCCGTAAGTTGTATGCTATCAGTTTCTTTTCTCGCACTTCTCGCTTGTGGAACTCCCTCCCAGCTCCATGCTTTCCAGCCAACTTTAATCTGCAAAAAATTAAATGCAATGTCAATCACTATCTCCCGTTCATCTGATTACAATTTTTTCGTTCTGTTTATTACTAATGCTTCTGTTCTTAATCCCTCTATATCCTGTAACCCCTTGCGTTTTAGTGGCTTTACTGCCTTCCTTGGGGTGATACTGATTTTTTAAAAATTTAAAAAACATGAAAATATAAAAATATGTTAGAAAAAATTACCAACAATACATTTTCATAATAAAAATTTTTTAAAATTAGTAGCAATAAATTTTCATAGTTAATTTTTTTATTTTTTTAAAAATTACCAGCAATACATTTACATAAAAAAAATTTTTTTTTAAATACCAACAATTCATTTTCATAGCAAAAATTTTTTAAAATTATCAGCAAAACATTTTCATAATAAAAGTTTTAAAAAATTACCAACAATATATTTTCATAGTAAAAATTTTTAATTTTTTAAAAAATTACCAACAATATATATTCATAGTATAATTTTTTTTTTAAATTACCAGCAATACACTTACATAGTAAAAATTAAAAAAAAATTAACAACAATACATTTTCATAGCAAAAATTAAAAAAATTACCAGCAATACATTTTCATAGTAAAAAAAAATTAATTTTTTTAAAATTACCAGCAATACATTTTCACAGTAAAAATTTTAAAAATGACCTGCAATACATTTTCATAGTAAAAATTTTAAAAATTACCTGCAATACATTTTCATAGTAAAAATTTTTAAAATTACCTGCAATACATTTTCATAGTAAAAATTTTTAAAATTACCTGCAATACATTTTCATAGTAAAAATTTTAAAAATTACCAGCTATACATTTTTGAAGAAAAAAAAATACGAAAGCTCACAAGAAAATAAAATTTTGGCATTAAATAACCCTAAAGGAGTTAATCCACTGGTGCACGAGCAATTTACACATCATGGTGAACGTGACCAACTTTCTAATTATTAGCCTTAAAATAAAGTATTACACGCTTTCTAGTTTTATTTATATTTTCAGGAATTCATTCCTGATCCTCATGTGGTGGTGTTACGGTGTGAGATTAAGTGCCACAAATCTCTTTAAATGTCCAACAACTTCCACAATGTCCTTGCAGACAGCAGGACCACCGTGGTTCTGATATTCTCAGATATTCTTTAGATTTTAATTTATCTAATTTTAATTTTGGCGTTTTGGAGCATCTTTCTAATTATGCCAACTGCTCTAGAGACGGTTCCGGGAATTAGTTCTATGTTTTTCTTTTAAATGTTTCACTTTTGATCACCTTCACCCTGTGATCCGTTGTCACAGCCGTGTCTATCATTTGGTAAGTTTGTTTTTTGTTGTTGTTGTTCCATCCTCTAGTTTACTACAATGCACATCTATAAGAGTTCACACTATAGAATAAGTGACAGCAAGTCCCCTCAATACTCCAGTACCCTCCTCAGTATTCTAGCTCTTTTCAATAATGCTGTCATCTGGATGATTCCAAATCTAATGTCCAGTGACTTCTGTTTTGTTTTTTTTTCGGAGGTTTTTCGGAATCGTTCCCAGTGTTTGGTATATTTTCTTATTCTTAACGGCTGGAATATTCCACATCTTTATTGGCTGTTTACCAAAATACTTAGGTTTTCTTTTTTTATTCCATATTTTATCTCTGGTCTCCCAGGACAGAGGTATTAAACATGTTTTCTTTTAACAGATCCAGTCACCTGGACTGGATTGGGTAATCCATTTGAATCTCAAAGTCCCGGATGGTTTTATACGTTTGGTTCTCTCACACAAAATTTTGATTGTATGGTCAAAATGCGATCGTTTAAACCGTTCTTAGTGGGTCAACTTTCAAACCCAGTCATGCCTATTCATGTATTTTTATTGGGTCAATTTGTGATTTTTCTCTGATTATGTGGTTAATTGTTTTATTTTCAGTTTTACTCACACTATATTTGCTTAATTTTAATTTCAATATAATACATTTAAAGACTTAACCTTTGTATGTAAATAAATGCCTTACTAGAAAAAATTAACTTGTTGCTGTGTGATTTAAATCTCATTAATCTGTTGATGGTAAACGGTTAAGATTAGATTAGCTAATTTCTCATAAAAACATTCACCGTTCATTGATAGATCACTATTGTCAGTTGGAATTTATAACATCTTTCCATTAAACATTTTCATGAAAATAGCTTCCTCAAGTCCACTGTTTTTATTCTTTCCAATATAGATGGGGGAGGGGCTCTTTCCTAGGTTTTTTGTTTGAAGTAGTGAATATCTTGATTATATCATTATCGTAAATTCTCGAAAATAATACACACCTATAATACGCGCCCCAACAAATGATCCCAAAATGAAGAAATATATCTATCCCTATGTATAATACGCATCTATAAATTTTGTCAGAAAAAAAATAATAATTACGAAGACATTTTGTCGACTTTGACATTAAGAATAAAATCAAAACTAAGCGGCTAAAATAATGTTGAAGTGCAATTTTCCCTGATAAATATAACATTCTATTTTACTGCCAAAATGTCATCAAAGCGTGTGATTCCGTCAGTGAGGATGTGATAAAGAAAGGTTTCAAGAAGTGTTGTCTCATGATAGCCATGAATGGCTCTGGAGATGACATCCTTTGGCAAGAGGATGAAGAAGCCGAAGATAATTTTGAACAGGACGAAGATAATATTGTGAATGATAATTTGTTTAATGACAATTTAGATATTGATTCTATAATAGAAAGTGGCGATGATGATGATGATGATGATGATGATGATGATGATGATGATGATGATTAAAATTTTAATAGATTTTTCACTTGATATCCTCTTTCTTTGAAATTGGTCTTTTATCGATTTTTTATTTTTTTCGCCAAATAAAAAATGCAGTTACTGATAAACAAATTTATTGACAAAAAATGTTACAATTATTATTGTTGGATTATAAATAAAAATTGAGATAATATCTTTCTTATTTTAGAAGAACAAGTACGTATTTATTATTATAAATCAATAACAAAAAAAATGTTTTTGTTTGAACCTATTTAAACTACGGACCCCTACTATCACCTAGAATTTACATAAAAAGGCGTATTATTTTTGTGAAATTACGGTATTTTCTCCACGTTCATTTTAGCTGTTGCTGATGTTAAAAGTCTTCAAGTGATGTGGTTTCTCTTATTTGTTAACGTTCTTTGATTGCGATTGTGTAACGCCAGTCTATGAGATATAGTGAAATACTTCTTTATGATCTACAGAGTTCATTTACTGGAAGCCATTTTTCAGAAAGCTGTTTTATACAACTAACAGTATAGGCATTACTGAACGGGTTTGACGCCATGTTCGACATCAGTTTGAAAGTCTCGACCTGACGAAGCTATATAAGAAGATGACTCGAATCCTTACGTCAATATCTTGGCTTTGTAGTAACTTACAGTGTTGGACAAATCTAAATCTCCAAATAAGAGAACTAAGAAAATGATATCAATGTTTTCGGGAGTTGATTATGAAATGAACTCGCTATTGATGTAACCTGTGAGATCAGGAGTAGGATTTATTAGACAAATACATCAAAACTTCCAATCAACCTCATGATCAGGTCCGGCCAAACTAGGGGGGGGGCTCATTGTGAGCCCGAACAGTGCATTTTGACCCTTGCTATCTTATCAACATTTGATTTTTTTCTACTTACATTTATATATGTTACAAATTGACTTAAACCCAACTGACTATTATTAAAGGATGAAAAATTTTCGACGATTTTGACGTCATTCTGAGGTCTTTTTTTTTTCTTTTTTTAAATCCGTGGATTTGTTTTGCTCATGTTAAGTCTCGGAAAAAAAAACACTATATAAAATTCACTATTTTTTATTCATAATGTTGAATGTGTTAAAATTATTTGACTTTTAAAAAGAGAAATCTCAAGTTGATGTTAAAATTGCCGCAAAGTTTTGTTGATTTAAGATGAAATGATAATGACATGTCCCTAATTTATATTTACATACATTTTATATATTTTTAATTTTTTTTTTTGTTGAACTGTTCACTCATATTGCATATGGCCCACTATTGTACAAATTTAACTTACAATAAAAATTGTATTTTATATGAATATTCCCATATGAAAATTTATTGAAAAAAAGTTTGAACAAAGTAACTATAGACACCCCCCTTCCGAAGCGTTTGCGTAGCAGGGGTTTTTAATATCTTTTTTCTTTGGATCTATTTCCAAAGGTTCTGTGAACTTTCTTTTTCTGGACGATTTTCTTGCTTCTGGCATTATTTGCGGTCTTTTTAGATCAAATGTATCGAAAATCGTGTCCATCACTTCTTCTTGAGGTGGACCGTTAGCATCCTGTAGCAGTCTTTTCCTTATTTGGTTTACGTGTCTTCGGTGTGAGAATTTTTGTCCCTGTACTATGTAAACCATATTGCCGATTCTTTTGTCAATTTTCCCTTGCTCCCAGTACGATGTTTTATTTTTATATGCTTTAAAAAAAGTTTTTCTCCTGGGAGGAATTTTCTTTTTGGTGCGTAGGGCTGTGTTACTTGTTTCGTTTGACTTGGTAGCAATTTATCAAATGCTGATCTGATTTTTCTAGCAAACATCACTTCTGCGGGTGATAATGTCGATGGCGTAGCATTATTTGGCGTAATTCGATATACCTGAAGAAATTGCTGTAATACTGCTTTTCGTAACGCTCTTTTGAGTGTATCAACAAATCTCTCTGCTTGTCCCTTCGATCTTGGGTGGAATGGCGGGGATTTTATATGTTTTACTTGATAAATTTCGCAAAACTCTTGGAAGTCTCCTGATGTGAATTGCGTTCCATTATCTGTGACTAGGCAATCCACTACACCAAACCGAGCGAATAGTTCGTGGAGGCAATTTATGATCGTTTCTGAAGTAGGATTTTTGCAACGAAACACCTCCGGCCATTTACTATAACTATCCACTATGATTAAATAGTAAAAACCGTCAATTGGACCTGTATAATCTGCGTGTATTCTTGACCACGGACGATCATGGCTTATGGATGATTGGCGGTGCTTTGGCTGCTAAATTACAGCCTTTGCACATTTCCACCATCTGAGTAATATCCTTGTCCATATTTTTCCAATATACATAGCTTCGCATTAGCGACTTCATTCTATTTTTACCTGGATAGCCCCTGTGGAAATCCTTTAGGATTCGCTTTTGTAATGTTTTGGGAATTATAACGCTTTCGTTGTAAAGTAGCACATTATCGCATAGAGAAAAGCTGTCCGATATTTGCTTATCTTCTGCTATTTTTGCTTTTGTTTCATTTATAAATTCGTCATTTTTGGCTTCATTTTTTATGTCTTGTAGTGTGACTGGGAGGTGTGACTGTACAACATAGTACTGTCCTGATATCTTCTTCATTTCTTAGGGCTGCGATTACCGTATCTTCCAATGGTTCTGTTTTTGTTGGTATAAGTCTCGACAGACCATCCGCATGCCCGATCTTTTTCGTTGGTAAATACTCCAATCTGAAATTGTAGTTCAGAAGAATTGTTCCCCATCTAAGTAACCTATTTGCAGTGTAAACCGGTAGACCATTTTTCGAACCAAAAATTGTTAGTAACGGTTTGTGATCCGTCTGTAGAGTAAAATATTGACCATAGATATACCTATGAAATCTTGTGACCGCGAAGATAATTACCAGAGCTTCTTTCTCTATTTGTGAGTAATTTTTCTCCGCTGGTAATAGTGTTCGAGAAGCATGTGCGATGGGTTTTATTGTCCCATCTGGCATTTTATGTAATATACACGCGCCGACTCCGTAGGCGCTCGCGTCACTTGCTGCAATAATTTCTAGTTTAGGATCGTAGTGTGCCAAAAATAAATCTGAAGTTAACGTCTTAATTATTTTTTCAAATGTTTCCTGGCATTGATCTGTCCACTGCCAAACCTTTTCTTTCTTTAGCAGCTCGTTCAGTGGTGCGCGAAGTTTATGCATTTGAGGTATGAATTCCTGGTAGTAACTCACTAAGCCTAGAAAACTTTGTAGTTCTGTTATGTTCTTAGGAACTGGCATTTTTTTTATTGCTGTTGACCTTTCAGGGTCTGGTCGTCTACCTTCTTGATCTATGATATGGCCAAGGTATTTAATTTCCTTCATGAAAAAATCGCACTTGTTTTCATTCATCTTGAATCCGTAACTTTGTATTCTCTTAAACACTTCTTGTACATGTTGCTGTGTTGTTCAACGCTTTCGCTATTAATCAATACATCATCCAGATATGCAATCGTGTACTCTAGTCCGGCAAGCATCGTATCCATTGTCTGTTGGAATATAGCCGGCGCGACCTTAATCCCAAATGGTAGTCTTTGGTATCTGTACAATCCTTTGTGTGTGTTTATGCACAGTAGTTTTGAACTTTCCTCATCGAATGGAATTTGCAAGTACGCTTCACTTAAATCAATTTTTGAAAAAAATTTTCCGCCATTTAATTTAGTGAATACTTCTTCTGGACTGGGTAGAGGATAGTGGTAGTCTTTTATTGCTGCGTTCAAACCTGTAGAAAAATCAGCGCAAACTCGAATTTCTCCTGATTTCTTTTTGACGTAGACCGTCGGAGCGGCCCATTTACTGTATTCTACTTTTGTCAATATGCCAGTGTTTTCAAGTCTAGCTAATTCTTGATCATTTTTTTCTATTGACGCAAACGGTACGCTCCTTTTTTTCTTGAAGATAGGTTGAACGTTTTCTTTTATTTCGATATTTGCTGCCATTTTCTTACATCTTCAGAGACCCGCTGAAAATACTTCGGGGAAACTCGTTTTTAGTTTCTCTTTTAATTTGCCTGCCTCGGTTGGTAAGCTTTTTACATTTTGGCAGTACGTATTTATTGGTAAATCCCACAGTTCGAATTTTTACATCCAGTCCGTTCCGAATAGGTTTTCTGTATTTCTCAACACGTACATTTTTAACTTTTTCGTCATTCCATTAAATGTTACATTTGTAATTACTTCACCCTCAAATTTTATCTTTCTCCCCGTAACTGATCTAGCAATTTTATCCGTTTTTAACATGTCAGGTTTGTTTGTTTTCTCCATGTTTGTAGGTTTATAAGTTAAGTCTGAGCCAGATTCCAGCTGTAGTCGGACTTTTCTGTTTTGCATTTCAACTTGTACATATTTTCTTATGTTAGTCTCATCAACTTGGCCAGTCCTCGTAATTCTTATTCTGCTTTTGCTTTCTTTTCTATTCCAGCAATGAGAACTTTTATGTCCTATTTTTTTGCATGTTAGACAAGTTTTAAAACGGTATGTACAGTCTTTAAACTAATGCCAAGTCCCACAGCGATAGCATGGACTGGGTGGTAGTTTTTTCTGATATTTATTTTTAGAGTTAGAAAATTTTGTTTTACCTGTTCTTGAGGAGGGGGAATTGATTTGGTTTGTTTATGAGGAAGAAAAGTTGGTTTGTCTTCGTACTTTATGTATGTGCGCGATGCCAGCTTCTTCTATATCTTTTGAGTCTTTCTTCACACTGATGCATCTCTGGCAGTCTTCGGCTAGTTTTTGAAGTGTCAAATCTTGTTCACTCTCCAATTTAGTAAGGATTCTGCGTCTCATTTCCGCGTCTTTGGTTGAAACCAGGCCTTGGACGTAAATTAAGCATTTGAAATTGTCCGCGCTGAGTTCCGATAATTTAAAATCATCACAATATTTATTAACAATAGACGCGAAAGTTATGTAATCTTCGCTGTCCTTTTTTGTAAGGTTCAAACATTTCCATCTTTTGTGGAATAGTGAGGTATTATGGCTGAAAAGTTCTGTTAGCAGTTTTATGGATTCTTTGAAAGTTAACTCACTTCTTTTCCTTGGAAGGATATAATCTACGAATTTGGTATATTCGCATGTGCCTAATTTTCTTAGTAATAGACGTACTTTACGTGCGTCTGACCAATCTTTGCAGTCAAATTCATATAGATCTTCGTACCTTCGGAAGTAATTTGCAAATGTTTTATCTTCGTCGGGTGCGTACGGGAAATCTTCGATAGTACTCCAAATAGCGTCTTGTGAGAGAACTCTTTCGTTCTCGGATTTTTGTTCTTTATTTGACATTACACGTAGCAATAATTCTTGAAATTCAAGATGTTTCTGTTCGTAATTTTGTTGCTGTTCCAATTGGATTTTGATAAGTTCTACAATGGTTGACTTAAAATCTTCCATGTTGACATAATTTTGTATGCGTATTTTACCTGATATTTTGAAACCAGATATTGTTATCATTTTTAAAAAATTTTAATTAGAATAATTTATAAAATTTTAAATCGTTTAAATTTCTGTATTAATTTGTACCCGTTAGGTTATATTGTTATTAAGTACAAACTATATATACTAATCATGAAAAAACTAACTACAATTCAGAGACCCCACCAATATTTTAAAAAGAATTTAAAATTTTTTTGTATGTATGTATGTATGTATAAACTTGCAGATTTTTGTAAATACAGACGGCCATACACGACAATATCAGAAAATAAGAGTGATAACTATAGTAAGTTTAAAGCCAAAGTACCTAAAATTCAATAAAACATTAGATTACGGAGGATATTTTCTTAAATGTTTAAGATTACTGCGTAGTTAAAAATTATATAAAAAGGGTGATCCCTTTATATTCCTCAAATAATTTTTACAGATATGTCCACCGTAGAAAAAAATAGATAAACTTCCGTTTGTCAGCCAAGCTACCAACACCTTAAATAAACACTTATCTCCGTGTTAAAAAGTGCATTTCTGCGATATTTTAAACTACAAGTAAGTAATATTTATTTCCAATCAGATTAATTAAAATTTAAATTAATACAAATTTCAGGAAACTATATTTTGTTTTTGAAAGCTTTTTTTTTAATAAAGAGAATTACCTTGTGTCGACCTATGGCTAAAAATGGCGCTAAAATCAGCCATTTTTATTCATTAAAAATCCTTCCAGTCAATTTAAATTAGTCTTGAAATACAACAAAGTCTTTTGCTTATTGCGAATATTGAAATTAATCTATTAGCTTGATATTAAAGTAAAATAAAAGCTTCAAGAAAGATTTTTAAGAATTCATTTTGAACCTTAGGCATCGCGTTTCTCTGGCGGTACCTATATATATATATATATATATATATATATATATATATATATATATATATATATATATATATATATATCGTTAAGTGCTTGCTTTTATTACAACTCCCCGCCTCCCAACTATGATTTATTCATTTCTGCGCTAAAAAATGTCTCTAGCGCAAGGAAAAATTTTCATGATTAAGCATTGAAATTTGCATTATTTTAGCAAAAATTGTTTTCATCCGATTCGGCAATTAATATATGGTGTACATGGCAAATGAGGAAAAAATTATTTTCTGCGGTTCGGAATTAGAGCAAGCATTAATTACGGATCAGGGCTAATATAAATGTTCTGTAATACTTCATTTTAGAAATATGTGTTGAGAATCAGGAAGAGAGAGTCTGTGTTCAGAAATTCGTAAAAATATTACTGACACAATAAGGCTATTATATAATACAAACATAATGTTAATGAATTTACTATCAAAATATATATTGAAAATCCGAAAGAAAGGTATTGTTGCTGGTCAGAAATTTAAATAAAGATTTTTTTTTGCAGAATAAAGCTATTACATAATACAGGGTATTCCAATAACTTGGACCGATTTTAAATGTAAATTAAGTTTAAGTGTCTAATGATATTTTTTTTTCTTTCAGATTTAACAACTTAAGCCTTTGGCAATTTCAACCATGGAAAGATTAACAATCAAACAACGTATTAAAGTTATCGAAGCATATTACGAAAATGGGCGTTCAAATTTATAAATATACAGCCCAATGATGCCGCTAGCAAAAAATGTACACCAAACAGTGGTCTTTTGTGGATGCAGTGACTTTTCAATAATCTTCCTTAGATTTTCATCAACCCAAATGCGACAATTCTGCTTATTAACGAATCCACCAAGATGAAAATAGGCTGCATCACTTCATCGGCTTGTCTTTGCTCGTGCACCTAATTGACGAATGTATGGTTAGCAGATTTCAGTTCTTGTGTCAATTGAATTTTGTAAGCGTGTAGAGACAAATCCTTTTGTGTCGAATGGTATTTTCTCATCTGCCACCGACCCTGTTTGTTTGAATTTACGAACAATTTTTCAAATTGCACTCTTGGTTGGTCGACTACGTTGACCAAAAATTCGTGAAGTGCGTGAAATGCATTTCTGTTTAAACATTAATTTTTGTAATAGGCTTCGATGAATATAACACGTTGTTTTGATTGTTAATCTTTACCTGGTTGAAATTACCAAAGACTTAAGTTGTTAAATCTGAAATAAAAAGCAAAAAAAAAAAAACACTAGAAGGAGGAGGAAAGGGTAATTCACAATTAAAATCGGTACAAGTTATTGGAAGACCCTATATAATACAAACATTTTTAATTGGTATAATCCCATGCAAAGTAGTAAAGCTACTGAGACACAAAGGGTTAAAGGTTGTGGAAGAATTAGGAACAGAAACGTTAATAATCAGCGGGAGGAGGAAATAAAATGTTCCTTTAAAGCAAATTATCACTTCAAATCAGTGTATGGATCAGTTATAACAAATTTAGTAGACGAGATATGGAAACTGAATATAGAATAGTTTGCGCTAGGGGTAGTTTCACTCCACCGGCACAAACTCCTAGAAAATAAAGCATTAACCTAAAAACATGAGTCATGTTCTTAAATAGCTTCATCAGACCGAGACTTTCATATGGACGTCATGCATGGCGCCAAACTCATTCAGAAATGTCTAAACTGTCAGCTATATACAACAGCTTTCTCGTATCGATCCAGCGAATGAAGTATGCAAGTCTCAGCGAGGAGTGTCTTTCTTCAAGCTTCGTGTACTGGCGCTACAGAATCACAAACGAATATGGTTTCTGCTATTTGGTGAACTGTAACAATTAGCAGAAACCATGACTGCCAACAGCAGCAACAACTAAAATGGATAGCACATGTAACACGAAAAGAAAATGTCATCATTAAAATGCTGACATTCAACTCTACTTTAAAATTATAGTTACGGAAGACAACCCCACCCAAATCAATACTGGAAAGAGCGATAACAGCTACTGGACTTGAGAAACCTATTTGTTTGGAGAGAAAAAATTGAGAGAAACATTTTACAACATTTAACCGAAAGTAGCAATAGCTGCTCGGAGAATGAATGTCGAATGTCTCCTTATAGGGAAACGGTTGACATTAACATTATCATGATTCAGTAAATCGTGGAGCTGCCATGAAGGTCTTCTTCTGCAAATAGGGATTATTTAGCGAGATCAGTAATAATGAGTTGCATAGTAAATGTATCACTGACAAAGTGTAACCAATAAGAGAAGGTGTCGTTAGCGTAACGAAAACTGTTAGCGTAAAGTGGACAAGGCGAGCCGAGTTCAAATTCCAGGTTGATCGATTGCTTTCACTTTCGAACCAGTACCTTTTGAAAAGGCATAAATGCATCTATTCTTCCTCCAGCTAAAGGTTATATATCAGGGTAAACTAGACTTGTTCGCCTCGTTTGACAACCAATCTAAGATAAGAAAAACTCGTCGCAATCCCAGTTTAGAAGGCAACGATTAACCACTCCAGTAGCTTTCCCAAGAATGCATGATAATTCACAGGTAATAAAGAAAAGGAAATATGTAGAGCCATGATCGCCTATATCCTAAAAAACTTGCTAATTACAAATTGGAGATACCGAAATCAAACAGGTGCAACAATTTAAATATGTAAAAAGTATTTTCATAAAGGAAGGAAAGTGTGACACTGAAATCCGAAGGCACATTGGGATAGCGAAAGATGCCTTCCAAGAGCTAAGCAAAGTATTAAAAAACAGGAAAATTTGGTTAGGACAAAGAAAAGGCTACTGAACTGTTATGTAATACCAGTCCTCCTATATGGCAGTGAAAGCCGGACAATCTACTCAAATATGAAGAATAGATATGAAGCAACAGAAATGTAGTTCTACAGAAGGATGCTGGGAATACCATGGACCGAACATGTGACCAACGACGAGGTTCATGAGACAATAGTAATAAATAAATACTTGAACTTCGTATCAGAAAGAGACATTTGAAATTTCTAGGGCACATAAAGAGGAAAGACAGTTTGGAAAATCTGATCCTCAAAGGATAAAATGATGTCTCGAGGGATAGGGGTAAGGAACGCATAACCTACTTAGCGAGTTTCAGTAAATGGATGGCGGAACAAGGCTTAGGAGAGATAAGAAAAAATCAAAATTTATTAAGCGCTACAAAGGACAGGAAATTGTGGAGAGCCATGATCGACAACGTCCTGAAAGGACACGGCACAAAGAATATCACTGAAAAATTAAAATTCATCTAAGCTATGTTCTCCAGCAAGCATCGTAACATGCCAATGTTGAGACTTTTTCAGCATATATATATATATATATATATATATATATATATATATATATATATATATAGCGCTGATGTGCACGTCGACGTCGGGTAATGGTTAGCAAGCATATCGCGCTGGATCAATTAAGACTGAATAGCGAATTCTATCCTCACTGGTACACCCCATACTTTCGGCATTGTGCCACATCTAAGCCAAGCTTAGAAAATCACTATATATAGCGATGAAAGATAGCGGATATAAAGGGATCTATTACATTCTTAAAGGCTTTAGAGTGAATAAAGAATCGGTCCCAACGTAAATTTGATCTCGTTTCACCGTCTCTTTTGCCAGCCATCGTAAAGAATTTCACAGCTTGGCTTTAACCATTCCATCGACTTATTTCCAAATCTGCCGGGTTTGTTTGGGTAATTACTGTCGCTCTGTTAACAAACTGCCTGACTCCTTGATGAGAAATTGTGACATTTCTTTATTGAATCTTTTCGAGAATTGATGTCGAGAGAACTTTTAAACCATTTAAGAGAGTTTTTTTTTTCTTTTTCTTTTTTTGGCTGACCGGAATCGATAATCAGAAAGATTATTTGAGATAAGTTTATTTTTTCACCTTAATTGTAATTATTCTGTTGATCCAGCTGGAAAATAAGTGTTTACCTATCTTTTCCCTTGCAAAAAAAAAAAAAAAAAACAGGAAAAAATCAGTTTGTTTGAATGTGATACAAAATTTCTCTATAAAAATTTATTTGCCTCAATTGACAAGAACTTCATCGCGAATTTCTTTCTGAATTTGTCGTTTTGCTTAATTCTGTGGCAAACATTTTAGAGGAAGTGGAAATTACAAAAAAGATTACTTTCTATTATTTACTTGTGGTCGGAGACGGGTGTTTTGATCGGGAATCAAAAATTTCATTAATTCTGAAAAAATACCTGACACAGCAGGAATATAAACACCCCCCACACCCGTCCGCCGTCTGTTTAAACAGAGGCCTTATTTTTTTCTGGTAATTTGTTTACATTTTTGATGTCCGGAAAACCTTTACATTTTCTATCATATTTCAGTAAAATTTTCACTTTCCAAAATTATGATTTATAATCATAACTTAGATATATTTTTAAAAAAAAGGCGTCTATGTAAACTGACGCCAAATGGTTGAGAGTTTAAAACTGACGCTGACAATTCGTAATTTTATATCTGCCGAAACTTCGTATTTTCTAGATTCCATCTGAAAACTTCGAACTTTTCTAGCATAATTCAAGTGAAATTTTCACTTTCCAAAATAAACGCCTATACTTAGAATGATTCATTTTCTACGGCTTATTAAACCTTTGCCGGTTAATTAAAGCCAGAAAAGATTTTTAGATGATATTATTTTGGCGGGAGGATAATAATGGTTTAGTGGTACAAGTCTTACTAATTTACCCATAGCTGAGGGGAGAAGAGGCAGATTCATGCCTTTCCCAAAGATGTTTGGCCGTAAGTGAATTTAATAAGCACAACGAGAATTGGAACTCGACTCTCCGCTTAAAAATTTACAACCATTACCCCACCTGCACATCCGAGCTTACAACACCTGGTATACACAAGCAGTCACCCATCTAAGAACTAACCAGGCTTGACGTTGCTTAACTTCAGTGATGGTACAGGAATCTGTGTTTAAACGTGGTGTGGCCGTAAGCCCTCTATACTTAGAGTGCAGATAAAAATGAAGGTATCAGTTTAAACTTACTTCCGACTGGAGGAAATGCTTTTTAGAATCATCTGTTTTTGTCGGACTACCAGCGAAATACGAGTGACTTACTTGTGGGCGGAACACATTCTTCCTACGTTCAGTTTCTTCTTTTTAGCATTGTAATTAGAAATTCTTCTGCATTTGTATTGCTCTTTCTGATAACATCCTGAGGATAAATATCGCGTTTCTTATTTCTGTGTCTATGAGGAACCCTCGCTATTCCGATACCATTTCCGGTCTGATTCTGCTGCGCACTCTTGCGCAATCAGAATTCGGATGCAGATAACACATCGTTGATAGCAGACACAGAAAGAAAACTACAAAAACTACTACAGAAGGTAGCGAAGGAAAGCGAGAAGAAAGGATTAAACATTAAATGCAAGAAGACAAAATGCATGGGTTTTAGCAAAATGATGTACCCAAAATGCGAATTGCAAATTGGAGATACCAAAATCAAACAAGTGCGGAAATTTAAATATCAGGGAAGCGGACGGAATGTGCGACATTGAAATCCGAAGGCCTACTGGGATAGCCAAAAGATGAATTCCAAAAGCGAAGCAGAGTATTACAAATAGAAAAGTTTCACTCGAAACAAGGAAAACGGTACGAAACTGCAGAAAGGGACAGTCGAAATCTTAGGGCACAAAATGAAGAAAGAGGGCTTGGAAAATTTGATACTCACAGGACAGACTGAAAGCAAGAGGGTCAGAGGAAAACAACACCTAACCTGCCTACCGAGCTTGTATAAATGGTGGGCGGAACAAAGTTTAGGAGAGATAAGAAAAACAAAATTTATTATGAGCTACAAAGAACAGGACATTATGGAGAGCCATGAACGCCAACGAAACGATACGGCACGTAGAACAGTAATTGCACTTATTTCAGCCTCGAAGCTGGCTATAAATTTTGGGACTAATATCGAAATTAGAGACTTTTTTATTTGTTTATGCATGAGTTACACTTTCTTAGATAATTATATATATTAGCGAACATAACTAATTTGGACTGGGCATTCCTTCTCAGGCAAATTACCGAAATTATGGAAGGTGTTGCGTATAATTTTGAAATAATTAATAAACTAATTAGAGAAAGCATTTAGTAGTCTGCCTTGTAGTTGAGATTGTAGCGTCTCTCCTGCTCGTGTCAGAAGCTGGTTTCTGAACTCAGGTAAGTCTGAATTCGGCATGTTAATTTTCAAGTAAGGTGAGGGGACGCATCTCTGTTTGTGTTGTATAAAGTTGAGAACGTCGAAATATTTAAGTTTTTTTCCCTTGATTCATTATTCATGATTTTGAAATGCACTAACTAAACCAGAGGTCGGCAAACGTTTGTTTGCATCATTATAGCAGCCCTGTGTAAAGTGGAGTACATCGCAATATTAACACGTTTCACAACAGTATACATAACAATCATACATACGTATGTTATTTGTAGATTTATTTGCTTATTAAACACATTTTACGAACAATCTGCGCAAAGGTATAAGACATTAGGTTCATATTTAATACATTTAGCATTATTAATGAGATGTGTGCAACTGAGAAACATTTTTTACAAGTTTTACACCAGGATCCAGTTTACTTTACAAGACAAATTGCAGATTAAATATCTCTTAGCTGAAACCTATTTTTTTTTATTTGTTAATGCATAAAAATATCTTCCGTTTTTCCTAATCAGTTCACTCCCAGGAAAGGCGATAATGTGACTAAAATGTAACTGACTACTGGGAGCGAAAGAGAATGAAAAAAACTTTAGAAGGAACCGGAAACATAACCCTAAACAAATATCAAGGGATAAAACTTTACTCCTGTTTATAAGACCGGAGAGGAGTGTGAACCGGGCGACGGGCGAATCTATCTACTCCTAGCGAAGAAAGAAAGAAACAAGTAAATAAAATTTCATAGATTAGGCAGAGATGCTAGAAGTATAGAGATGAAATAGACATTAGAAGGAAGCGGAAACCTAATCCTAAAGAAGAATGAAGATATAAACCTTTATTCCTGTTCAGAAAACCGGGGAAGAGTGTGAACCGGACGACAGGCGAAACTATTTACAGATTGCTACCAAAAGTTTCAAGATTGACAAATTTAGTGGTATTAAGCGCTGAATAAAATTCACTTGGTTTGAACTTCCGAAAATAGTCTTGAAGTGTATTATCCCATTGTAGAATCATCAACTGCAGCAGAAAATGATCTGCTCGTGTTTCTATATTTTTTGGTGTCCATATTGGCACCTAATTCCATTCATTACTTAACACTGAGTCCAGATTAGACATTGATATCGCTACGGTGTAGGATTTGTTTGTTTAACGGCATATCAACTCCTCATGGGTCATTTAATGTCGAAATTTAATTTTCTTGCGAGCTTTGGTAAATTTTTTTTTTTTTTTTTTACTATTTAAATTTATTCCTGATATTTTTTTACTTTTGTTTTACTATTAAAATCTATTGCTGGTTTTGTTTTACTATAAAGATGTATTTTTATACTTTCATAGTGCTTTGACCCCAGTTTGGGTTTTTTCTATTTGCCCATATCTAGGACCCTAACAGGTGTTACCACCCCGGGTCAGAATGGACTTTGGAACAATAGCAATTAAGAGGTAGCTCTACGCTTCTCAAAACCTCCCGATCAGAGGCCTTGCTGCCGGATATAGTTTATCATCATACCCAGGACGATGGTGTAGCAGGTAACGGTCAAGGTACCTCTGGTTGTACATCATGTGATATGTTAATTCGATACGATGTAACATTCATGGGGGATGCTTGCCTATTAAATATACGTGCTTACGGTTTTTGTTCTATGTCTTCCTATTTTGAATATATGACTACTTAGCGTAGCATGCTATCAGAAAATAGCAAATTTATTTTAATGGACATTTGAAAATAATCTTTCTTATGCTTTTACAGGCCAAATAAAATCATCAATGCTGTGTAAGAGTAATTAACTGCTTCCGATTTACACTATTTATATCGTTCGGATTCTTATCCTCATCTTTATTGTCATATTCACAGTCTATATTTCTGAGATGAGGTATTGTAACTATTTAAACTATTTACATTGTTTGGCCTGTTGTTCTCATCTTTATTGCCATATTTACGATGTTTCCTACCTTCTTCAGGTGATGTACGTTGGAATTTTGAACCGAAACCCTTTATTTAATCTATGTTCTAATTCCATGTGCCATGATTTATTTGGATATCTCAACATCAGTTAATTCCCTTTAATAACTCAGCTCTCCAAGTTTTTGTTCACTCTGCTGTGGCCAGGTATTGAACTCACAATTCTTTGGGTCAAGTCAGTTTTTGGATTATTCAACCAACGTTTTTATCCACTGGGCCAATGTGTACTTGGGGACTTGTAGAGATGAGTTACCGAAGGGAAATAATTGAAACTAACATATCCATGGCCTGTGGAATTAGAATAATCTACCCTAATGGACTAAATAACGTGTTCGGTTAGAAAGCCTAATGTATATTACTTGAAAACGGTCGGATCGTAAAACGGCCGAAACGGGTTTGTCTGACGATCGCAAATAGCGTGAAACCCAGGGTCACAAGCTCACATCAATCCAACTAACAAATATATTAGCTCTATCACTGATACTGAGCAGTTTCCAATAATTACTGCGTATATATAATATATAAATAATATATATAAAAATTGCATATATATTTATATTTATATACATACTCATTTTATATATATATATATATATATATATATATATATATATATATATATATATATATATATATATATATGTATGTATGTATGTATGTATAGCTTAAAAAAGTAAATCATTTTTTCATAAGTTATTCAACATCGTTGAGAATTGAACAAAAACTTTAATTCTAACTTTAATTCTAACTTTAATTTAAAGTTTAGTTTTTAGTTCCGAAAAATGGTAATTTAATTTCTGTGTGGTGATTAATATATATTTTGAAATAATAACATTATAATTAAATGAGGCAAAAGTCGCGCACCATCGGGATAATCTATTAAAAGTATAATTACACATGATAATTTTATTTACTTGTTATTTAATTGTTCTGTGTGCTGATCAAAATGTCTTCCTTGGTTTTCAGAACAAATTTCAATTCTGTGCCTGAATGGTTCATTAACACGTCGGGGAGTTCCTCTGTTATTTTACTTTCATATTTAATTCTTTCTTTAAGTTCCTCAATATTTCTTGGGCGCCTCTGATAAACAAATGATTTCTAATTACTCCACAGAAAAAAAAAAAAAACATGATTGATTAATTAACCTATTTGGTGCGCGGCTTTTGCCTTTCTCTGTATATCGCGCTTTCTCGAGCTTTATTATTCCAGAACAAACGGTATGATTTGAGACATTTTTTTTTTTTTTTTTTTAAGCGTATCACCCCAAGCAAGGCTGGAGGCCACTATCACGCATGGGGTTACAGAAGGGTTGGAGGAAGAGCAGATAGGAGAGGTAAAGGAGAGGATGTGGAGAAAGAGAAGGACGGAGAGTCGATCAAGGCAAGGGGGGTACAGAAGATTTGGAGCGAGAGCAGATAGGAATGAAAGATGAAAGGATGTGGAGAAGGGAAGTGGATAGATCAAGGCAACTGGAGATGACGATTGACGCTACACTTAAACCGTTGGAGATTGCATTTGTCAGGGAAACAGTGATAGGGAAGGGAGTTCCATGTCAGAACTTTCAGCTTCTCTATATACGATGGGAAAAGTTATTAGATGTTGTTGTTCTATGTGCCATATCACTTCAGGACTTTGGCGATCATGGTTCTCCACACTTCCTGTCCTTTGTAGCACTTAATACATTTTGTCTTTTCGCTATCTCCCCTACACCTTGTTCTGCCAAGCATTCGTTCAAGCTGCCGAGATAGGTTATGCGTTGTATTCCTCCGTCCCTCTTGCCTTCAATCTTCCATGTGAGTATTAAATTTCCAAAGCACTCTTTCCTCATTATGTGTCCTAGAAATTTCATCTGTTTCTTCCTGATGTTAAGTATAAATGTCCTTTTCGTTTCCACTTTTTCTAAAACTTCGTCATTGCTTACACGTTTGGTCCATGGTATCCTCAGCATCCTTCTGTAGGACTACATTTCTGTTGCTTCAAGCCTCTTCTTCATCTGTAATGAGATTGTCTAGCATTCACTGCCACATAGGAGGACTGATATTAGATATTCAATATTACGTATTCGGTACATTTTTCCTTGTTTCCAACGATATTTTTCTGTTACTTAATACTTTTTGGAAGGCATTTTACGCTATCCCAAATGCGCCTTTGGATTTCAGTGTGGCACTTTCCGTCCGCTGTTAAAACATTTCCCAGATATTTAAATTGTTATACTTGTTTTATTTTGGTACCTCCAATTTGTAATTTGCATGTTGGGCTGTCCCCTTTTGCTAACAACCATGTCTTCTTGCAATTGACGTTTAGTTCTTTCTTTTCGCTTTCCTTCACTACCTTCTGTAGAAGTTCTTGTACTTTCCTTTCTGTGATTGCTACTTCAAATAACATTAATAATAAGATAAGATGGTCCAGCATTCAGTGCCATATAAGAGAACTGATATTGCATAATAGTTCAATACTCTTTTCTTTGTCGAACTTTCCGTCCTCTGTTAAAACATTTCCCAGATATTTAAATTGTTTTACTTGTTTGATATTGACATCTCCACTTTGTAATTTTGTATGTTGGGCTGTTCATTTTGCTAGCAACCATGCATTCAATCTTCTTGCAATAGATATTTAGTTCTTTCTCCTGTCTTTCTTTCACTACCTTCTGTAGAATGTTTGTGACAGTAAATAGGAAGGACTGCAGAGTTGAGATGACTCTGATGCTGAATTTCATTTGTGTACCTCTGAACTACATTATACATCAAATCAATACACATTTTTGTTAAATTTGTTAGCATACCAGGAACAGAAGTATAAGTTTTATTTTGAACAGCAATAATAAGACGAAACAAAAATAAACAAAAAAGTGATAATAATCGAAAAAATATTAGTAAACTATATGAAAAGCTACGTTTTCCATGTTGTCAAGTACGTTAACAAACACAAGTAATAATAAACAAGAAGAAATGGCTGATGCTAACCTCCAGGAGAATCCTCGGATTAATGACATGAAGTAGAAAGAGTATATTGAATCAATTGCTACGTCTGTAGCTAAGAAAGTTAGTTCACTATGTCATACTAGACCATTTCTTCCGCTACAATCTATCTTATATATTTATAAGTCTACCATTCGTCCTTGATTTTAATCTTGCTGCCACATCTGGTCCGGTGTAGAGACTCTTGATAAAATTCAAACAATCTACAATGTTATTGGTCCTGACCTGGCATCTCGACTTCAGCCCCTTTTCCACCGCCGTAACAGAAGAGAGTTCCACAAGGGAGAAAATGTCAGCATAGAACTTGCGGTTACATCTAACAATTTTAACTGTAAAATGATGAGACCTTTCCGCCAATCTAGTACTACGCTTAAATTCATAAAGTCATGGTAGCATAGCGGGAAGTTCATCAGAACAATCATTTATAGTAAAGGCACAGGGAAGCTATGTTACGGCGGTGGGAAAGAGACTGTGATATATATATATATATATATATATATATATATATATATATATATATATATATATATATATATATATATATACACCACACATACACACAGACACACAGACACACAAACATATATATATATATATATATATATATATGTATATATTTTTGTCATCCACAGACAGACTGTTTCGGTGTTTCACAGCTCATCAGTGTGGCTAGACGTCCGGTTGCCTCTAGCTAGGATCGAAACCCGACTGCCGTCGGCGCACGGCAGGGATGAAGGTGAATTTTAGCGTGTTTATTTTTAGATTTAGATAAACACACAGTGACTGACAGTGACTCAATTCTGCCGAAGAGTCGTGCAATATATATATATATATATATATATATATATATATATATATATATATATATATATATATATATATATATATATATATATATAACATAGGCATATTGCATGTCACTCTTTTTGTTTACAGAGGGAGGGCTGTAAAGACTTACTGTGTATTGTCACCAGTACTTTTATGTGGAAGTCCGAATGCATACAACTAAAAACTGAGAGCATGATGTCCTGATAGGACATAATAGTGTATAACAGGAATGTAAATGATAACATATGATATTTTTTCGTAGAATTCCTCTCTTCCAGCGCAAAAACGATGTTAAATTGTTGGCTCGTTTAAAGCTGTTACGAGAATAAACCAGCTTCTATATTCATAAAGCGTATATGTGAGTCAAGAAAAAACAAAGAATTGTAATGTTAGTTCATTTTTCAAATCCAGAAGCCAAAGATTACAAACCAGTTCTCTGCGGACTTGTTGGCCCAATTAGTGTCCCGTCCAAGAGCGATATATTCAATAGAGAGGAAGCAAAAATAGCTGAACAGATTTTGCGATATCTTTCGAATGAGTCACAGGATTAATTCCATCCTAAAAATATTTACCATTGCTCATGTCAGAGCAGACTTGCTGATAAATATATATTGGCTATGGGATTTTTCTCTCGGGGTGGAAGTAGATTCCACTATTCAGAATGGCAAACATTGACAACGAATTCAAACTTTCTTGGGATTTTCATAATATTTATAGTTATTTTAAATAAGAAATGGTTTATTAAAATCGAAGAATGCATGTATACGAGTAAGTGAAAATGTCTGAATTTCTTAGATCTTATTTACATTTTTTTAAGCATTTCACCCCAAGCAAGGCTGGAGTGCCACTAGCACGCGAGGGGTTACAGAGGATAGAGAACAAGAGTAAAGAGGGGCGTTTGAGGAAA
Organism: Acanthosepion esculentum; assembly: GCA_964036315.1. NCBI lineage: Eukaryota > Metazoa > Mollusca > Cephalopoda > Sepiida > Sepiidae > Acanthosepion > Acanthosepion esculentum. Next base: position 79,497,135 of record OZ038499.1, on the reverse strand, counting down.
GGATATACAGATGGACGGTTAACAAGATCAAGTTATCAGAAGATGTCGATTGACATTACACTTAAATATTTGAAGATTATAGCTATCAGGGAAGCAAGTAAAAGGAAGGGAGTTCCACAGACGGGAAGTGCGAAAGAAGAAGCTGTTTGAGTAGAAGAGACGGTTACATTTAACCGTTTCGACAGTGAAAGGGTTGGACCGAGATGCCAACCTAGTAGCTCGCTTAAATTCATGCAGTCTGGGAACCAGCGAAAGCAACTCGTCGGAACAGTTGCTGTGAAAATGCTTATAGAAGAGACAGAGGCAAACCACGGCACGTCTTTGAGAAAGCGATATAGACTCGATGCCAGGTCAGGACCTATTACTTTGCATATCCATCTCTGGATTTTGTCAAGGACCTCGAGCCTTACAGCGGGGGCAATGACGGATGGTTGATTTATAGATTTGAAGGATGGACTCAGACGAGAAAAACCTTCTGGTACGATACAGAGAACCAGTTTTTCCCTGCGGTAGATGAAGCTATTGAGTCTATGTATGTGTTCCACCTGATATCAGCGGACAGCGTGAGACGAAGCAGGCCCAACGAGGCGCTCTCGTGGAGCTGGGCATCAGCCATTCTGATGGGGGGCAGGGAGGGTTCTCTGTAGTGGGTAAATGAGAGCAGTTTCGTTTTGGAGGCACTGAAGTTTACAGGCCATTTCCTGCCCCAGGCAGCTGCAGAGTGGAGGTTCTTGCATTCGGTCTATTTTCTTCGTCTTTCTTGTTATTGTCACAACTTTTCGCACATTGTGTCCAGCCTTCGCAATGTGTCTATGGATGTGGGTAACGGGGAATTTTGAACTGAAACCATTATTTAATCTAAATTCTCACCAGTCATGAAGGATGGTAGCACTCTCAACGAGGCTTCTTGCTGTGAATGTCTTTTCAGAATTCACCCAAAACCTCACAGATAAAATCCATCGCGAAAGACGACAGAAAAATAGTCGGCCTCTTTTACTGCTCTAGAAAGAGTACTGGTTCCATATGCTTCATCATTACAAGAAGAAATGGAGCATTGCTCCTATATGTAGGCTGGAGATGTTCAATCCACTCTGTCCAACATTGACAAGGTTCAAAAGTGTTTTGTAGGCGATGAAATATTTTACACCCTACAACCCCTTTTCCAGAGACGAAACGTCATATGCCTCTCGCTACTCTATCGCTATTTCCATGGCAAATGTTCTGAAGCGCTACAGAGTGCGATGGATAAATTGTCGTCTAAATTACGCAAAAATGAAAATAACACTGACAACTCATTTTAACAGACATATTTAACAAAATTACAGAAAAATATCTTGAAATACTTAAGAGTAAATTTATTCAATAAAATCGCCATTGGCTTCAACCACGGCCTCCAGATGATTTCGGAATCTCATGCAACTCTTCTGGACATTCTCCTTGTTTAAGTTGGTGAATGCTGCTATAATCCTTGCCTTCAGTTCATCTTTGGTGTTACAAGGAGTTTTGTTGGTCTATCGCTCAACTGCGATACATAATAATCCAGGGGCTTATGTCTGGAAAGTTAGGTGTCCAGATGTAAGGAGTGATTTGGTTGAAGAAATTGTCTGATAGCCATGACTTGATGTAGGCCTCCGTGTTGTGAATCTAGGGAAACAATTTTCCCCTAGATTCTACACACTGTACCCTCATTCGCACGGACACACCGTCGAATACTTATCGCTTAATCAATTGCTATGGCCATGAAAAATGCTCAATTGTGTTTCATTATTTTGTTTCACTACTTCAGACATTTACAACTAGGACACGACATCCTAATTCCACGGAATCGAATCAGCCTCATTTCCCCTGCATTCCAACTTTTAGAAGAGAGTTTCGCGGCTTTATAAAATAGAGTCCTGCGTACATGCTTCCATGAACGCTACAATTTTGTTTTTAATCAATTCACACTAGGCAAGGGGGCTATTTGGAAGTGAAAAAGAAGGAAAAGAACCGTAAACCCAATCCTAAAAGGAAACAAAGTTTAAACCACTATGGAGCGTTTACTTAGGTATCTACCTGAAATAACGTTTGAAGTAATAAAAATGTGAGATTAAAAAATAAAAATTACTTCATGTGAGTTTCGGATACGATATGGCTCTCGATAAAATCTAAACGTATGTATGTGCTTTAAGGTAGGTAGAACCTTGTTAGGCTTTAAAGCCCTCCATAACCGAACCGTCAAGACGCCGGGTCAGACAGCGATTTCACGTGCAAAGGGAGACGCAGGTTCGAATTGTACAAGGGGGCACTTTTCCTATATTAATTCTTCTTGCGTGCGCAAGCCGGTAGACGAAATAAACATTGTTTAAAAAACGGAACGCTTACTCAAACAAGGGCATCTACTAAAAATAACGTTTGATGTAATATATATATATATATATATAACAAATTAGTTGTGTTTCAATCCTGGCTTGAGGCATTCAGAAGTCTAGTCGCACTGAGGAGCTGTGATACAGCGAAACAGTACTGTCTGTGAATGACATATATATATATATATATATATATATATATAACTTTAAAAATTATAACTTAACATTCATAGTCGATTTGACTTTTTCATTATATTTTTCAATTTACGAATAAGTTATCGTACGGTGGAATAATGGATAGCCGTTCAGACTGAGGAATCGGAGAGCCGTGTTCGAATTACAGTCGAGTTCATTGCTTTCACTTATTTGGGTATTCCATCTCTTGCTTGTACCCCAAGCTATGGGTAAATAGCAAGACTGGGTCCTAGCCTTGTTTGGGGAATAGTCTAGAAGAAAGAAATCTCTGAATTTAAACTATTCTGAGGAGCATTGGCTCCGTCAGGCTATCCACTGCGACTGCAATACATGTGGTACACCTAAGAACCTAAAAATGTTACGGAACTTGCGTGTGTATCGTAGATCTGGGTCAAATTTGTGTAAAAATCGTCCAAATTTTCCTTCCAATTCTTTTAACCATCTGTTGTTATTATCAGGAACGTTAATGGTATGAGTGTCGTAGAGAATTGTTTTGTTAGTTTTATCCAGATATTTTAAGAACACTACACTTCAAATTTAAATGCGTGTATTGTAAAAAGGGTATGGATAATGTAAAACACCTATTCAGATATTACACTTATGATGCAGTAGCATATTTGTCATATAAATAAAAAGGTCAACATGAACATTCATACCCGCAAAAAAAGAAGCGGAATGTTTTGTTTTTTTACCACTTTTTTTTTAACTGCTTTTACTCTTCGGCAATGTTTAGATGATTAGATGACTAACTAATCATTCCTAAAAATATGTAAGTGAATTTTTACATTTTCTTTGTTCTTGAGAATTGACAACAAAAATAATAAGTATTATTTTAGATAGTTCATTTACACTATTTATTTATGATAATGTTTCTTGGAAGCGTTGGTAATTGATTCGAACTTTAAAATTGGTAAATAGTAAGGATTTCCATATAGTTGGCTAACATATTGTAATCATTTAGTAAATGTTTATGAATAAAAATTGTTTTCATATTTATTTCTTTATAAATTGGTACGTGATAAATATTGCATTAAGCATAATAAAATTCTATTCGTTTTAAAATGTCATAAGTGTAAAATAATTCTTGTAAATAAACAATCTAACAAATAAATAGTGTTTAATATTTTTGTTGTGAATTCTCAAGAACAAAAATGTATAAATTCAATTTCATCATATATTTAAGTTTTATTACAATTTCAACGTCACTGTTTTAAAATAAAGCATTGCCGAGGAGTGAAGGTAGTTAAAATAATAGCGGTATCAAAGGAAAAACCGTCCTTTGATACTCCGTTTTTTTTTTTCATGCACGAAGGTCTATGTTTGCCAATAAAAGTATATATTGAAAATGTTGATAACATTGGATGGTTAATACCAATTTTATTCATGAAAAGAATAACAATTCGCCTATTATAAAAGAATACTCTTGCTTTTCTCTAAATCTTCGCCTGCAACAATAAAAGTGTTGGCTTCTCTCGTTCCAAAAAAGAATTGCGAGATACGGCTTCATCTTTGTAATTTTCTGTTTAACATAAGAATCCAAAAGAAATGAAGGCACAACTGAACTTTATCTTACCTTTTTTCTTTTTTCTTTTTTAACTCTGTGAAGCATTTCGATCGGCTTCTGTGGATGGAAGTCCGTGTCTACTCTTGGGGGTGGCCGAAAACAAATTGATCGAATTAAATGCTTCAAGAAACTTGCTTGTGTACTGTGCTAAGGGAGGTCGAAGAGGAGGTAATTCTTGTTCACTGGAATCTGTCCTACATTCAAAATTTATTGCAATCTTAGCTTCTCATTTTCTGTATCGACAAAGAAGAGCGAGCAACAACACATCTGTTTCTCTCTCTCTCTCTCTCTCTCTCTCTCTCTCTCTCTCTCTCTCTCTCTCTCTGTAAGATATCGTCTGTAAACAAATACACTTTAGGAATATTATTATTATGATAAATAAATAAAAATATAAAATAATAATATAAAATATAAAATAATATAAAATAATAATGAAAATATAAAATAATATAAAATAATAATAATGAAAATATAATATAATATAATAATAATGAAAATTATAAATAAAATAAAACAACAGAAAAACGTTGTATAAAATAAATTAAATTTAAAAAATACGATAATAAAATAATCCAAGCATGAAACAAAAACTGTTTCTATCGCTATACGTACATCCCGCCAAAAGACGTTAAATTAAATCTGTTCACCACGAAACTCGGTACGGGCAACACGTGTCCGATTCTCTGTGATATGACTTGTAATACTACGGAGTAAATTCTTCCTCTTATTACATGTAGCATAAAACAATTGTAACCAAAAAAATACACACACCAGTACACACAAAAAACATAAATAAATTGTATGAAATTAACATACAATTTACCATACTTTTCCTGTTATATCTGCACGTTTTATTTCCTGTCAAGTATGATTTCATCTCCGTGAACATGAGGCTAACTTATACTTTTATGATGTGAGTGAATCACCCACAACACATGAACTGATTGTGGCAGATGAGTTTCTGCGAGAATGTGGTTGTGGTTTATCCTATATTGACGAAGACAAAGAGTTTTGTGACATAGGCGAGATGAAGCTGTATCTCGTAATTCTTGTGGGAAAAGTTTTTGTTGCGCATTTCATCCGTTAGGATTTCATCGAACTGGGTTTGTTTACGTTCTTATGACTGCCCATCGCATGAACGAGAACTGGGAGTTTCAAATTTTTTTATTTTTTTTTGCAATCTAGCCAACTTCATCTAGATTCTTTTCCTTTCCCTTTCCATCATCTTTGTTATTAAATATCCCACATTGTGACAACAGAAGATCTGCCATGAATGGCGAAACGGTGTAAGAACCTGGACGTAAATTTACTGGGGCTGAACTAGCGTCTGTTCGTCTTCGAGAATTATTTTCTCTTTTAATTAAAATAGCATTTTTATCTCAAAATTGTGGTCAGTTTCTTCACGGCGAACAACAAATGCGTTTTGTACGTTGTTGTTTTTAATGTCTCTTTTGTCTTCATATAAGATTTAAGTTAAACTTCTTGAGGTTTCTCCAGTATATTCTTTCTAGCAAAAAACTTTCTTTCAAAACTGTTTTCTTGAGATATAATAATTTATATATCGTTATCCTATATATATTTGAGGATGCAGGCTCTTAAGTTACAATTGTTTGGTTTATAATTGGTTTTATTTATTGCTAACTGCTTTTGTTGCATGACTGGAGCACCACAGAAAGCACACTGATGTCAGAAGGTCTTACTTTGAAGGAGGTTAGAGTTTTGTACTTCTGTGAAATTAATAATTGTCTCTCCTCAAAAACGTCTGGAAATTTCTAGAATGCACATCGTATCATCAAATTTCTCCATGTGGAAAAAAAAAACTGCATCCGCTTATATTAAACAACACATTCTGAACGTATCCGGAGACCAAACAGTGGATGTGAGCAGTGGAAGGTAGAGGTGATGTGTGTAATAAGTCGTCGTAGGCAAGATCTTGTTCGTTACTGGCGAAAATGTTTGGAGACTATGTGAAAAATAGTGTATTGTAATTGAAGACGTTCTCTACCCCAATGTGTAATTGTGTTCCTAGTATTAGTTTTAGCGTCAATGCCTCCCTCATGTAAAAAAATGTAATTTTTCGATGAATATATTTATCAAATGTCAAATCTGAGCCCAGTATTGTTGTTTATTTATGCCATGTCATGTTTCTATGTAGAAAACGTAACACGAGATATGGAAAGGTCGCACATGCGCTTGAGCGTCTAATGTAAATTTCTCTGAAGTTAATCTTAATGCGGACGGGAGAATTTGATGTTTTTTCTAGGAATAAAACCGAGCTTATATCAAAGTCTTTATACGTGTGCGCACGTCTCCTTGGATTGGGGAGAGGTCATTCTCTGAAAAAAACATATATGTACCCACATTAATGAGCGAGAGAAAAAAGAGAGAGAGAGAGAGAAAAAAAAGGGACGTAAGTGAAATTAAAAATTATGAAATTAGAAAAGGTTTACGTACGAGAATATTTGGTTTCGCTTCATTTTTATGCTGTTTTTTATCATTTCATCCCAAGCAAGGCAATAAAGCCACTAAGATTCAAACCGGCTACTGAGTGAGATAATATGAGCAAAAGAAATTATTAAGACGTGGGAACAATAAAAGAGTAGGAATTAAACTCCACATCCTTCAAATCTACAAATCAACCATTCGCCCTTGCATGGAGTATTGCCGCCATATATGGTCCGGTTCCTCTTCTGTTTGCCTCAAAGTTCTTGATAAGATCCAGAGACGGATATGTAATTTAATTGGCCCTGATCTGGCATCTCGTCTGCAGGCGCTCTCTCACAGACATGCCGTCGCCTTCCTCTGTCTTTTTTACAAATACTTTCATGCTAACTGCTCCGATGAGCTGCTTTCGCTGGTTCCCAGACTTCATGAATTTAAGCGCTCTACTAGGCTGGCATCTCGCTCACACCCTTTCACTGTCGAAACTGTTAAATGTCGCCGTCTCTTCTACTTCAATAGCTTCATGTCTCGCACCTCTCGCCTGTGGAACTCCCTCCCCTTTTCCTGTTTCCCTGATAGCTAATCTCCAACTATTGAAATGTAATGTCAATCGACGTCTCCAGATGCCTTGATCTATCCCCTATCCTTCTCTTCATCCTTTCCTCTATCACTCTTATTTGCTCTCGCCCCAATTCTCTGTAACCCTTGCGTGCTAGTGGCTTCCCGCCTTGCTTGGGGTGAAACGCTTAAAAAAAACCCACAAAGAAGAGATCTTTATGATGATTGCATGCAATATTAAGACAGATCCGCTTTGGTGTTTGTCAGAAACTGCAGAGTGTGCTAGAAGATGTCAAAACATATATCAACGACCTGAGCTAACGTGTGATATCGGATATGATATCAAAAGTTTTCGCTTTCTCCTCAGTGAGGCGGTATGGTGTTATGTATCGTTTTTTTTTGTGGGGGGGGGTATCCTTGTCCCATTATTAATAAATCTCGTGGGTATAATTTCGACTCTTTTGACAAAAATAATGAGGATTCAATCAACGCTTTGCCTTATTAACTGATTGTATATCAACTCCTCAAACGTTATTAATCCAGAACAAACATCAACATTTGAGACATGCCACAAATTTCAGGGCCTCTGCATACGATGGAAACAGTTTTGAAGTCGTTAGATGTTGTGCTTCATGTGTTGTGCCTCTTCAGGGCGCTGACGATTATGGATCTCCACAATTTCCTATCCTTTATAGCTTTTATTAACGTTCATCGTTTCGCCATTCCACACTATATGTTCTGTCATCCATTTACACCAGCTTCTTAGGTAGGTAACTCGCTGTTTCCCTCTTGCTTTCGATATGTCCTGTGTGTGTCAAATTCTCTAAGGCTTCTTTTCTCATTATGTGTCTTAGACATTTCAACTGTCTTGTTCTGATTTTAAGTATCAGCATCCATTGCACAATTCTGTTTGTGGCATTTTCAACATCCTTCTGTAAAATGATATTTCTGTCGCCTCAAGTCTCTTCTTCATCTGTGAGGAGATTGTCCATTTTTCAACATCATAGAGAAGAACAGATATTGCATAAGATTTCAACATTGTTTCTAACTACATTTTCCTGTTTCCTGATAGTTTGCCTAAATTTTGGAAGGCATCTTTCCGTATTTTTCGTACATGATTTGGTTTTGGTGTCTCCAATTTGTAGTTGACATTTTGGGCAGTTCCTCTTGACCCAGACATCCGGAGAACTAAAATCAAATATCACTTGTGGGGTGGATGGGATAGTTACGGGCCCATGGAATACACGCAAGCGGAATAGTTCCCATCATTTGTACAGAAGACTGTGTGCCGCCAATCGTAAAATTTATTTTTCTTATCAACCAGCGCCTCATATTTCATTGGTGGTCAGACAAAAACAGGAAAAAATAATCCCCAAAATTGTTCCCCCAACAATCTTAACCCATATCCTCATGGTGTCTGTTTAAATTAACACCCTTTTTCCTATATATATATTTTTCATCATTTCACCCTAAGCTTGGCAATAAAGCCACTAAGATGCAAAAAATAAGAGAAAAAGAAAAAACAAAGTTAAGGAGTGAGGACAATAAAATAACAGTAATTAAGAAGACAAACAAAAACCGATTGACATTACATTTAATTTTTTGAAGATCAAAGTTGACTAGAAAGGATTGAACCGGAAGAAAATTCCGCAGGTTCCATTTATGAATAAGTCCTAAATGTTTCATTAAAATCCGACAATTATCTGATTTTTGCAAGAATTTTCAAGTCAGTGTGTTTTGCACCACAAAAGAAGCTTAACATTTGCCATACTACTTTATAGTGCAGCATTAACACCGGAGATTTTAACCAGAATTTCGAAGGTTCTAAAAAGGATTAACAAGTATAATTTTGACATAAGAAATGTTTGATCTTTCCTCTTAATAATAACTTAAAGATTTTGTTTCTATTAAGTTTTGGTATATTTTTATCATGTATGCTCATTTTCTGGAGGTACATATATATATATATATATATATATAAAGACATTTATGATATGTTTAACGTTCTTTTTATAGTGTTGTGGTAGGATCCACCTAATTTGCATAGCGGAGTACCGACGATATAATTATGGTTGGTACCGGAAGACAGGGAGGCAAATCAAGAGATCCAACTAGAGACTCTGCCCGACTGCGACTTAGTCAACACATTCTCCAGGAACGGTCTTCCCAGGAATATACAAAAGACTATATGTAAATATTGTGTACACTTTCTTGTTTCAATACATTTTATTCTAACTACATTTTGTGTTTGCATTATTATTCCCTGCATTAGTCAAGTTTCAACATATAGATACAAGTATTTAAGCAAAAAAAAAACGTTAAACATATAAATGTCTTTAAATAAATTGTTGGACTCAATTGTTCAATATATATATATATATATATATATATATATATATATATATATATATATATATATTATGAAATGGACCAAGTCCGACAATTATTTAATATATTTTCTGTTTATACGTTATTTTTATAGATACAGATATTTAAGTAAATGCTCTGTTTATAATAAACGGTAATTTGACTTTGTTAACCAGACGCTTTCTCTGTAGCTAAATGGTATAGCACGTCAGGCCAAATAACGGTTCTGTGTAGGATTCGTTTCCTTTCGGAGGATACATATTTTCTACGATATTTCTCGGACATTCAGGCCGGTAAATGTAGTTAATACTGTTTATATCAAGCTTGTTTCGTGGAATATGACAGACAAGGAAAATTTGATGAAAAATATTAAGAATACGAGAAAAGTATTCTTGATATTTTTTCTGTTTAGTGGGCGTAAAGGAGTACAAAAATTGTCCCAAGCGCTTTCGGCCACTCTTCGTTAACCATTTTCAATGGGTTCGTTCTTGCTATATATTTTCTTTACGCGACTGTCTTTTAAGATGTATTAAAAGAACTTTAAGACATGCAAAATCTCAATGGGTATTTTCAAACAGTTCTTTTAGGCTATCTGCTCTGTAGTATTTGGCTCGTGTTTGTTGGCATTCGCTACAGATTGCCAATACATACTCAAGCGTGCAGTGTTTCTGACATGGTATGCCAAACAGGGATTCTTCGTTTAGGAGTACGTATTGGTGGGTGGCATGTGTTTGTCCTATGCGAAATCTGGCTCTGACCAATTCCTCTCTTCCTATCTCTATGTAACCCGGGTACCATTCCCTGAGCCTTGGAATGGTTTTGTGCTGTGGATTAAATGGTATGTAATAAATCGTCTCTTTTTTTAAATGCAACGTCAATCGCCATCTTCTGTCTTCCGAAATCCTATTCCTTTAGTGTCATTTTACTCACTAAAGTTTTCTCGCTCTCTTTCACTCCCTGTAACCCCATGCATCCAAATGGCTTTTATCGCCTTGCTTAGAGTGACATGATAAAAAATGTTGGGTTTTTTTTTTGCATAAACCTGTCCGTAATTAGGATTTGTAAGTAGTGTAGTGATTAGTTGCTCGAACGATAAATCTGCGAAATCCGGTTGGGGTCGTTGCATTCACTTTCACACTAATAATTTTGCGCTCAACGTGATGATAATAATTATCGGATTTTATTCCACTTTCGCAATGAAATCTTTGAAAATGCCACCAATATTATTTATCGATCTTAGATCAATTTCAGACAACTTTCCGTTCGCATTAAGACTTCCAACCGGCATGCCTTAGTCTAATGCTTGTAAAATCTAGGATAAACAACTGTATTCCGTAGTGGTATTCAAACATTTCTTCTGTGATTGCTGCGCAACTTTCAATTATTTTTTTATTATCGCATATGTCCACGCATAAGGCGACCTATAGATAAGTCAGTATGTGACATACGTGATACCTTTCGATATATGACTGACTAGGCAGATTTTTTCCCGCAGTAGGTTGCCATTTCTTTCTGCGGTACACCAGTTGCCATCCAAGGCTACAGAACCCGATTTATTTACCCATAACTGGGGGGAGAAGAAGAGGATTCATACATTTCCCAAGGGTATTAGCACGTGAGTGAATGGAATGGATTTAACCCAATCCGAGCCGCTATCCATTACTCCACCGTGCCTCGTATAGATAAGACGAGACCCCAAAATCTCGGTCAATTTTCGTGATTTTATCTGAGACAGAGACGCATATGACGAAACTGTAAATGACGATGTTTATGATGATCTCTTTGCTGTAGATGGTGATGATGACAGTAAGTTTGAAGGGTTTTAATTATGTATGTGGGTCTCTTACGTTTTTTTATTCTGTAAAGATTTTATGGCACCTTTAACGATTTGTTGCTTAGCACCGCAAAAAAGTTTGCATGTTATACTAAATTTAACACCACAATGATAATGCATTTTCATTAGATATATACACTGTATGTTATGCTAAATGTTGTTATTTAACACAGTTCTATACGAAATAATGATTGGTGAAAACGCACCCATAGATCTACAAATCAAGAACGAAAGATTTGTTTACGTTACTTGTTACTTGCGCGTGTTGCTCAGCGGAACATTTGCAAATTTTTGTCTAATCGTCTCTTGAATATTACATTTTAATGCGAAATCAAGAAGTAAAAGTAGCTTTATTACATTTATTTCTGTAGTACAACATTTCATGCGAATTGTTTCAACTAGAAATATTTAGATCTGTAGTTATCATGCCGAAGCAGGTGTTGCTATCCATGGCGCACGCATACTAGCTTGCTTTTTGTGACTGTTGTATTAGACGATGTGGGGTAATTTACAAGCTTTAAAGGTCGCCTTATACACCGAAATATGCGGTAATAATTCATGGCTTTTTTTATTCTGTTAATAATTACAAGATGAACATTATCAGCTATTGTAATTTTTTAAGAAGTTTTTTGAGAAGTTCACCCTGTACAAGGCCCGAAATCCACTCGAGGTAGAGGGTTACAGAGTAAGATGGACAGTTTACGGGGATATGTAGGGAATATAACGGCTAACCCTAGACTTGAACAAGTTCAGGTTATAGTGATCTGGGAAGTATCTTCTTGGGAGTCAGTTTCATGGAGAAGCGGTTCACGGAAATAAACTGTTCCAGTGGAACTTACAGCTCACAAATGGAATACGGAGGGAAGGATGGGTGGTTCTCTACAATGGGCGTGGCATGGCAGGTCTTAGCCGTGAAGGGTTAGAACTGGTGGAACTAAAGAATGTAGATCGCCTGACCATTCTCCATGGAAATAGCGGTAGAGCAGCGAGAGGCTTGTGACGTTTCGTTTGTGAGAAAGGGGTTGTAGGGTGGAAAATAATTCATCACCCACAGGGACGCGGAAAGGATTTTGGACTGTGTCGAAACTGGAAAGTGACGACTGTTCAGCTCCTGGCCATATATGGCAGCATTTTCGGTCTGATCTGGTAGAGGTTATCAGGTACTTGCTGGAAGGGTACAGAGAAGAAACCATTTTTCCAGTATCTTCGGCGATGGATCGTATGTACGAATTTCACTTGAGGTCTGGGTTGAGCTTAAGTCCCAAGAGGCGCTCAAGGCGGCACGGAGCGTCCTTGAGAGGATACTCGATCAAAGCGATAGTTGAAAATCCAGCATTCACTCGATGACCATGGAATGTCACAAGTTTAGTAAACCGATTACACCCTCCGCTACGTTGGGGTGGGACCCTAGGTATATAGTGAAGCCAGTGTCAGCAGGTTGGTTGGTTACAGTTACTGAGCACTGTCTGGTCAGCACTGCACCCTTCAGCAGTTTCCCTTGGAGAACCAACGGTTGGCGATACCTAGTACAGTTACGATGCTACTGCAGGGAAATTGGTTAATGCCTCCATTGTACTGCTTCGGCATTCCATTGGACCTGTTGGGAGTGCCGTTATTTGTTCACGACGAAAGTTTGCTATCATTGTTACATTAGGGGATGACTTAATAAACAGTGCAAAAGTGGGCAGCTGAATTTAGAAGAGGAAGAAGAAGTATTGAAGATGATCCATGTCTGGGCGACCTGCAACTGCCACCTCCGAGGAAAACATTGAACTGTTGCTTTGAACTGGTTGACCCCAGCTCCTTATTCTCCTGATTTAATTATCATGTTTCCCATTATGAAAAAAAACAAACACTTAGTTTGGAACCAGTATCAAAATGATGATGATGATGCCATTTCGTCTATTGATGACTTTTTTCTTTATCAATAGCATGAACAGTCTTCTTTGAACATAGCACGTAAATTACGACTACACCTAGACAGCTCAACTGTAAAAATGATGAGACCTCGAAGCCAGTCTAGTACTGCGCTTAAATTCAAAGAGTCTAGATGCCATATCAAAGAGTTCATCCAAACAATTACCATGAAATTATTTATAGAAAAGGCAAAGGGAGTCTTACGGCGATTGGAAAGTGGCTGAAGCCGAGACGCCGGATCAGGGCCATATATTTATTCTGTGAAATATAGAAATGTAAGACTGGGCCAAAAGGGAGATTGGGGGGAAAGGACAGTCTTCTTCTGTCTTAACATTAAGCTTAGCTAGTCACAATCACTGACCCAAACATACCACAATATTTCTTTCGCCAAAACCTCGCAATCTTACTTACCATTCTTACCACAGACACCATAATACCTCCATGTCTCTATGAAAATCGTAACTAATGCTTATATGTACAATTCATTTCGGGGGGCGGGGATAACAATTTATAAAACCTCATTCCCAACAATTACCATGAAAGTATGTATCGAAAAGACACAGAGAGGCAGCCATCCGGCAGTGGGAAAGTGACTGAAGCCGAGCCGCTAGGTCAGGACCAATAATATTGCTGACTCTTCTTTGGATTTTATCAAGGAGCTCAAAGTAAATCGCAGGGCCACTGGACCATATGTGGCAGCAATATTCTAAACATGGACGAATAGAAGACATATAGATAAGTAATTCTGGAGAGAAAACATATCTCGCACGACACAATGAACCAAATTTCTTAGCGGCTGACTGACAATAAATTATGAGAAAAGAATGTATAACTACCTCTCACTATCAGAAAGATTGATACATTATAATACACTGACAAAATATTTCCAGCAAATACGTAGGTGGGTTTTAAACAGACGGCTTTTTACTGGTAATATTTATTTCCAATAACTTCTATAAAGCTCCTGGTTAAGGTGAAATCTGCGAGGACAAAAGTAATCAACAGATTTCAACTCCTTACAAAAATCAGTTACTTTTGTCCACTTGGGAATATCTGGCCAGGGAACTTCGTTTTTCTCTCTTTTATTGCGTATATTTTAAAATATGGCTTCTCTTTTTAATTTTATTTTATGGTTACTGATAAATGTATTTTGTTGGACATATTCATCAGAAATCTCATAGGAAACTCCCACAGCTGAGAAGGAATTGTGTGTGTGTTTTCTGTTGCCTATTTTCTTTTCGAAAACTTCTAATAATCTTTTTCGTCAGTAGTTGGGACGATATACATTCGATTCAACATCGCTAACGTAACGAGGCCCGGATATTTGTTTAAAGCAATGAATGCCGTGACATATTCCGTAGCAAATATGGCCAAGGGTCAGTGCGATTCAGCAAATGAAGAGACGAGCCACGATCAACTCGCATTGGTATTGCATTTATAAATATCCGGAAATATTGACCTTCTTCCGACATTTTTTAGTTAATATATCGGTTATAATTCCCTTATGTATTTTGAGTCCAGTCTACCGGGTCAAGCAGCTTCGAACACAAAGAGAAGATGGAATATATTGCTATTCACAGGATAGTAGATGGCTAATTTCTCATATGCTATGGACAAAATGACTTCTACGAAATATGTTATTGCAAAAACTGGTTTTACTGTCATTCGAACAAGGACGGCACCAATGTTCCGATTAGAGTAGGACTTCATTCTCTTGTCAGAAACGACCGAGCAGTTTTATTTTATTATTTAGCCATGATTTTATGGTAATACTTCATTTGTTTTCTTTTGAGACCATTCAGTGTTTCTTTATCTATGTATGTATGCAACTATCTATCCATCTCAGTTTGTTTGTTTCTATCTATCTATCAATCTATCTACCTCTGTTTATATCAATCTCAGTTTATTTATTTATTTATATCTATCTATCAATCTATTTATCAATCTATCTATCTCAGTCTGTTTATAGCTATCTATTATCCATCTATCTAGCCACCTATCTATCTATCTATCTATCTATCTATCCATCTCGGTCTGTTTATAGCTATCTATCTATCTATCTATTTATCTATCTTTCTATCTATCTCGGTCTGTTTATAGCTATCTATCTATCTATCTATTTATCTATCTTTCTATCTATCTCAGTCTGTTTATAGATATCTATCTATCTATCTATCTCAGTCTGTTTATAGCTATCAATTATCCATCTATCTAGCCACCTATCTATCTATCTATCTATCTATCTATCTATCTATCTATCTATCTATCTATCTATCTATCTATCTATCTATCCCAGTCTGTTTATATCTATCTATCTATCTATCTATCTATCTATCTATCTATCTATCTATCTATCTATCTATCTCAGTCTGTTTATAGCTATCTATCTATCTATCTATCTATCTATTTTTCTATCTATCTATCTATCTATCTATCTATCTATCTATCTATCTATCTATCTATCTATCTATCTCAGTCTGTTTATAGCTATCTATCTATCTATCTATCTATCTATCTATTTTTCTATCTATCTATCTATCTATCTATCTATCTATCTATCTATCTAACTATCTATCTATCTATTTCAATTCCATACAGACAGACAGTTACATCTCAGTTACTTTTGTCCACTTGGGAATATTTATATCGGTTTATATAGATATAAACGGTGTGAACATAATCAACACTGTATGGTGACTGTCCGTCTCACACTTCAATGAAGAATGAAACTGACAGCCATCATACAGTATTGATTCCTATTTCTACACTGTTCATATATATATATATATATATATATATATATATATATATATCCATTCAATCTGTAGAAACACACACACACCTATATATATATATATATATATATATATAGAGAGAGAGAGAGAGAGGGGGGAGGGAGAGAGAGATAGGAAGAAGAAGGGGGAGAGAGAGAATTAATACAAGTAAAAGTTAGTCATTTAGCTGATTGATGTTACCTTCAACATCCCGACTCCAGAATTTCGTAAACGGACTATCCGGAAATCACTCAGTCCACTCGCTAGTGAGTACCAGATTGTGTATACATATTAGCCACGAGTTCGTGGGATATTTCAGTGTGAGTCAAATGGATCGCTTCTTGGGGGAAAAAGAAAACTCAGATTGAAGAGAAAATTGTACGTCTTCTGTTGTAATTTGATTGGTTGGTTATTACCAATCAGCTTCTCTGGATTGGACAGTATCTCGCATAAAAAACGGTCTCGACTTAAGAGTGAGAAAAAAGATAGGATTCTAAACTGATTGGTTAATTGTTACGATTCGACGTCTCCTGATTGGCCAGTAATTTTCATACAAAATGGCCTAGGTTTCAGAATGAAAATGGGTATGATTAATAATTTAAATGTTTTACTCTGGAGAGAATATGAGAAAAACACTATTAAGGAAAGAGAACATTAAAAGAACAGTAATTAAGAAGACAGAAGTTAGCGATTGACATTGCATTTAAATATTTGAAAATCAACGTTAGCTGGGAAGCAAGAAGCCAGAAGATATTTCTACAAGCGAGAATTGCGAGAAAGAAAACTCTTAACATAGATCTTACGATTACATCAAGTCATTTCGACTCTAAAATGATGAGAACTTGTCACCAGTCTAGTATTTCACTTAAATTTTTTTTTAAATCCGTAGAGGAAAACTCATCCGAACAATTACCATGAAGGTATTTATAGAAAAGACACAGGGAAGCTTCATTACGGTAATGGTAAAGTGACTGAAGCTGAGATACCAGGTCAGAACCAATAACGTTGCAGATTCTTCTTTGCATTTCATCAAGAATCTCTAAATACATCGCAGAAGCACCAGACCATATGTGACAGAAATATTCAGTGCATGGCTGAATGGTAGACTTATAAATATGTAAGATAGATTCTGTCGATAAAGATCGTCTAGCAAGATACAGCAAATCAACTGGCAGCAAACCTAGCAATTGATTCAACATAAGATTTCCATTTCATGTCATTGGATATATCAGACCAGATTTGGCATCAGTATTCAAAGCAATAACAAATGGTCGACATATTAATATGTAAGATATATTCTGGCGAGAAAACGTTAGTTCGAGAAGATGCAATGAGTCACTTTCCTTAAAGTTAGCATCAGCCATGATGATGGAAAGTTATAAGACTTCACGCAGACAATTAAATGAGAACGGTTTCGTTTTCGAGGCGTTAAAATTAACAAGTCATTCCTTGCCCCAGTTAACAAGAGAAAGTAGATCGTTTTTACATCAGCTGCCAATCTGACCTTATCGAACCGTACTATTAAAACGGGAATAGATAGTTTTCTTTAGCTGACGTCTTTTTGCTGTTGGATTTCAAGTTCTCTGCATAAATACCATATCAGTTTTACAAGCATTATCGTTTTATTTTAAATACAGAGCAAGATATTTGCGGAGAAAGGTACTTTGGTTTTCATAGACATGAAGAAATGCAACCAAAAAAAGGATTCTTCTGGTAAAAGGAAAATGTTGATATTGGGTCAGAAAAGAAACGAGATTGGAATCAGATAATTAATAAAAGACCAGCTCTGTCCTTAACTTAATGATGCTATCATGCCCTGAAATGTTTACATGTGAATAAAAAAGAAGAAAGTAAAAAGAAAAAGGACAGTCTGATACCGGTTTTAACAATTGACTGGTCGAGCGTTGGCTGCTTTTATTTATTTATTTTTTAATCAAGTTCACCCAATGCAAGGTAGCAAGGCCATTTTTCTGGGTTTTTTTTTCTTTCAATAACCAGATCGAGTCTTATTGCCTGGGTTGAATGATCTGATCGAATCTCATTTTTTAATCGAATTCCCCCCCAAGCAAAGTAGTAAAGCCACTAAAACACAAGGGATTACTGGGAGTGGAAGAGTTAGAAACAGGAACAATTGCTAAGGAGCCAGGACAGAGGAAGAGTAATCAGGAAGACAGTAGATAGCGATTGGAAAGTATGGAGCCGAAAGCGAGAAGTGCGACAAAAGATACTGTTAGCATAGAATTTACAGTTACATCTGACCAGCTCAACTGTAAATTGGTGAGACCTCGTCGTCAGTCTAGTACTGTGCTTAAATTCAAAGAGTGTAGATACCATATCAAAGATCTCATCCAAACAATTACCATGAAAGTATTTATAGAAAAGGCAAAGACAGGCGCCTTTACAGAGGTGGGAAAGTGAACGAAGCCGAGACGCCAAATCAGGGCCAATAATATTGCCGATTCGCGTTTGGATTTTATCAAGGAGCTCTAGATAAATATCAGGAGCAGCGGACCATATGTGGCGCCATCATGGAAGAATGGTAGACTTATAGATATGTAAGATAGA
This sequence comes from Acanthosepion esculentum, assembly GCA_964036315.1. Lineage (NCBI taxonomy): Eukaryota > Metazoa > Mollusca > Cephalopoda > Sepiida > Sepiidae > Acanthosepion > Acanthosepion esculentum. Next base: position 79,478,571 of record OZ038499.1, on the reverse strand, counting down.
TTCTAGATAGAAAATTGTCTAGAACGACACAGTGAACCAACTTTCCTAGCAACTGACCTAGCAATGGATTCAGTATAGTCTTCCCACTTTATGTCAGCTGATAACGTTAAACCAAGAAGGAGCAACGAGTCACTCTCCTGGAGATTAGCATCAGCCATGCTGATGGAAATCAGAAAGGATTATCTCAAATGATTAATAGAGGGCAGTTTAGTTTTGGAGGGGTTAAAATTAACAAGCCATTCTTTGTCGAAGTTAACAACAGGCTGAAGGTCGTTTTGGATATCAGCTGCCATTTTGACCTTATCAGACTGATCCGACTTACTTTCGAAACAGGAGTAAATTGTTGTGTCATCAGCGTAGATAGCATTTGATGCCATCGGGAAGGTCATTATTGAAAATCAAAAACAAACTAGAACCAAGGATAGAGCCCTGGGAGACACCTGGAAGAGTGGCCGTTTAGGGTAACTTTCATTTCTCGATTCCATAGGAAAGATTGGATCAGTTCAAAAATTGATTCAAAGACAGTAACGTTTCAGACGTCGGCAAATCTTTATAATTTTATCTTTCGGTAGAGAGCGGTTAGTTTTCTATTGCACCAGATTTTTTAATAGATTTAAATCGTTTTTAATAGATTTAAATATTTTTTAACAGGTACGTCAGTGTAAGGTTAGGGATTTATTTTTTGCCTTTCTATAAATGTTTCCATGGCAGATGTTCTAATGTGCTCTCCCCCTTTTTACACATCGACCACGTGAATTTAAACGTTCTCCGAGAAGGCTAAGAATGCCATAGCCAATGCATGTGAGCAAGAAGGAAGTCCAAGAAAAACAGGAACTGTAAGGAGACTTCTAAAAGAAAAGAGTTGGCATTACGAGAAATTTCGTCATTCGTTTACAGTTTTTTTCTGTCTCCTTTCGTTTCCTTTATTTTTTCTTGGTCTTTCAATCATTATTTTTTTCTTTCTTTCGTTTCAACAAAATGGTTTCTCTCTTTTCCTACTTCTCTTTGCTTCATTTTTTATTTATTTCTTTATAAATATTAACCCTATATAATGCTCAAGAGCCACTCGAGGTAGAGTGTTACTGAAGAAATTTGATGTGTGTGCAGTAAGAGTAAGTGGTAAGAAGCGCATTTTGTGAGGACGTGTGGGAAAGATGAAGATTCTTTTTTACCCTCACGTTTCTTTCAGTATTCCTTTTGTCACTCTTTCCCCGTCATAATCTTCTTTTTTTTTTTCTTGTTACTTTTTTTCTATTTTCTTTTTATTTCTCTTTCTCTTGTCTCTCTCGTTTTTCTCTTCCTTCCTTTCGCGCTGGCTTCCCTACCCAAACGGTCTTATCTTTTCACTCCTTTCTCATTTTTCCATCTTTCTTTTTTTCTTTCTCTCTTTACACGTCCATTATTTTGCGCCTTGTTCCGTATTTTTTGTTTTTTTGCGTTTTTTGGTTTTTTTTTAGTTTGCGATTTTTTTTTTGCGTTTTTTTTTTAGTTTGCGATTTTTTTGTTTTTTTGTTTGTGATTTTTTTTTTAGTTTGCGTTTTTTTTTTTTTAGTTTGCGTTTTTGTTGTTTTTTTTTTCCTCTTCACTTTCTATTTTTAATTTCTTTATAGTCGTTTTCTTAAACACTTTCTCTGGTCACTTTTGATATTTCATCCTTTCTGCTTCTTTTCCTACTGCCTTATCACCCTCTTTCCTTCTCAATCTTATTTTTGGCCCACTCTTTCCCTGAAACTCTTTTTCATGTTCTTCATTCTTTTTCTTTGAAGTCCATCACTCTATTCAGGCACGCCGTTTGATCTCATTACTGTTTATATTCGGGGTGTTTTCATTACGACGAACCGTTCTTCATTTCGCCGCTTTCCTCGTTTGGTTCTTTTCTTCTTCTACTTTGGCCTTACGATTAAAAAAAAAAAAAGCGTAAAAGCCTTAAATAGATTTCGTAATCAAAGAGTTATGGACTTTGCTCATTTAACGTTTTCAAGTTTCGAGGCAACATAATATCGCGGCCAACAACACCTTACCCCCAGGCGAGGATACAGAAGAGGGGACGCACTCAACCGGAAGATAGAAGCAAATGCTCATTAACACGCATGCGCAACTACATACGCATTTACCAACTACGATATACAAAAACGCTTCCATTATATACACATCCGTAGACGTATTCATAATTGGCAAAATATATATATATATATATATATATATATATATATATATAGAGAGAGAGAGAGAGAGAGAGAGATATATATATATATGCATACACACACATATATATATACATTCAAATATAAATATATATATATATGCATATATATGCACACACACACACACACATATATATATATATATATATATAAATTTACATTTATAAGCAATTAAACCTAAATTAAATAAATATATATGAAAATCCATAAGCCAGTATTTGTATATATATATATATATATATATATATATATATATATAAAATAAATGAAATATGAAAATACATAAGCCAGTATTTGTAAACATATATATATATATATATATATATATATATATATATAGATATATATTTACAAATACTGGCTTATGTATTTTTATATATATTTATTTAATAGTTTTCATTGCTTATAAATGTAAATTTATATATTTGTATAACTTATGTAGACACACACACACACACACACACATATATATATATATAAACAAAATATATAATTTTTAAAACATTATATATACAATATATATTATAAAAACAATATATATATATATATATATATATATATATATATATATATATATATATATATATATATATATATATATATATATATATATATATATATATTATATAACTTATGTATGCGAAAGGTACCGTAAAGTCATCGGCTCGAATAACAAGCCTATCGAAAAAAAAGTATGCCATTCGTTTTTCGTTTGTTTTATTTTTTCGAAGTGGGTCGGATCCCATACCCTTCAGCACCGACTTTATGCATTAAAAGTTGCTGTTACATCTGGTCTGGGTATTTTTGCTGAGTATTTAGACATTCTTGATTAAATACAAAGAAGAAGCTGCAATGTTATTGGTCCTGACCTAGTATTTCGACTTCACTTACTTTCCCACAGTCATAACGTAACTTCCTTATTTTCTATAAATACTTTCATGATAATTGTTCTGGTGAACTTTCCTCTCTTGTATAAAAACTGTATTGATTGTAAGTATTCATTGTAAATATTCATTTTATAATGTTGTTATTTCTACCAACCTCCCCACCACACACATCAAAGACAAATTGTACATATGGGAACTAGTCAGGTCTTCATAGAGACTCAGGGGTATTATGGTGACTGTAGTAACAATGCTAAGTAAGAATGCATCGTTTTGGTGTAAGGAATATTGTGGTATGTTTGGGTCAGTAATCGTGGCTAGCCAAATTTAAGATAAGACCAACTGAAGATCAGCCTTCTCCCCCCCCATTTAGCCTTGTGCCATACTTTTGCATTACTGAATATAGATATTATTTTCCGCTATGATGCCTAGAATTTATGAATTTAAGCGCTGTATTAGATTGGCGACAACGTCTCATCATTTTAGAGTTGAAATGGTTAAATATAACCCCAAGTTGTATTCTTTCGCACTTCTCGCCTGTGGAGCTTTCTTCTGGCTTCTTGCTTTCCAGTCAACTTTGGCCTACAAAAATTTGAATCCCGTATCAATCTCCTGTCTTCTTAATTCCTGTTCTTTTATTGTTTTCTCTCCTTAATGTTTTTTCTCGTATTCTGTCACATTCAGTAGCCCCCTTGCATCTTAGTGACTTTATTGCCTTGCTTGGGGTGAAATGATTAAAAAATGCTTTCTTATTACTTTAAACGTGATATTTATTGGATATGCATGTTTGAGTAGACATCGTGTTTTTCGAACAGTGAAAATCTTTGACTATGGCCTGCGCATCTTTAGGAAGATAATGTAATGTCTAGCGGTTGTCGGGAAACCCACCGTGTTGCCGTGTGCCCTTTTAGGGCGCGCTGTTGCAGAAAACTTTCACAGTGGGGCAAAGTTCGATTACTCGTTTAATAATTTGTTTGTATAATAGGTCAGGTTTGATGCCTTATATTCTATAATGCAAGATATTTGTTAGATAGGATAGAGGAAATAAGTGATCATAAAATTAAGTAACAATTCTGAATTAAGACACTTCAAGTCAAAATAAAAAGATTATTAGGAATGTAGTTTTGTACCTAAATCTACACAAACTTCACAGGTATCAATGAATATAGAACGAGAGATAATATTGAACTCATGTTCAGAGTAGTAGCTGAGAGAACCATGCAGAGACATGACTCCTTGACAGAAAAAAATAAGATGACAATTGATTTCATGTTCATTAGTCATTTTCTCATTAGTTTTCACTTGTACATTTTGTGGATTGATTCTGAATTTATTTGTTATTTTTCAATTTCCGGAAGTTTGGAAGAAGTCTATTTTACTTCAAATTTTTAACTTACTCCTATCTCATTCTTAAACAGAGGGTTAAGTAATTTTTTAAAAATCATTTTAGCAACATTCTATGTGAATAGAAAATTAAAAAGTAAAAATTAGAAATAGTAAGACCAGAAGTATTACATGAAAGAAATGAGAAACTTGATGCATAGTGATGCAAATATGTAAGCCCAGTTTCCCTATTACTGCATGCACAATGTGTGCTTAGTTCATAGCTTCTGACAGTAGAAGAGGTGTAAAGAAGTTTATTTTTGGCAAGGGATCAATCTCGTTTTCAGAAGATATTTTTTGAAGATATCCTTAAATTGGACTCTGCTCTCACGTGGAAGTCAACCTTAGCTGAGCGGTTTAGAAGCTCTCCGGTCCCCACGGTGTTTTTTTTTAGCAAGTTTCAAACTCTGGTAAAAGCCTCATTTTCCATATTAAGACTCTCGAATGCACACGCCGGTACGCATAGATTGACATTTATTTACAAAACAGGGATGTCTACAGAAACTCGTGAATCCACAAAATATGACGTTAAAATAAGCTCGGATGATAAATAAATTATATATCAATTCCTTTTGTGTGTGTGTATATATATATATATATATATATATATATATATATATATATATATATATATATATATTGAGCATGAACACAGGGTTCGATGGATAAATTGTCGCCTAAATTACGAAAAAAAAAATGAAAATAACACTGACATCTTGTTTTAATAGATATACTTGCCAAAATTATACAAACATATCTTGAAATACTAAAGAGTAAATTTATTCAATAAAATCGCCATTGGCCTCAACCACGGCCTCCAGACGACTTCGGAATCTCTTGCATCTCTTCTGGACGGTCTCCTTGTTGGTGAATGCTGCCATAATCCTTGCCTCCAATTCATCTTGGGTGTTACAAGGAATTTTGTTGGTCTCTCGCTCAACTGCACCCCACACATAATAAACAAAGAGGTCGCAGTCTGGGGAATTAGGTAACCAGATATAAGGGGTTATGTGGTCGCAGAAGTTGTCTGACAGCCTGTCACATGGGACATAAATGAATGGAATAGTCCGTTTATGTAAGTAAGCGGAGTTAAACAAAGTTTAGGAGATTTAATATTAGGTCCATTGCTCAGTGTACCTTCGTGTAGTAAACCTTCTATTTCATTACTTACGTACGGGTTAGTCTTCCTTATTGATTTCCGTCTGTTATTTCGAAAATACGAAATACAACACAGCAATGACTGTATTCTCCTGCTTGTGTGGCATGGTGCAAAGTCTTGTTGCCTGACATGGCGTTTTCCAGCAGCCACCCTCGTGACCCAGTGCAGTACTACTGGCTGAAGGCACTTGATGTAGGCCTCCATGTTGCGTCTGAGGCCGTGTGGGAAGAAGAATGGAGTCATAACATCGCCATCACTCGTGATCACTCTAAACGCCCTGATGCTGACTGGATATTTGGTTTTCTTCACTCTCGGTACATCTTTTGGGGACACAGTAAGTAAACGGTTGTTCTGTGTGTTCACCATTTTATCCTGGCAGAATTTTTTCTCGTTTGAGAAAAAACAAAGCATGTTCGGTTGGAGGGCACGCTTGAGTTCAGTCAAAAGCTTTGTAGTGCGGCCTCTTGTCTTCCACTTTCCACTTGTCTTTAATGGATTAGGATAAAAATGTCTCCTTTTCCATCTCGTATGAGAAATACCGAATGTCTTCATCCACTACCTACCTGATAAGAAACTCAGACACTCTTGTGTCCCTATCTATGGACCTGAACGTTATTAATTATGGCCTGGATCTCACCAACAAATTCGCGAGTTCTTTCCTTAAGAGAACGATCAGAGTGAGTTTCCTGATCTGTTGTACCTTTGTAATCACCATTAGACTCATCCAACTCTTTCCTCATGATCTACACTGTCCTCAGATTGACACCCAAACACTCTAAAATGTTTGTCGTGGAGCTTCCGGTGCGAATGCCAAGCAGTACAGCATGCAGTTTCAAAATTTCTGGCGGAGTGAATTGCATCATGCTGCCCAACTGCCCCTACTCTACTGTGAAGTCGACAAAATCAAAGAAACACATAACACGCATGCGCGAAATTAAAAAATATAAAATGGCGACAATTTAGCCATCTAAATCTGTATATATTCTCCAGCGCCTCAGTGCGGACTTATCTCAATGACAATCTACCAGAATGATCTGGCGTGCCAGCGATAATGACAATGTGTTGTTGAAATGGCCACCAGGTTCGGCTGACTTGGCAACTTGTGATTTTTCTATGAGGCTATGTGAAAGGACAGGTCTATATCCCCACTCTTCCTACAACCCTAGAGGAACTTAAGCAAAGAATCACTGAGGTACTGGGGAATGTTACGCAATACATGCTACAGCGTGTTTGGCAGGAGCTGTACTACCGACTAGAGGTTTGTCATGCCACACGTGGTGCGCATATTGAACATTTGTGAAGCTTTGTGAAATCTGTTATAAAATCTACATCCCTTGGTTCGAATTTTGATAAATAAATCTTTTATTGTTCAACATGAATCCTATTTAATTTCGTTTAACTGGGATATGTAGTTACTCAGATATTCGCATTTTAAATTATATCAATTTTAGGAGGACAACCTCTCTATAGCGAAGAAAATGGCGACTTACCTCGTCAAACCAAGCGACAGCACGTCGCGTGTATCCTACGACGGAAAATGTGGCGAGAAAGAAAATTACTTACCAAAAAAAAAAAGTGTACGTATTCCGTATGACATGCTGAAGACGAAAATATTTAAATTAAAAGACAAGTCCGTCGCAGGAATCGCTGTAAAAGTATTACAGTATTGAACGTCCTCTCCCAGCTGTCGACGAATGGAAAAAATGCTCCGCCGATAAAAGCAGTTAGTGTTCTCGAATCGGGGAATTGGGGTATTTTGGTTACCACGTTTGTTGGAGAGTGAGTTATCTTTCTTGACTGGTTGCGTGCATTGTGATTCGTGAGAATCGAGTTTTCGGCATTTCTTTCTGAGTCTGAACTTAGTGATTTATTCTCTGCGTTGTGGAAATAATCTGCGTCAAATATTTCCTTTGCAATCCCAAATCGCTTTCACTCTATTTTGTAATGCCAACGAATACTCGCTGTCCCTTTCGAAATGCTCGTTGTAGTAGAGACTTTGTAATCGCCGATACAACTATAGTACGCCGTTGAACAATACTGGTGTCAGACGCCTTCGAATGACACTCGCACTAATAGTACTTGCTCGATAATACTCGCTCGAATAATAATCCGTATAGTGATCCGAATAGAGAAATAGTATAGAGAAGAGGATAGCGGTCCGCATAGTAATAGAGGATAGACTAGAAATAATGATCTTCTAGACGTCACGTGACTTCCCATATATTCGTCTCTTCTATGTTCACGTGGTCTGCTTAATTCAATAATGGGATCGCCTGTGTTTGCTCACTGGCGATCTATGTTCAAACTCAAGTGTCGGCAGCGACACTTTGTTCGTATATAACACACACATTCTCTCTCTCTGTCTCTCTCTCTCTCTATATATATATATATATATATATATAGACGATCTGCCTAAGTGAAACCTTGGTAGGTGTGTCTGGCTCATTAGGTTTGACTAGGTTTGCTCTACGCTTGTATTGAGCTCTTTAGTTAGTTGTTTACTCGTATCGGGGTTTTTTCTTTGGGCCTTGAACCTGTATCTGTGCGATTATTTTCGACAGACTTTCATGTTCCTGGCTCTTTCTTTTTTTAAAACCTTCTTTTCCTTCGTGATTGATTTGGCTGTTGTTAAATCAAGAGTTCGAAGGTTTTTCGACACGAGTATAGTTACCTATATTTATATATATATATATATATATATATATGTGTGTGTGTGTGTGTGTGTGTGTGTGTGTGTGAGGCGTTTCGTCCTTTAAGACTTTAAGTTATTGTTGCGACTACACATGCGCACAAATAAAGGTTACCCTGAGAATGCTAAATTTAAATTAAAAATTCTTTTTTAAGAGTACGCTCACTATTTACATGAAAAGGAGACATTCAATGAAAATACCCCAAGTGTTTCATATTCAACATGAAAGAAAAAGCTCGTAAAATATTTTAAAATAAAATACGGAACTTCCTGACAAATCCAACGAATCAAAAAATACCCACCAACTCTATCATAACTAAAATTGAAAAGAATGTATCTAATTTCAACATAAAATTTGTCACAACTACTTCTAAAACAATAAAAGACTTAATTAATACAAAAGAAAATAATAATAAGCTAAAACATGAAGAAAGAATGAAGAATTTACTCTACCACCTGTAATAATTACCACAAGGAATACATAGGAGAAACCTCAAGGGATTTACATAAAATATTATATGACCAAAAAAAAGGGATCTTTTACAAAACAACACACTCATTGCCTTAGTTGCTAACTGTAATGAGTCTGACCATAATTTTGATTTAAAAATGCTACTGTGACACTGGTCTGCATCATGAAAGATCCAAAGCAATTATAGCAAAGTTTAACTAATTCTGGGGCGCTGGAAATACAACTGATTTCCAAAATTGTTGATTGGCTTTAGATTTCAAGATACACTACGAGTGTTATATGAATATTTCATCAAAATTATCGTCCTTGCCAGATTAATTATTATTCTCCTGATAACCTCATTATATATAATTATTCTCCTAATAAACCAATTATTATTATCCTTCCCAGTCAGGTTTTCATACATTTAACTGACCTGCGAAAAATGTCCTGTGATTGTCTGAACAAATCCGGTAACTTCTATCGTAGCGCCCTCGTTACTCCCGTTTATGTTTATGGCGGACAAGTTATTACTTCGGGGACCTTTGCTTTTTCTTCGTTGCATCACCCCACTTTCTTCTACGCAACATGGCAGGCTCATTTAGATTTTATAATCAACCACATTTCTCTGAGTTGTTTGATTATTATTATGTATGTTCATGAGATCCATAAAAAAATAGCATACCATGAATAAAAAAGGCCTTAAACTTGATAAAAATAATTTTTTATCATCTAAATGTTAATGTTATTATTAAGAGGAAAGATCAAAGTATTTTTTGAATATTTTTTACATTTTTTAATAATTTCTAGCACGTCCAAAATTTGAATTTTTTGAATCAGTAAAAATTGTCAGCAAATCAATCGTCAGCCACTTTTTAAACTTTTGTTTACAAAAGTGAAAGTCTCTGCTTAAAATTCATTTAATAAATCAATTATGATTTTTTTTTATTTAATTTAAGAAAATTAGAAATTATAAAGTTGATTTAATATATTTTGAAACAAAGATTACTTATTTTCTGCACTGAAAAAATGTTCTTTCAAATGAGAGAAAGTCGGTCTTCTTAACAGCGGTGTTGATTGACGAGTGACATGAGCGTGATGATTGACGAGTGACATCTTAAGTGAGGAAAGTTATGGTACGGAAGGTCATAAGTGACAGTTTGCCTTTACGTGAACAACTTATTTACCTCGTTATTTTTAAGTAGGCATAGCATGATAAAAACGGCCTTAAACTTGACCAAAGCAGAATTTTAATGCCAAAATGTTTATGTTACTATTAAGCGAGAAGAACAAAGTAATTTTTAATTATTTTTTTAAAATTTTCTGTCTTTAAATTTTCAGAAACTATTCAGGAATGATAGAAATTATTATAAATGTGTTTTTTTTAGTCATTTTATATATATATATATATATATATATATATATATATATATATATATATATATATATATATATATATATATATATGTATATGTATATATATATATATATATATATATATATATATATTACCCCACCACGATAAATAATTTAATGAAAACTCTAGAAATTCAATGTTGAAGCACGCAAGTCATTATATACGAAATCAAGTCACGTGATGTTTTTATTGTATCATGTTTCTTCCGGGCTTTCGTACATTTGAATTATAACTGTTTTTATTGACACAAAAGGCAAGAAACATTTAGATTTTTGTCACAATTGGTTCGTTGATTGCAAAAAGCCTGTGCAATTTATAATCTGTACAGATACATGTACTTAAAAAAAACATTAAATACAGGATTGAGCATTTCCACTAATTTTACAATATTTAACAACTTTAATGTAAAAATAATAAAATAATTTATGAAATAACAATTAATTCTTTTAAAAATTAATTTTTCATCGAAAAAGATTTTTGCATTCAGACAATATTATGCATATTCATAAAAACAAAAAAAAGCAACTAAAAGCATTCAAAATTAAACAATATCTTTGTTTTATTACGTTTTGTATGTTATAATTCAGAGCTGATTTTAGGTAGACGAGGTCGGATTTAAAAAAAAAAAAAAAAACCTGATTTACCTTCCTCAAAGCCTTGTGTTTTTAACTAATATAATGACTTGCCTGCTTCGACATTGAATTTTTAGAGTTTTCATTAAATAATTTATGGGGGGGGATAATATATATATAAAAAAATATTTTTATAATGACTTTAAAAAAAAATAAATAATTTATAATAATTTCCATCATTCCTGAATAGTTTCTGAAAGTTTCATTACAATCTGACAATTATTTCTATTTTTGCAAGATTTAAAAAAAATGTCTGTCATAAAAAAAAATGCACAAAAAATTCGCCATATTATTTACTAGAGTTCCGGTGATGACGAGAAACAAGGTTTTTCAATCGAAAGTTAGAATGTTCTAATAAAGACAGAATTTTTTTTAAAAATAATTAAAAATTACTTTGTTCTTTCCTCTCAATAGTAACATAAACAATTAGACGATGAAATTTTGTTTTCGTCAAGTTTGGCGTCTTTTTTCATCAGACTATGCTCTTTTTTTAGCGATCTCATGGAGGTACCTAATTATTATTAACACAATCTAAATAGCCCCCTTGAACAATTCATCACATTTTTAATACGTTATATCAACTCAGAATTTAATTTTTAGATACTAAGTACATATCAAGCTCCGCGACATGACTACACACCGTTTATATAAACCATTCGCCGATCAGATAGGAGGATGAGCGCAGGCCCCTGGTGGATTTTAGGCTAGTGTAGGTTTTTTTGTTTTTGATTCTTTAGTTTTATCTTTTTTTCCAGTAAACTCAGCTAGGGAGTGTTTGCTCATTGGCCCTTTTTATTTCTGTCCTTTTTTTTCCTTTTAGTTCAACTCCCCATCCCCTCCCTCGTTAGGTGGTCAGTGATGTCAGTTCTCTGGTGGACGCCTTTCGTTTCGCGTGTATGTTTTTTCGTAATTGTTGTTGTATAAGAGTGAGTGCGTGTCTGTGTAAGTGCTTGGGATGGATGAACGTTTTTACATTATTATAGTCCCTCATCGATTTCGTCCACTTAACTGATATTTCTGCCACATTTAAGGTTTGTCGGGTGTTTTATTACTAACATAATTTTGTTTGTTTTTTTTTGTAAATAGTTTATTTTATATTGTATATACACATTGGGGATTTTTTAACTTGTTTTATTCCCTTCCCCACACAGACGACGATTTATACATTTGGAGTTCTTTTAGGTTTTCATTGAAAAAATGAAGCATTTTGATGAATGTAGTAAGAAAGGTAAGTGAAAAATGTGTTGTTTTGGTGCTAGGATTACTGTTTGTATGTTTGGGTCAGTGTTTGTGACTAGCTAAGTTTTAAATTAAGACAGATGATGACCATCTTTCCCCATCCCCCCCTTTTCAGGCCTTGTGCCACATTTTCTGTGTAATGCTACAGAAATAAATATTAGCGTAGGCCTCTGGTCCCTGTGACCAGGGCGCTTGGACGGGTTCTGTATTAAGTTACAGCCCATTTATTTTTGTCTACCAACTGGACGCTAGTTGGAGACTTTCCTATCTACTCTTACTTCTGCCATTCCTGGCCTTTATTACTTTCAGTTACCACAGCCACTTATCTTCCGGCGTTCTTACTTTACTTCCGCCGTTTCACACCTGCGCATACACCGGGCACCCACAACAGCTTTTAACTTCCGGATGATGTTCCAGATCTGAACAGCACTTGTAACGGCCAAAAGCCCCTACTACTACTACTACTACTACTAGCATTTCTGGACTTGCTCATACAATAGCTGGAACAGCTCTTTACTTCCGGCTACATATGGAGAGAACATTTTTGGCGTTCCTAACTCACTTGGTTCATTATAACACCTGCACTGGACAGTACAGCTATTTGGACCTATCTTCAACTGATCATTACGAACGCACTTCCGGTCTTTATCAACTTCCGGCATTTCATTTCAAGATAACACACTTGGTTCACTCAACGCATCACTGGACATTGTCTACCACCGGCGTTTCTTGTCAACCTAACTCACTTGGTTTAGGAAGTTACTGCATGCATATCGTCCAGACTTCAAACAACCTAAATTCTAGGGGAGGTTCATTGATGGACTTAACCAGCAACTACTCAACGCTTTCGACGGACATTTAAACTGAACTTTCGAACTTTGGCTTTTCCAGCCAAACCTAACTTACCTGGACACTACTGAACATTTAGCCCAAATTATATTATCTTTGCATTACCGGGCAGTATTCCTCCATTTACTTGATTCATTATTTCTTCATGTTTCTTTAACCGAACCGAAACACTATATATATATATATATATATATATATATATATATATATATATATATATATTTGTCATCCACAGACAGACTATTTCACAGCTCATCAGTGTGGCTAGACGTCCGGTTGCCTCTAGCTAGAATCGAAACCCGACTGAATTTGCGTCAGTCGGAACTTCTCCCACTAAGCCGTCGGCGCACGGCAGGAATGAAGATGAATTTTAACGTGTTTATTTTTAGATTTAGATAAACACACAGTGACTCAATTCTGCCGAAGAGTCGTGCAATATTAGCTTAAATAGTCACTGTTTACAAATTCACACCTCAAACCAGAGAGCTCAACCGAAATTAATTTTTCAATGTAAATAAATTTTATATTAATTTAAGTTTGTCGTTTGGTTGTCCTCTTGTTGAACTGTCAGATTCATGTCTTTTTTTTTAAATGTGTGTGGGCCTCCTGTGACTTATCTTTATTTTTGGTGCACAGGCCATTTCCTATATTATACCACCCACCTCCAGTGGGTCCGCAACAAGTTGGTGACCCCGACGTGATCATTATTTTTCTCCTGAAGACAAGAAACACACATGGCTACATATATACAGATTCAAATATACATTTAAAAAACCTTTTTCAAACCGAGCGCCAGTGACGAAAAACTTCGACAAACTTCTCTTATTACCCTACCACTCACGGCGGATACTATAAACTTATGGCAAAAACAATTTGCACAGCTACAAAATTTCGTGATTAGACCCTATGAAAGAGCAAAATCACAAATTTCAAACACTACAACATACCTACACTACATAATATGCTCTCTGACTCGGCAAATAGATTTTTTGCAACACGTGGGACCCGTAAAAATCGCTATGTGCCTTTCAATTATTGCTAAAATTGTCTGTCAGTAGGCAGAAAACAAGCTCTTCATCCCTATTGTCGTTTTTCTTGACCCTTTTCTTCTTCTCCCTGACACCATTATCCTCGATTTGACCTCACCCTGCACATATCAAAATTTTTTTCGAGAAAACGAAAATACAGCTCCATTTCAACTTTAATCAACACTGTTTCTAATCACAGTACAGGTGTAACATACCTCAAAAGGCGACTTACTGTTCTTTTTTCTCTTTTACTCAAACAACACTAAGAATTACGATATAAAAAAGTCGACAATAATAGCAAATTTCTTCAAGTTATCAAACATGATTTCGATACTCGGTAGAAATTCTACGTCAGCTCAACTTTACCACAGCGCTGCTTCTATTAAATTTTGTGCGCCAACATCATCCACGCATAGCAAACAAACGAGGCCTTTCCAAACAAAGTAAAACCCTTCCAACGAACAGGAACCAATACGACAGACGACGAAACCAATTCAACGTGGAGCATTGGAAACAGACAAAATGTCAATAGGAAACGCTGAGCAAACTACACTATCGATGTATCTTCTAGGGCGTGCTACGACTCTGACACGCTAGAGAAAATAATACAGCACCCTGATGACAGCACAAGCACATTTTCGTCACATGTTTAAACACGCATCTCAATCACATTTCTGACACTTTTTCTTTTCAGCTCACGAGGACAGAAACAAACCTACACGAACGCTACATATGGGCAGAAAAAAATCTACCCAACTGGAGGGGAGTATTGTGGGATTAACTCCACTTACTTTTCTGAAACCGCTACTAGGGGACGGTCTCGGGCATTATAAATACGCTGCGATAATTTTTCGTAGTCTCTTCTTACTTTTCCCGCTTATACGTCAGCATGTAAGTCTCTCGCGGAAAAACACGATTCCCAATGGGAAACGCGTGAAAAAAAAAACACACAAACGTGCGTACGCACATTCACTAACTTCACATCCTTTCTTCCATTTATTCACGTGGACTCACATGCTTAGTCCGCCATTTTCGCTGTGGGTATTCTTGGAGACAAGTGTTATTTTACCAACTCAAACACGATGAATGTAACCGCCGGCAAAAATATATATACAGGGAAATTGAACAGTAACTCCCTATTTTTTGTATGAGTGGCCAGCCAGGTGTCCAGACTTAACACCCTCTGACTTTTTGCGGGGTTGACGAAGCAAGTCTACTATACTAAACCAAGACTTTGGAAGAACTTGAAGGGCATACACAAGAAGTTATGTCTTCCATACCACAAGACTTCCTGGTGAAATCATTTGACGTGATTCGCGAAACTGGTAGCGAAATCTGTTACCCATATTGAATTTTAAATAAAACCTAAACGTTTTCCTCTCATATCCATTTCTTGTACCTGAAATAAATTCATCACATTTTATTATTTTAACCATCCCCCACTTAAATGAGGATGTTTGTGGCCTGACGGTAACGGTGTACACACCCTGTCAGCAACCCAATTTATTTTAATATTAGCAAGCGGCAGTCGAGATAAATGACATGTGATATGAAAGTGGGTATGAAAAAGACATGTCACTGAAGCTGAGCACGCGCACAAAAGTTACATTCATCGACACTTGTTGATGGTTTACGGAGAGTTAACACTGGATATCCAATGATGTTATTCTGTTTCCTGTATCTGTTGTAGTTTCTGGTTTGGGGGACATTCCTTTCAGAGCAGGGCCAATGATAGTGGCTCAGTAGAATAATAGAGATTTGTAGCTGGAATCTTGCTCTATCCAGCAGTGTTATTTTGCTCCCTATATCTCTTGTCGTTTATGTGAATGTAATAGTGGGGCAATACTTTGCAGGCGATGATCTAGAACAAAAGTTTTGAAGCTGAGAATTTGCTCTATCCAGCAGTGTTATTTTGCTCCTTATATCTCTTGTCGTTTATGTGAATGTAATAGTGGGGCAATACTTTGCAGGCGATGATCTAGAACAAAAGTTTTGAAGCTGAGAATTTGCTCTATCCAGCAGTGTTATTTTGCTCCTTATATCTCTTGTCGTTTATGTGAATGTAATAGTGGGGCAATACTTTGCAGGCGATGATCTAGAACAAAAGTTTTGAAGCTGAGAATTTGCTCTATCCAGCAGTGTTATTTTGCTCCTTATATCTCTTGTCGTTTATGTGAATGTAATAGTGGGGCAATACTTTGCAGGCGATGATCTAGAACAAAAGTTTTGAAGCTGAGAATTTGCTCTATCCAGCAGTGTTATTTTGCTCCCTATATCTCTTGTCGTTTATGTGAATGTAATAGTGGGGCAATACTTTGCAGGCGATGATCTAGAACAAAAGTTTTGAAGCTGAGAATTTGCTCTATCCAGCAGTGTTATTTTGCTCCTTATATCTCTTGTCGTTTATGTGAATATAATAGTGGGGCAACACTTTGAAGGCGATGATCTAGAACAAAAGTTTTGAAGCTGAGAATTTGATCTATCAAGCAGTGTTATTTTGCTCCTTATATCTCTTGTCGTTTATGTGAATATAATAGTGGGGCAACACTTTGAAGGCGATGATCTAGAACAAAAGTTTTGAAGCTGAGAATTTGCTCTATCCAGCAGTGTTATTTTGCTCCTTATATCTCTTGTCGTTTATGTGAATATAATAGTGGGCCAACACTTTGAAGGCGATGATCTAGAACAAAAGTTTTGAAGCTGAGAATTTGCTCTATCCAGCAGTGTTATTTTGCTCCTTATATCTCTTGTCGTTTATGTGAATGTAATAGTGGGGCAACACTTTGAAGGCGATGATCTAGAACAAAAGTTTTGAAGCTGAGAATTTGCTCTATCCAGCAGTGTTATTTTCTCCTTATATCTCTTGTCGTTTATGTGAATGTAATAGTGGGGCAACACTTTGAAGGCGATGATCTAAAACAAAAGTTTTGAAGCTGAGAATTTGCTCTATCCAGCAGTGTTATTTTGCTCCTTATATCTCTTGTCGTTTATGTGAATGTAATAGTGGGGCAACACTTTGAAGGCGATGATCTAGAACAAAAGTTTTGAAGCTGAGAATTTGCTCTATCCAGCAGTGTTATTTTGCTCCTTATATCTCTTGTCGTTTATGTGAATGTAATAGTGGGGCAACACTTTGAAGGCGATGATCTAGAACAAAAGTTTTGAAGCTGAGAATTTGCTCTATCCAGCAGTGTTATTTTGCTCCTTATATCTCTTGTCGTTTATGTGAATGTAATAGTGGGGCAATACTTTGCAGGCGATGATCTAGAACAAAAGTTTTGAAGCTGAGAATTTGCTCTATCCAGCAGTGTTATTTTGCTCCTTATATCTCTTGTCGTTTATGTGAATGTAATAGTGGGGCAATACTTTGCAGGCGATGATCTAGAACAAAAGTTTTGAAGCTGAGAATTTGCTCTATCCAGCAGTGTTATTTTGCTCCTTATATCTCTTGTCGTTTATGTGAATGTAATAGTGGGGCAATACTTTGCAGGCGATGATCTAGAACAAAAGTTTTGAAGCTGAGAATTTGCTCTATCCAGCAGTGTTATTTTGCTCCCTATATCTCTTGTCGTTTATGTGAATGTAATAGTGGGGCAATACTTTGCAGGCGATGATCTAGAACAAAAGTTTTGAAGCTGAGAATTTGCTCTATCCAGCAGTGTTATTTTGCTCCTTATATCTCTTGTCGTTTATGTGAATATAATAGTGGGGCAACACTTTGAAGGCGATGATCTAGAACAAAAGTTTTGAAGCTGAGAATTTGATCTATCAAGCAGTGTTATTTTGCTCCTTATATCTCTTGTCGTTTATGTGAATATAATAGTGGGGCAACACTTTGAAGGCGATGATCTAGAACAAAAGTTTTGAAGCTGAGAATTTGCTCTATCCAGCAGTGTTATTTTGCTCCTTATATCTCTTGTCGTTTATGTGAATATAATAGTGGGCCAACACTTTGAAGGCGATGATCTAGAACAAAAGTTTTGAAGCTGAGAATTTGCTCTATCCAGCAGTGTTATTTTGCTCCTTATATCTCTTGTCGTTTATGTGAATGTAATAGTGGGGCAACACTTTGAAGGCGATGATCTAGAACAAAAGTTTTGAAGCTGAGAATTTGCTCTATCCAGCAGTGTTATTTTCTCCTTATATCTCTTGTCGTTTATGTGAATGTAATAGTGGGGCAACACTTTGAAGGCGATGATCTAAAACAAAAGTTTTGAAGCTGAGAATTTGCTCTATCCAGCAGTGTTATTTTGCTCCTTATATCTCTTGTCGTTTATGTGAATGTAATAGTGGGGCAACACTTTGAAGGCGATGATCTAGAACAAAAGTTTTGAAGCTGAGAATTTGCTCTATCCAGCAGTGTTATTTTGCTCCTTATATCTCTTGTCGTTTATGTGAATGTAATAGTGGGGCAACACTTTGAAGGCGATGATCTAGAACAAAAGTTTTGAAGCTGAGAATTTGCTCTATCCAGCAGTGTTATTTTGCTCCTTATATCTCTTGTCGTTTATGTGAATGTAATAGTGGGGCAACACTTTGAAGGCGATGATCTAGAACAAAAGTTTTGAAGCTGAGAATTTGCTCTATCCAGCAGTGTTATTTTGCTCCTTATATCTCTTGTCGTTTATGTGAATGTAATAGTGGGGCAACACTTTGAAGGCGATGATCTAGAACAAAAGTTTTGAAGCTGAGAATTTGCTCTAACCTGCAGTGTTATTTTGCTCCTTATATCTCTTGTCGTTTATGTGAATGTAATAGGGGGGCAACACTTTGAAGGCGATGATCTAGAACAAAAGTTTTGAAGCTGAGAATTTGCTCTATCCAGCAGTGTTATTTTGCTCCTTATATCTCTTGTCGTTTATGTGAATGTAATAGTGGGGCAACACTTTGAAGGCGATGATCTAGAACAAAAGTTTTGAAGCTGAGAATTTGCTCTATCCAGCAGTGTTATTTTGCTCCTTATATCTCTTGTCGTTTATGTGAATGTAATAGTGGGGCAACACTTTGAAGGCGATGATCTAAAACAAAAGTTTTGAAGCTGAGAATTTGCTCTATCCAGCAGTGTTATTTTGCTCCTTATATCTCTTGTCGTTTATGTGAATGTAATAGTGGGGCAACACTTTGAAGGCGATGATCTAGAACAAAAGTTTTGAAGCTGAGAATTTGCTCTATCCAGCAGTGTTACTTTGCTCCTTATATCTCTTGTCGTTTATGTGAATGTAATAGTGGGGCAACACTTTGAAGGCGATGATCTAGAACAAAAGTTTTGAAGCTGAGAATTTGCTCTATCCAGCAGTGTTATTTTGCTCCTTATATCTCTTGTCGTTTATGTGAATGTAATAGTGGGGCAACACTTTGAAGGCGATGATCTAGAACAAAAGTTTTGAAGCTGAGAATTTGCTCTATCCAGCAGTGTTATTTTGCTCCTTATATCTCTTGTCGTTTATGTGAATATAATAGTGGGGCAACACTTTGAAGGCGATGATCTAGAACAAAAGTTTTGAAGCTGAGAATTTGCTCTATCCAGCAGTGTTATTTTGCTCCTTATATCTCTTGTCGTTTATGTGAATGTAATAGTGGGGCAACACTTTGAAGGCGATGATCTAGAACAAAAGTTTTGAAGCTGAGAATTTGCTCTAACCTGCAGTGTTATTTTGCTCCTTATATCTCTTGTCGTTTATGTGAATGTAATAGTGGGGCAACACTTTGAAGGCGATGATCTAGAACAAAAGTTTTGAAGCTGAGAATTTGCTCTATCCAGCAGTGTTATTTTGCTCATTATATCTCTTGTCGTTTATGTGAATGTAATAGTGGGGCAACACTTTGAAGGCGATGATCTAGAACAAAAGTTTTGAAGCTGAGAATTTGATCTAACCTGCAGTGTTATTTTGCTCCTTATATCTCTTGTCGTTTATGTGAATGTAATAGGGGGGCAACACTTTGAAGGCGATGATCTAGAACAAAAGTTTTGAAGCTGAGAATTTGCTCTATCCAGCAGTGTTATTTTGCTCCTTATATCTCTTGTCGTTTATGTGAATGTAATAGTGGGGCAACACTTTGAAGGCGATGATCTAGAACAAAAGTTTTGAAGCTGAGAATTTGCTCTATCCAGCAGTGTTATTTTGCTCCTTATATCTCTTGTCGTTTATGTGAATGTAATAGTGGGGCAACACTTTGAAGGCGATGATCTAGAACAAAAGTTTTGAAGCTGAGAATTTGCTCTATCCAGCAGTGTTATTTTGCTCCTTATATCTCTTGTCGTTTATGTGAATGTAATAGTGGGGCAACACTTTGAAGGCGATGATCTAGAACAAAAGTTTTGAAGCTGAGAATTTGCTCTATCCAGCAGTGTTATTTTGCTCCTTATATCTCTTGTCGTTTATGTGAATATAATAGTGGGGCAAAACTTTGAAGGCGATGATCTAGAACAAAAGTTTTGAGGCTGAGAATTTGCTCTATCCAGCAGTGTTATTTTGCTCCTTATATCTCTTGTCGTTTATGTGAATGTAATAGTGGGGCAACACTTTGAAGGCGATGATCTAGAACAAAAGTTTTGAAGCTGAGAATTTGCTCTAACCTGCAGTGTTATTTTGCTCCTTATATCTCTTGTCGTTTATGTGAATGTAATAGGGGGGCAACACTTTGAAGGCGATGATCTAGAACAAAAGTTTTGAAGCTGAGAATTTGCTCTATCCAGCAGTGTTATTTTGCTCCTTATATCTCTTGTCGTTTATGTGAATGTAATAGTGGGGCAACACTTTGAAGGCGATGATCTAGAACAAAAGTTTTGAAGCTGAGAATTTGCTCTAACCTGCAGTGTTATTTTGCTCCTTATATCTCTTGTCGTTTATGTGAATGTAATAGTGGGGCAACACTTTGAAGGCGATGATCTAGAACAAAAGTTTTGAAGCTGAGAATTTGCTCTATCCAGCAGTGTTATTTTGCTCCTTATATCTCTTGTCGTTTATGTGAATGTAATAGTGGGGCAACACTTTGAAGGCGATGATCTAGAACAAAAGTTTTGAAGCTGAGAATTTGCTCTATCCAGCAGTGTTATTTTGCTCCTTATATCTCTTGTCGTTTATGTGAATGTAATAGTGGGGCAACACTTTGAAGGCGATGATCTAGAACAAAAGTTTTGAAGCTGAGAATTTGCTCTATCCAGCAGTGTTATTTTGCTCCTTATATCTCTTGTCGTTTATGTGAATGTAATAGTGGGGCAACACTTTGAAGGCGATGATCTAGAACAAAAGTTTTGAAGCTGAGAATTTGCTCTATCCAGCAGTGTTATTTTGCTCCTTATATCTCTTGTCGTTTATGTGAATGTAATAGTGGGGCAACACTTTGAAGGCGATGATCTAGAACAAAAGTTTTGAAGCTGAGAATTTGCTCTATCCAGCAGTGTTATTTTGCTCCTTATATCTCTTGTCGTTTATGTGAATGTAATAGTGGGGCAACACTTTGAAGGCGATGATCTAGAACAAAAGTTTTGAAGCTGAGAATTTGCTCTATCCAACAGTGTTATTTTGCTCCTTATATCTCTTGTCGTTTATGTGAATGTAATAGTGGGGCAACACTTTGAAGGCGATGATCTAGAACAAACGTTTTGAAGCTGAGAATTTGCTCTATCCAGCAGTGTTATTTTCCTCCTTATATCTCTTGTCGTTTATGTGAATGTAATAGTGGGGCAACGCTTTGAAGGCGATGATCTAGAACAAAAATTTTGAAGCTGAGAATTTGCTCTATCCAGCTGTGTTATTTTGCTCCTTATATCTCTTGTCGTTTATGTGAATGTAATAGTGGGGCAACACTTTGAAGGCGATGATCTAGAACAAAAGTTTTGAAGCTGAGAATTTGCTCTATTCAGCAGTGTTATTATGCTCCTTATATCTCTTGTCGTTTATGTGAATGTAATAGTGGGGCAACACTTTGAAGGCGATGATCTAGAACAAAAGTTTTGAAGCTGAGAATTTGCTCTATCCAGCAGTGTTATTTTGCTACTTATATCTCTTGTCGTTTATGTGAATGTAATAGTGGGGCAACACTTTGAAGGCGATGATCTAGAACAAAAGTTTTGAAGCTGAGAATTTGCTCTATCCAGCAGTGTTATTTTGCTCCTTATATCTCTTGTCGTTTATGTGAATGTAATAGTGGGGCAACACTTTGAAGGCGATGATCTAGAACAAAAGTTTTGAAGCTGAGAATTTGCTCTATCCAGCAGTGTTATTTTGCTCCTTATATCTCTTGTCGTTTATGTGAATGTAATAGTGGGGCAACACTTTGAAGGCGATGATCTAGAACAAAAGTTTTGAAGCTGAGAATTTGATCTAACCTGCAGTGTTATTTTGCTCCTTATATCTCTTGTCGTTTATGTGAATGTAATAGTGGGGCAACACTTTGAAGGCGATGATCTAGAACAAAAGTTTTGAAGCTGAGAATTTGCTCTATCCAGCAGTGTTATTTTGCTCCTTATATCTCTTGTCGTTTATGTGAATGTAATAGTGGGGCAACACTTTGAAGGCGATGATCTAGAACAAAAGTTTTGAAGCTGAGAATTTGCTCTAACCTGCAGTGTTATTTTGCTCCTTATATCTCTTGTCGTTTATGTGAATGTAATAGTGGGGCAACACTTTGAAGGCGATGATCTAGAACAAAAGTTTTGAAGCTGAGAATTTGCTCTATCCAGCAGTGTTATTTTGCTCCTTATATCTCTTGTCGTTTATGTGAATGTAATAGTGGGGCAACACTTTGAAGGCGATGATCTAGAACAAAAGTTTTGAAGCTGAGAATTTGCTCTATCCAGCAGTGTTATTTTGCTCCTTATATCTCTTGTCGTTTATGTGAATGTAATAGTGGGGCAACACTTTGAAGGCGATGATCTAGAACAAAAGTTTTGAAGCTGAGAATTTGCTCTATCCAGCAGTGTTATTTTGCTCCTTATATCTCTTGTCGTTTATGTGAATGTAATAGTGGGGCAACACTTTGAAGGCGATGATCTAGAACAAAAGTTTTGAAGCTGAGAATTTGCTCTATCCAGCAGTGTTATTTTGCTCCTTATATCTCTTGTCGTTTATGTGAATGTAATAGTGGGGCAACACTTTGAAGGCGATGATCTAGAACAAAAGTTTTGAAGCTGAGAATTTGCTCTATCCAGCAGTGTTATTTTGCTCCTTATATCTCTTGTCGTTTATGTGAATGTAATAGTGGGGCAACACTTTGAAGGCGATGATCTAGAACAAAAGTTTTGAAGCTGAGAATTTGCTCTATCCAACAGTGTTATTTTGCTCCTTATATCTCTTGTCGTTTATGTGAATGTAATAGTGGGGCAACACTTTGAAGGCGATGATCTAGAACAAACGTTTTGAAGCTGAGAATTTGCTCTATCCAGCAGTGTTATTTTCCTCCTTATATCTCTTGTCGTTTATGTGAATGTAATAGTGGGGCAACGCTTTGAAGGCGATGATCTAGAACAAAAATTTTGAAGCTGAGAATTTGCTCTATCCAGCTGTGTTATTTTGCTCCTTATATCTCTTGTCGTTTATGTGAATGTAATAGTGGGGCAACACTTTGAAGGCGATGATCTAGAACAAAAGTTTTGAAGCTGAGAATTTGCTCTATTCAGCAGTGTTATTTTGCTCCTTATATCTCTTGTCGTTTATGTGAATGTAATAGTGGGGCAACACTTTGAAGGTGATGATCTAGAACAAAAGTTTTGAAGCTGAGAATTTGCTCTATCCAGCAGTGTTATTTTGCTCCTTATATCTCTTGTCGTTTATGTGAATGTAATAGTGGGGCAACACTTTGAAGGCGATGATCTAGAACAAAAGTTTTGAAGCTGAGAATTTGCTCTATCCAGCAGTCTTATTTTGCTCCTTGTATCTTTTGTTCTTTCCGTCATGACACCATTCTCCAATTATTTCATTTGTCGTTCGTTCCTGGTGAAAATAAACTTAGTTAATATCTGTTATATGAATTTTAGGTCTATGATTGATATTTATATGAGATGTTTATATGAGAGGCAAAATCCCGACGTAAGCAGAAAAGCTATGATTTGCCTGATGGTAAACTTGAATTTCGGATTTTAACATAGGCCATCATTTTTTTTTTTTTTTTTTTTGCCAATGTATTCTGCGTCCAGCTTCAAAATAGTCTGTACGTTTACTTTTAGCAAAATGGATTCAATAGACACGCCTGCTATTTCCCAGAAGGTAAGCGAAAGCTATGTGAGCCATGTGAGGAAGGGTAAATAATAAAGAATGGAAAGTATGAATCAAGTTTACTGGGACAATATAGCACTGAGGAAGCGTTTAAGAGGCTTGAAATGCCACGCCCACAACGACAGTGTCTGGACACATCATCATTATGTGTTTTATTGTGTCAGGTCAGAAATTATGACACCAAAGCAAAAATTGTTTAATTACAGATTTGATTCCTCTTTCTTTTTTTTTTAAATTATTTTATTTATCTCTCTCTTCATACATACATACATTCACACATACATGTACACGCGCACAAACACACACACACACACGCACACATATATATATATATTTATATATATATATATAGATATATAGATATATATATATATATATATAGAGAGAGAGAGAGAGAGAGAGAGAAATAGACAGACAGACAGACAGACAGACAGACAGACAGACAGACAGACAGACAGACAGACAGAGGGGGCACGGTGGAGTAGTGGATAGCGGCTCGGATTGAGGAATCAGAGAATCGAGTTCGAATTCCAGGCGAATCCATTACATTGATATACGTGCTAATCCCCTTGGGAAAGGTACTAATCCTCTTCTCCCTCCAGATAGCAGGACAGACTGGGTTCTATAGCCTTGGTGGCAACTGGTCTATGCGAAGGACAACTCTGAGGAGGGTCGTTTGGGGACCTTGTGGCACGTAGTGCACCAGGTCTCTGTATTCGGCCCTTCAAAAAGTGTGGATGGTTCTGCACAAAACCTTCACCACTATAATCAAATCCTATGTGCTGGTGTTTGGGCTGTTGGTTCCAAGGAACTGAGCTGCTTGACCCTCATACGCCGTATATGATGGGAGAGTCCACTACCATATATATATGGGAAAATATATGACAAAGTAAAAAAGTTTTCTCGTGACGCGTTTTAAATTTTATATTTTATTATCTAGCCTATTTCATTTAGATTCTTTTTCTGTTCATCACTTTTGTTATGAGATATCCCAGACTGTGATAATAGAAGTTCTGACAGGAATAGTGATATGTTGTAAGAGCCAGTGTGCAAATCTATTGTGTATGATCTTGCAATCAAGACACTCTCTGGACATTTTCGTCATAGCGAACTTTTTTATCCTTTGAGCAGAGTAGTATTTTTTATGTAAAAATTGTGGTCAGTCTCGTAACGATTGCAATATGAGATAACGATATATAATTTATATATATATATATATATTAAGAACGATTTTGTGGAAAAATGAATGACAAATTAGAAAAAGTTTTTGTACGACGCGTTTCGTTCAATGATGTCGTAACGGACGAAATACAACATTTTTAGACTTTGTCATACATTTTTCCCCAACATATATATATATATATATATATATATATATATGTGTGTGTGTGTGTGTGTGTGTGTGTGTGTGTGTGTGTGTGTTATGAGAACCTACCCATAATAGTAATGGACTAGCCCGTACCCCATAAATACTGCGCCTCAAGAGGAAGCAGGAGAGAGAGTCAGACAGAGAGAGAGACAGTGAGTGAGTCAGACAGACAGTCAGTGTCAGAGACAGAGTGAGGAGTCAGTCAGGGACAGAGTCGCGTCAGACGATTACTGTAAGACATTGGAATAGTGATACTTCGAGACAACATAGTTCTCTCTAACCTAATCTGATTGTTCTACTAACACTTCTACTCTTTTGTACATATATTCTATTTATAATATATATCTGTGTTATTCCATACCTGTGTTTGAGTTATTCTTCATTGGTTCTACCTTGGACCATCACCGTGTTACAAGGACCTGGACCATAACAATATATATATATCAATTATTGACACTTGGAAAACGTTCATGAAAGTATATTGTCCCTAAAATATATTCGATTATGTATTTAGTCGTTTAAGTTTCGTCATCGAAATTCATTATGCATAATCAGATATATTTTAGAGACAATATACTTTCATGAACGTTTTCCAATTGTCAATAATTGATATATATATATATATATATATATATATATATGTATAAGTATAGAATTGGTATATACGGAATAAATTCCAATAACCAACAATTATTATTCTTAAAAGAGTGCTCAATACAGAGTAGAGCAGATATAATTATTTATTTAAATATTATAACATAAATATGTTATAAAATCATAC
Source organism: Acanthosepion esculentum (assembly GCA_964036315.1). NCBI lineage: Eukaryota > Metazoa > Mollusca > Cephalopoda > Sepiida > Sepiidae > Acanthosepion > Acanthosepion esculentum. Next base: position 79,452,269 of record OZ038499.1, on the reverse strand, counting down.
AAAAATAGCCATTTTGTTTCAACACTTCTGGTGTCTTATCAAGTGATGATGTTGAATGTAGAATAAATGGTTTTAAAAGTTTCAAATTAATTAATGATCCTTAGCTAGGAGTAAACGCTGTTACATAAGCTAGAGTGACCAATCAAAAAAAAATATATATATTTAAAGACATTTATGATATGTTTAATGTTCTTTTTATAGATACAAGTATTTAAGCAAATGCTCTGTTTTATAATAAACACTATTAAATAACGTTTACCGGCCTGAATGTCCGAGAAATTTTCATAGAAAATGTCCGTGCTCCGACACTACTTGTACTACACTACTACTACAATACTTGTATCTATAAAAAGAACGTTAAACATATCATAAATGTATTTAAATAAATTGTCGGACTTTGTCCAATTCAAATATATATATATATATATATATATATATATATATATATATATATATATATATATATATGTGTGTGTGTGTGTGTGTGTGTATGTGTGTGTGTGTATGTGTGTATTTAGGCAGCAATCCTTCTTTCATGCACATTTCATTAAAAACGACTGACAAGGTGCTTTTATTTAGTTTTTTATATAATTTATATATATATATATATATATATATATATATATATATATATATATAATTTCTCTATATTTATTAGATCGCACGAGAAATTATATAAAAAACTAAATAAAAGCACCTTGTCAGTCATTTTTAATGAAATGTGCATGAAAATATATATATATATATATATATATATATATATATTCGTACAATGACTTGATACTAGAAAATTTTAATATAAACTTAAATAGCACTGAAATAAGCATATTATTTTGAAGAAACTATTCAAGCCAGTTGAGTACAAATTCTTTTGCCCAAATTAAGAACCAAATCCTGGTTAAAATTCTTCTACGTTTCTTTAATAAATCTTATCTTGTCTCAAGTCCCGTTTCCATCTGTGAGAAAAATATCCAGCGTTCACTGTCATATAGAAAGATCGATATTATGTAACTGTTAAGTACTCTTTTCTTTGATTCTAGGGAGATTTTCCAGTTTCTTAATATTTCGCTTAGCCTTTGGAAGGCATCTTTCGCTATCCCAATGTGCCTTCGGACTTCAGTGTCACACTTTCCATGTCCGTTAAAACACTTCCTAGATATTTAAATTTTAACTCTTGTCCTTTCTTACTCTAATACAACTCCACACACATTGATCCTATAACTTGAGTGGCTCTCAGTCCTTGTATTTAAGGAACTTTAGTAAAGAAAAACAAAAAAAACAAAACAAAGAACAACCTTAATATGGAAAATATAATTAATATCCTCCTCCTCTTCAACATTTTCCAGCGCTGTTATGATTTCAACAAGACCTTGGTCACTTGGCACATAGGCGAGCATAGCCAGGACCTGTCGGTTTCCTGTCAGTCTGGGTTCTGGGTTATTCTAATCTCGGTCCCAAATATATGGAGGTTGCCTAGCAGTTCTAACAGTTCGTTGTGACTTATTAAAAATATAATAAGTAATAGATCATCCAAAAATTAAATTTAATTCGATAAGTGCAATTTTTGATTGCAAAATATATTTGCATAATTTAACCAAACATAAATGACTTGACGTTTTTGACAGGCACTATGCAGATTAGAAAATTTATTCATTGCGAGCGGGCTGTGTGCGTGTGATAATGTTTGTATGTGGGGAAAAACAGAAAGTTTTTAAAGATATCTCAAAGGCTAAATAAAATCAATTCTACCTCTTCTCGGGGTTGTTTATAGGATAAAAGTCTTAGAAGAAGATTAATTTTTTTTAATCTTTCTTAAAGCATTTAAATTTTTTTTTATTTGAATTATTATTTGAATTTTACTTTTCTTTTCTATGTTTTCGGCACTTCTTGGTACTTGTCTCACTTTTCTTTTGGGGATTTGAGTTCGTTGCATCACCTGTATGTACTCACCTGGAATTATGAGTGTACTCGAAATTTTCGGGTTTACGTGCTTAATTAGGACATGTTTCTGGCGTTTTCTTTCAAATTTTACTTTTGATAAAAGAAAAAGTTAAAATTGAAATTTGGCAATGCTTTCAGCTTGTCTAAAAAAACAGTTCTTCAGCTTTTTAAAAAAAATGTCATAATTCACGAGAAATACTTTTACTAAAATTAAAAAGTTTCCTACAATGAGCCCAGGTAACTGAATGTAAACTTATTTCGAAAACTTAATGTAAAAAGTTTAAATGCTGACATTTGAAGTTTAGATAAAATTTTAAGTTTAAAATTATTTCTCTAATTTAGAATTTGGAATTTTAGATGACATTTTACGTTTAAAATTACTTCGCTGATTCAGAATTTTGCACTTTGGATAAAATTTTAAGTTTAAATTTGTTTCTTTAATTTGGAATTTTATATTTTATATTGAATGTGACGTTTAAAATGTTTTCTCGAATTTAGAATTTGGGATTTTAGATGAAAATTTACGTTTAAAATATTTTTTCCAATTCAGAGAATTAAAAAGTGTGATACAGAAGTTTGAAGACTCATCGGAATAGCGGAGCGTGCCTTCCAGAAACTAAGCAAAGTATGAAGTCACAGAAAAATGTCGTGAGACACAAAGAAACAAACAAAAAAAAATAATTGCTTAAACGATATGTGATATTTAATCTATTATATGATAGCGAATGCTGGAAAATCACTTCCCAGTGACTTGAAGCGATAGAAAGACTCTCTGGATCTTTTTTCAAAGAGAAAGCTGGAGATGCGATAAGGCTTGTTGTCGTTTGTTACATTGTTTAATGACTTCTAGAACGACTGGTGTGTGAAATATAAAAGAGAATGAAATGATGATGTGTGGTGGGGCGATTTCTCTTGATTATGGCAGGCTGGTTTGATGAAGAGCCTAAAGGATCAACAAAAACATTCGAGGCCACTTGTGGTGCCCTAATGACTAGTTCATCGACAGCTAATTATTATTGAAGGCTCTTGAAATCGATCTGACATTGTATTGGTAAAATGAAGAATTATTATTACTATTATTGTTGTTGTTGTTGTTTCCTTGGGTTTCTGTTGTACACTCATTTCTCTCCGAGTCTCAAAACCAGAGACCTAAGGTCAGAAATGGAATCATGACATTTTCCAGAAAAAAATATATCACACACATTTAGCATAGATAAAGCTCTTCGTAAGGTGTGAGCTGTACTTGTGAGTACAATCTTTTGTATTTCTTTAAGGCATGGCTACCAGGAATTCCTTCAATGTGTCTATCTGAATCATTTCCAATCAATCCGAGGGCTACAACTTCAACCAAATATATTGATGTCCTCATGGGCTACATTTTTGAGATTTCCACTTCAAGATCCTTGTATTTTTTATTGATTTTTGTGAGATCTTCAAAAACACATTACAATCTGCAGAGACTGCCATATCAATAGAAATCATATTCTGTTTTTATGGTATTAGCTGGGCGATTAGCTTTGATTATTCTATCTGTGTGTATTGTAAGACATAAAATTGTTACGGGTCCTATCTCTGTAACCGGATCTGAGTGATGTTTATACCAGTTTCTCGCAGTTTCCTTCCAGTAAATGTTGCATATTTTCCAATGCAGTTATTAGCCAACTCTACCAAGGCGAATTTTATATTCATTGGGTGCTAACATCGTGCAACCTGATACAAGATGGTTATTATTGTTGTTGTTGTTATTATGATTATAATAAAAACAACAATCATAATAATTAATATCGACTTATTCTACCTTGGACATGCATGATAAATTTTCATTCTTTATACTAAGTATTGTTGAATTGCTCCACTTACTTTGCTAAAAAACGCCGCTAGGAAACGCTACTGAAGCCTATAAATAGGAAGTAGCATTCTCTGTCATACTCTTTTTTCCTATTTTTACTCAGGGATGGTAAGATGTAGGTCGAACGAGGAAAACGCTTTCCCCACTGGAGTGAACATGCTCACGAACGTACGCACCTTTCTCTTCATTTACCTTAGGACTTTTTCCTACACCATACTACACACACCCAAACAATTCACTAGTTTAAATGTTTTCCTCATTCATGTTCATTTTTTGTCACACGCAACAGTCTTCAATTGTTTATGTATACCTTTGTTTTGTTACTACATACTTACCGTTTGTTTATATATATATATATATATATATATATATATATATATATATATATATATATATATATATATATATATATATATTTGTACTTACTTTAACATTTTATTACCCGAACCTACAGCCCGAGTCCGACATTTTTGTTGCGGGATAAATATACCAGGAGACATGTGTTTTCGACCTAATCACTCGACCAGCATACTCCCGCAACAGTATATACTATTGCTTGGTTTAGTAGCTTTTGTTATAAGATCATCTCTGCCTTAATTGGGAGGTTACAGCTTTCGCTTTCCGACCATGAGATTCGGGTTCGAGTCTCCCGCGATCGATTTGTCAAGAACTTGACTTTTTGATGCCACCTTTCTCTGAATTATCAATCAGCGTGTCACTAAATCTGGAAGAAAGTTGCATAAGTGAGAATTGCTAGAGAAGAAACAGTATAAAACATACGGTTGCATCTAAACCTTTCAATTGTAAAATGATGAGACCTGACCGCCAATCTAGTAATGCGCTTCAATTCATAAAGTCTACCTAACAAAGAGGAAACCTCATCAGAAAAATTACCATGAAAATATTTAAATATTTTCTCCTCACTTTCCTTCGCGATTTTCTGTAGGAGTTATTGTAGTTTCCTTTCTGTATCTGCTATCTACACTGATAAGATTATGACCGTCAATAATGAATCCCGGTAAGGCTAATTCTCTGAGAATCGCATCGTTATATAGGTTAGCAGCCTATAAAAGATGGGGCTTGTACAAAACTACACTTAACTATTGGGTTGGTGCATAATTATCAGGCGTTTGAAGTGGCGAGTTATTTGTTATTAATTGCTATTTTGTTTACTTTTTTTAATAAAAATATTATTTTATTATCAGGTTATAAAAATGCGTGTCGACAATCATCAGTCAGTTATGTGCCATGCGTGATACACGCTTAGGTCATCATGTATCTTTCGATACATGACTGACGAGTCAGATTTTTTTCCCGCAGTAGGTTGCCATTTCTTTCTGCGGTAGAAGATTTGCCACTGACCTGGTCTGTCCTGATATTTACCCATAGAAGACAATCATACTCATTTAAAAATGTTATTGCTGAATTGTTATGCTTCTGTTTTCATAATAAATATTGTTTAAAAACGCCTGATAATTATGCACCAACCCAATACGAGAATACGCAAGAAGAAAGTGCTCATAAAACTCATCTGTGTAAAGGAAAAAAACGGAGTGGTTGGAATTTAATCAGAGACATTTTTTCGGTTTATCGATGTAGTCCCGCTTAGACCTCAATCTCGTCCTTGACCTGTATTACGGTTACAAGGACACACAAAGATAATTCTCTCTCCGTCTATCTGTGTGTCTAAGCCAGAAACTACATTTCTCTATATAAAGAGTCGCATTGAAGTGATGAAATATTCTATTTCGTTTCGCCAGATTTCTTTTGCGGAAGCCATAAACTTTAAAATCAACCTGTTTTTCATGTCGTAAAATTCCTCTTGTATTCATTTTCTCTGTCCATTCTCGCATCTAAGCATAAAGGAATGGTGTTGATTGTTGCGTCACGACTTTTACTTTTCGGAAAAGCAAATGACTAACTACCGTGTTGATATAAACTTAACAGTACTAGAAGCAAAAAATAGAGATCATTGTCGGTTCTAAGCAGCTCACTAAACGAAGCAGGTATTTTTACCCGTTTCCGATCTATTGGAAATAAAAAAAAAATGTCGGCAATGTTTAACCTTTTTATCGGCGAAAAAGGTTCGTGACAAAAATACAGTTATTCCCGTGACACCGCTATTACTGTATACACATTTAACTCCCTCGACAATGAGTATTTACAAGATTATAAAAATATGGAAACTAAATACAATGTGATATTTATTATTTACTTTGTGTAAATATTTATTCTCTACTATTTTATAATGAAATTTGGAAAGAAATATTTTTATTAAAAAGATTATTAAAATATTATGAAAATATGTAAACCAACTACAAGGCTATATAGCCTTTAACATTTTATAAATAACTATAGAACAAGAAAATTTAAATAAACAGAAAGTAATTTTTGGCTCAGAGGAAGAGATGCTCTCAACCTATTTTCGTGAATTTATTTAGTAAATGAAATAAATGCCCGTAAAATGAATTTTTTTTCAACGTTTATAATTACAGTTAATCGTAGTTATGTGTTTAATTTTTCTTGTTCCCAGACATTTTATTTTTGTATTTATTTCTTGATAAAATGATAAATAATAAATATTTCACTATTGTTGGTTCACGTATTATTATAACCTTGGTAAATATAAAATTATTTTATTATTATTTTATTTTATATTATTATTCTTGAAAGTAAGCAAACCGATAAACATTGCCGGGAATCAACAGTGTATACAGTAATAGCGGTGTCAAGGGAATAACCGTCCTTTTGATACACCGTTTTTTTTTTTTTTCTGGTCACGAAGGTTAAACATTGCCGATGTTTTTATATAGTACATCGAAAATGAGTAAGAAAATAATATCTGCTTCGTTTAGTGAACTGCTTAGAATCGACAGTGATCTCTGTTTTTCGCTTCTACTGCTTTTGACTCGTGTAGACACGAAGGTTAAACGTTGACAAAATGTCTACATTGCTTTGTTTAAACATCTGTTTTCTACGAACCAATAATGACTGATCATAATTTTTGATAAAGCTAATTCGGCTATTAAAAAGTCATCGATCAACTCAAATATGAAATAATCCTTCAAAGAACCATTATGTCAGCAATGGTATATTTTACCTGTTTGTAAAGGTCGGTTTAAAGTTTAGGACTCATTCTATGAAACCGTTTCTTTTGCGCTCCTTAACCAGCGCTTCATAAAAAATAACAGATTCTTGTTAATTTTTATTCCTGAAATTCTGTCTGCAAATTCAATTTACTATGAGTTCCTTTGATCTTTCGCCTACTTGTCTACGTTTCACTGCTTCAGTAGCTTCTGTCGGCTCCCAAGCGACTTTTCGCGCCTATTACATTACTTTAACTGGCTTAACGTTTTGAGCCCCAAGATTTCTTTGATAATCATATTTATTTATTTTTTTTTTCATTTACCCTTTTTTTTACCTCTCTTCACTCAAGCTTGTATGATGAAAAATTTAAATACCGTTTTAATTGCCTGGTATTTGACGCACATAATAATACATACTGATCTTAAAAGAGACATGATAATAATGCCCGGCCGCTTGTATCCGAATATGCGAGGCTACTAGTCTCTTCCTGTTGTAGATGCCTTCTCAAATGGTGTTTGAGTGGCCCAGTATTCCTGCCAACAGATTGTAACTTAAAATTGGGATTATCATTAGGCTTGTCCAAAACCGCGAGTCTTCAAAATTCTACAATGTCAATGTCAAGTACTTTCACCAACCTGTCAGCGAGGCAACCAACCTGAGGTAGTTAAAAAAGAAAGAAGAGTTCTTCTTCTTCTTCTTCTTCTTCTTCTTATTATTATTATTATTATTATTATTATTATTATTCTTTGTGCCGTGTCCCTTCAGGCGATCATGGCTCTCTACAATTTCTTCTCGTTTGTAGCTCTTAAGAGAGACACGGTGGAGTAATGGATTGCAGCTCGGATGGATGAATCGGAGAACTATATATATATATATATATATATATATATATATATATATATATATATATATATATATATATATATATATATATCCCTGCCGCGCACCAACCGCTTAGGTGTAGATTAACTGACGCAAATTAAGCAAGGGTTTCAATCCCAGCTAGAGGCAACCCGATGTCGGGCCACACTGATGAGCTGTGATACAGCAATACAGTCTGTCTGTGGATGAAAATATAAATACATACATACATATATATATATATATATATATATATATATATATATATATATATATAAAAATGTTAGTTTCCAAATTTTTTTAAATTGAAGAGACCCTCAGAAATACTAATCAGGTGTGAGCGGGAGTGGGGTATAAAACAGCAACTCCCGTAGTTTGCCTTGATTTTCACAGTTACCATGATGTATATTTATTAGCGTTCTCAAATTTAAATATTTGGAATAACTAACGACATTTTTACATTTTATTTCAATTAGTTACTTTTCTTGGTGTGTGTGCGTGCGTGTGTGTGTGTATATATATATATATATATATATATATATATATATATATATATATATATTCTTTACAGATATAAATAAAGACAAAACAATTATTTTTCAACAAATAAAAATGTTGTTAAATTCCATAATTTACTTTGACTTTTCCATTGACCTATTGAGTATCTCTGAGTGTCTCTTAAAATAAAAAAAATTGTAAAACTAACATATTTATATTATAAATATTTGTTGCAAAATTTAATCCTTACATTTTCCTTGATAAAGTATATCAAAGGACAGAACGCGTCGCCTAATATGAGTTTTACTTTTGCTTTTTTTCATATATATATATATATATATATATATATATATATACATTATAATTTTATTATATAGACAAAACCATTTTACTCACTACAAAGATGCAACTTCGTTTCGGTGCATTTCAATTGCACTTCGACGGGTGTGAATTGAGAACGAAAGTGCAATTGAAATGCATTGAAACGAAGTTGCATCTTTACAGTGAGTAAAATAGTTTTGTCTATATGATAAAATTATAATAAATAAATAATTATCGCTCTACTATCGGTATCGAGCCCACTTTTGGATTAATGCTTCGAACGTTGGAATTTATACATTACTCTCGTTCTCATCGCATCGGATATATATATATATATATATATATATATATATATATATATATATATATCCAAGTATAGAATTGGTGTATACGGAATAAATTACAATAACCAAAAAATACTATTCTTAAAAGAGTGCTCAATACACAGTAGAGCAAATATAGTTCATTCGAAAATTATAACATAAATATGTTATAAAATCCCTATAAAAATAGCCATTTTGTTTCAACATTTCTGGTGTCCTTCACTTAATAAAATGCCAGAAGCGTTGAAACAAAATGGCTATTTTGTAGTAATTTTATAACATTTTTATGTTATAAATTTCGAAGGAATTATATATATATATATATATATATATATATATATATATATATATATATATATATATATATATATGAGTGTTTGTGATTCTCTTATTAAGTGCATGTGTTTGTAGTTGTTTCTTTTTTCATGTTTATACCCTTTTTAAAACAGTGTATTTTGTATCATTCCCCGCCGTGTTTGGACAGCGTTGGTCCTTTCCTTCCCAGACGGCTTTGCGGCGTTATTCACCGCCATATTCGACTTCATTAGGAACTGAAGAAAATGGCTCCCAAACGTAAGGCAAACGTTCCTTGTCTAATTTGCTGTTTGACTATCACCTTTTATTTTCTATATTTTTTTCGGTTCCCATCCACATCCTTTTTGTATTTGATTTGAACGAGAAGCTCGCCATTAGATCTCTTTCTGCATTTTCTTTCTGCTTTTTTTTTTTAATTTAAATTTAGCAATTTGGGTCTTTACCCCGCTAGCTACACACCCCGAGCTATCTTTTACACCGTTCAACTTTATGCTCTGTTCATCGCAGCGGAGGGAGAAAAATTGGAAAACATTCTTTTGTCTAATCATGCACGCTTCATAGATACGAGACGCCATATACAGATACAAGCGCAGCATATACACATATATCCATACATGCATCAAATATATCTATATGCACGATGAAAAGACAGTTATGGATAGACGCAACAAAGACATATATATATATATAGATATATATATATAGATATATATGTATATAGATATATACACAAACACACAGATGTACGCACATGAATATCTATGTATATATACGGACACCTATATATATATATAGCAAACATATATATATATATATATATATATATATATATATATATATGCATCTACGCAAATGTGCACACATAAACAGAGAGAGTGTGAGTGGGTGGGTGGTTGTGTGTGTTTGTGTGTGCGTGCGTATGTGTATGTGTGTGAATAAAAAGGTTCGCTTGATGGCTCCCAGTCAATGGTTCAGTTCCTGGCAATTGGTTCCTTTTGTACGATTTTTCTACTTGTGGCGTCATACGCCTTGCTTTTTATTGCTACACAGTGAAACACCCGGTCAACACTGTAAAGATATAATTGTTTTAGCACCCCCGACATGTTTTTAATATTTTTTATTTTTTTGTTGTTGTTATTAATATCTTCATTTTTTTTTTTGCATTCATTTTTTTTTATTTCATTAATTTTTTCCAAATTCAGTTGTGTAAATCCACAGGTTTGTGTGTTTATTTATTTACAGTTAAAGGGAATAGGCAGATATTTTACTGTCGTAAAATTGGTTCTGATGCAAGTTGCTACTGCTGTTATTATTATTATTATTATTATTATTATTATTATTATTATTATTATTATTATTATTATTATTATTAAATATGTGTGTATGCCATGTTTCCTGCTTTGTATCCTGTAGAGCCGGGTCCAAATTATGGTCCTTAGGCACTATAAGAGAATTGTCATTTAATTGATAGCACTTTTCTTAGTATATGGGATGTTCCTAGTAGGGCGATTTTCTGGGCAACTTGTATGTTGATGTTACCTGGGCCACATTATGTAAAATCATCTATTCCTTTTCTTACGAGGCCTGGAGTTCCAATTACTATTGTAGAGTCTGTCTTCATTCCCCACATCCTGTTAATCTCGATCTCCAGGTCCTTGTATTTGGAGCATTTCTTGATAATTCTTATGGAGATGTTTCTCTCAGATGGTACTGCTATGTCAATAAGCATACACTTCCTGAATTTATTGTCTCTTCTGACAATATCAGGTCTGTTGGCTTTTATTTCCCTGTCAGTTTGAATTGTCATGTTCCAGAGGATAGTTACATCGTTATTTTGGGCAATTTTGTCTGGTTGGTGCTCATACCATCTCTCAATAGTTTCGATTTTGTGCTTCTTGCATGTCTTCCAGTGCACATATGTCGCAATCTTGTTATGTCTGTGGGTATATTAATTTTTTTTTTGCCTGTTCCAGACATACTGAGATAATGTGGTTGTTAGTTTCATCATATTTTCTGCGGATCCTGTATTTTGGGTTAGTTCCATCTTTGATTATTTGGCATTGATAAGATCTGGTTGCGAAGCTTTGGTCCTGAGCTGCGATAATTAGGCCTTCTGTCTCAGCTTTCAACCCGGTGCTCCTCAGCCACAGATGTGTTTTCTGTTGATCCACATCTGTTTCTTTCGTTCTTTTATGTATTTGCCATGCAACGCCTTACCCTATAGTTTTTTTTTGGGGGGGGGGTCCTTTTTGTAATTTAATTTGGCCAAGTTGTTTTTCTTTCTGTTTTACTCGTTTGGCGTAGATGGTATTCACTTCGTTTTCTGTTGGTAGGATTTCAGGTATATTAAGCTTTTTCTTGAAGAGGGAGTGATTTTGTGTTTTACTATTTGTAAAAGAGGGTCATTGGTTTTTGTGAGGTAGGCTTCTAATCCGATTGTTGTAGATTTAGAGTTAGTTCAAGTTGGTTTAGACCTTGGCCCCCTAAAGCTCTTGGTACGTACAGCTTATCAACATCTGATTTCGGGTGGTGTATCCTCATTTGGATAAGCATTTTTCAGGTTTTCGCGTCCAATCTTTTAATATCATTCAACTTCCATTTAATAATGCTGTAGTTGTATGTTACTACAGCTATAGTTAAGGTGTTGATAGCCTTCATTTTATTGGCCCCATTAAGTTCGCTTCCAGACGCACTCTCCTATAAAATTCTTTTCGGAACTTTTTCTTCATAATTGAATGTTGTATTGTCCCCTTTGTTAATTCATTAATATTATTACTATTATCCAAAGTTGTTCTTAATGTTCTGCTTTGTTCAGTCATAGGGCCGAGTCCACCCCTACAACGGAGTTACCATGAGGGTGTCAGGAATTTATTTGATGGCTAGAGACATCCTTAATATATGAACAGTATCAAGGAGAACGATCTTCTGGACATCGTGTATCTTGATCTTGCCAGGAATTTTGCTGGTGTAATTTTTATCCTTTTTTTTTACCAGACTGAGTGCTCCTATTACCCTTGGTACTACTACCCACATTCTCTCAATTTCTATTTTTAAATCTTTATATTCTGTAAGTTTTTATGCTGTTTTAAGGGAATTATTTCTACAGATATGTCGATAAGCAAACATGTTTTTTTTTCCTTTTTTACTTCAACTCTATTGTCCATAATTATTTACTTCCCAGTTTTCCAATAACGACTGACACGACTGACACATTTAATTGCTACAGCTTCAGCTCCCTGGCAAGTTCGAGAGACAAGTCTATGTTTCCGCTTTCTTCCAGAGATCCACCTTTCCATTTTTGTTTGGATTGGTATGTCGAAGTGAATAGTAGCTTCACTCTTTTCTTGTTACAGCTGATGTTTCATGTTCATAGTCTGAGTCTTTGACTTTTGATGTTCTTGTGCTTAAAGACTGACCAGTGGAGATATGCAGTTGTTTTGTTCTACTTTGGAATAGGTTTTGGTGAATACTGAACATTCAGGGACTAGGCGATCTGTCACTTTATTATTATTATTATTATTTCCTATGATTTCTGTTGTATACGCATTTCGTTCCAAGTCCCTGCCTGTGACCTGAGGTCAGAAATAGCATCATGATATTTTCGACTGAGCATTTCTGCAAAAAAAAATAGACAACCTAAGATCACACATATTTTTCATGGATAAAGCCCTTCGTGAAGCCTAAGCTGTACTTGAGAGTACAATTTTTTGTATTTCTGTAAGTCAAGGGCAACCAGAGTTCCACTGAAAAAGTCTATCGGAACCTTTTCCAATCAATCCGAGGCTCCAAATACAACTGGAATTATTGATGTCCTTATGTGCCACATTTTTAAAATTTCAATTTCAAAATCTTTGTATTTTCGATAATTTTGAAGATCTTCAAAGATACAACACAATCTGCAGGGACTGCCATGCCAATAAGAAAGCACATTCTCTTTTTGATGTGTCTAATCACGATATCTGCGAGATTAGCTTTAATTGTTCGGTGTGCATTGTAAAGTCATGTAGAATTGTTACAGGTCCTATCTCTGTCACCGGTTCTGGGTGGTGTTCATACCAATTTTTTGCAATTTCCATCCAGTAAAAATTGCAGATTTTCCTGTGTAAATATTATTATTATTATTATTATTATTATTATTATTATTATTATTATTATTATTGTTATGATTATTATTATAGGTCCGATCGCGTAGCCACGTCATCCGCACGGAGCAACGTCGCCCTCCCAGACGCCTGTTATACGAAGAGCTTCTGTGTGAGCGCGAAGACAACAAGCCGACCAAAGAAATGGTACAAAGACCCAATCAAAGCTAACCTCCACTGGTGAAAGATCAGAGACTAAAAGAGCCAGAGGAGTGTGCTGCCGACTGATCGCGATGGCGTGCAATGGCGTCCGTCAAGCCTCCGCAAACTTCGAAGAAAGCCGGCGTTAAAAACACACCAATCAAAGAAAACAGCGCTACTGTGCAATGTTGGCGTTTTACACAGCCACCGATTTCCAGTATCCCCATTACTCCAGTCTCTGCACGTCCAGACTTGGTGAGCGGCGTCATCTCTGAATTCACTGATGCATTGCAAAACAGAGCCTTCTCAAAACCCGAAAGACGACTATTATTATTATTATTATTATTTACTCGTTGAGTGTTAATACCACTGGCAACTGGTCGTTTACACTGGAGATTAAGTGTGCGTAAGCCTCCTCACTACTCCGTAATGTTCTGTTTTCTCAATATTCCGTAATATTCTGTTTTCTCAATACTCCGTAATATTCTAAGTGCTTTGATTAATGACGATTTTTTCAATCATTGTTGCTCTATTTTCAACTATTCATCATTTATTCTTTTCCTGTGATTTATTCATTTATCATTTATATAGTTGCTTCTATTGTTTTGGGTCGCTGTTATAGAGCGATTAAGCTTCACTTTATAGACATCTTCTTCGGAGCCATGTTTCATATTTTCTTTTCATCGCCAGATCGAGTCATATAGACTTGATTGAATGATCCGATTGAATCTCGTAATTTTTTTTATCGAGTTCACCCCAAGCAAGGTAGTAAAGCCACTGAGACACAAAGGGTGTGGTAGAGTTAGAAACAGGAACAATTGTTATCGAGCAAAGGAAGAGTAATCAGAAGGACAGTAGATAGCGATTGACATTGCATTTCAATTTTTACTGATTAAAGTTGGTTGAACAGCATGGAGCCAGAAGGAGTTCCACAAGTGAGAAATGCGAGAAAAGAATATAATTTACAGCTACATCTAGCCAATTCAACTGTAAATTGATAAGACCAACGTTGCCAGTCTAGTACAGTGCTTAAATACATAAAAGTCTAGATGCCATAGAGAAGAGCACATCTGAACAATTACCATGGAAGTATTTATAGAAAAGACACAGAGAAACAACCTTATTGGGGTGGGAAAGTGACTGAAGCCGAGACTCCAGACCGGAGCCAATAATATTGCTGAATCTTCTTTGGATTCTATCAAGGAGCTCTAGATAAATAGCATGGGCACTTGACCATATGTGGCAACAATATTCTAAGCATGGAAAAATGGTAGACTTATAGATATGAAAGATAGACACCGGAGAGAAAAATCATCTAGCACGTCACAGTGAAACAACTTTCCTAGCAGTTGACCTAGCAATGGATTCAGTATAGTTTTTTCACTTCATGTCAGCTGAGAACGTTAGCCCGAAAAGGCGCAACCAGTTACTTTCCTGGAGGTCGGCATCAGCCATGCAGATGGAAGGCAGAGAGCCAAAGATTTTAGATACAGTTCGGCGCCTCATTCGCTCAGCAGAGACTTAGCTCCTTCGAGGACTCGTTTACATTTATTACGAGCAGCAACGAATAGGCGTCTGTTGTAGCGAGATCTGTGTTGCTGGTATAGCCGAAAATAGTGGTTTCTATGGGTTATAACGGCAGAGCATGCTGGTGTGAATCATGGAAAAGACTGAGTTTTCACCTGGTATTTCCGAGAAGGAATGAAAACCTCCATACTGGCTTTGACCCAAAAGGAAACCTCAGTAGCACAATTCGCGATTTGAAGGTTAACGATGTTTCCTGATGACTGAAACGAAATATCAATAGATACTATAGAGTGACCCTGGTTTCCAAGAGGACAGTGTTGCGAAGTTCGGCAAGAGCAAAGAGTGGTGATGATACTTAAATCAAATAGAGAAGCCTGTTACCCGGGTATGCTAGAGAAACGGGGAGGGAAATCCACGATTTGAGTAAAGGATTGAGAAATGGAAATGTTTTTGTCTGAATACCGACCATATTTTGGTAACATTAGAATGTTTAAGCAACGTGTCGTTGTGCCCATTAAAATCACCATAAACAAAGATGCTCGCAGATGGATGGACAGATATTGCCGTTTCTATACTGTCAGAGATTATGTCTAATATGCCACAGTCCTGAAAAGAGGCGGAGGCGATAAAGAAAAAGGAGATAGCTGACAGAAAGTCATAAGGAAAAGCTAAAGCACATGTAGGAGTTGTCAGGGGAATAGCAGAACAATTCCCTTGCCATCGGATGATTATCCCTGATGTACGCACCGAGGCAATGCATGTGAATACTGGAATCTTTTCGGCAAAGGGAAACAGAGAATTCATTGGTAGTAATGCCAGAATTTAAGTTTGTTTCGCAAAATGCAAGGATATCGAGCATTCCATAAAAAAGATTTTATACTGCTGAAGTTGGAACGAATACTACGAACATTGAAAAAAGAAATGTTGAAGGGGATAGGTGTTTTTTTTTTACTGGTTTTCTTGTATTCCATTTCGTTGTGTTGATCAGGAAGAGATTTTTGTTGGGGAGAGAAGGAAAATGGCGACATAATTATCACTATCTGTCGTTAATGGCAGTAAGAACCAGTCAAAGTTGGTTGAGAACATAATGTGACCTCAAAGGAAATTAAATGCAGACACACCTGCCCATGTGTGGCATGGCGCTACAAATACCCAAATATTATACGGCTATTGATCAGAGCAGACTCTCTATTCGGTAACCTTCCTAGTGCTGGAAGCTCGATAAAATCGATCAGCCTCCTATGCTGCAAACAGGTTAAGAGGAGTAGATAAGCTCATCTTAAGGTGTTCTCTTTTTAGATGTACTCTTCGTAGATAAATTTATCTGCTTCGTCTAACTTGTTTGGGATTTTGAGTATAGAAAAATGATGTGCATTGAATTTAATCCAGAGGAAAGGTAGGCGCATCAGAAACAGATTTAGGGAAACTAAAATGAAAAAGGTGCCATGGGGCTTTTTATATTTGAATCGGTTTCAAATGACGTTCACAGAGAAATGAGATTTTTTGATGAAATAAAAGCTGTATGATTAGATTTGAACTCCTGTAAACCGTAGTTTCATGGTCTAATCGGTATTCGATAGGCAGACTCCTGACGAAAAGTTCGAATCTTGAATTAGTGTCTCATTGGAAATTTTATTCCTTATTTTTAACTGATCTTGCATCATGACAATATGGCCGTAATCCCAGCCGATTCTGAGACAATAGTATGTATGTATAGCTGGCCAACCGTATTCGAGGACACCCGCCTAGGGATTCTAGACAATCCCTATTGCAGACGCTTGCTCAGGCTCAGGCGCATTTGGTCAGAATGACACCCACAAACCCCACGTATGGGTTATACTGCAACTATGCTGAGCAGACCTTAGTTACAGTTTCTGGAAAAGAGCGTGTTATATAGCATGATCAACAATTTGAACAAGGCCAGCACGCTTAAGCCCTTGGGCACGATGACTTGTGACTTCGTGCTTGCACAGCTATCGACGGCTCCCAAGATTTCCGTCTACCCAATTTCACTCACAAGGCTTGGTTCAAGGTTGCCGCGCGCTAGGATCGGCCCCTCCAGTCCGATAACATCAGAAAGTCTCCTTCCTGACAAATCGACCATGGTGTCATTCGAACCCGGGTCTCATGGTCAGAATGCGAACGTTCTAACCACTCAGCCACAATAGTAACCTTATTCTATCAATTCAAGAAGAAACTGATGTCTTCTACTGGTTTTTATCTTTACAAGTTTGACGAAATTTGATTTGACGAAAAATGGAGACTTGCAGTTATATCTGGGTTCGAACAGCTGCATCTTGACTTTCCAACCGTGTCGGGGATGTCTTATTTTCTACTCTACAACCCTTTTCCTACAGTGTTGAAAGACTATCGCTGGTCCCCTGAACTCCGTTTAATTCTGGCAGTTCAGACATTTTCATCCAGGATACGACATGCTACTGCCACAGATTTGAATCACCCTCATTTCTCCCATATTGCAAATTTTTAGAAGAAATTTCTATTCAAACAGCTTGCCAGTTATGTTTCCTTGAAAACTAAAATGTTAATCTACTAAATTTACGGGTTGTAGTGTCTTGTCAATGTCTAGTGTCCAGAATCTGTAGATTGTAATGCCTAGATAGTGCTCAAGTTTCCAGTTGTTTTAGTCTATTCTGGAGTGTCTGGTCTTGGTCTAGTCTGTAGACACTAAGCAATGTCTAAGTACTGTCTAGTGCCAAAGTATCTGCAGTCGAGTCTAAGCAGTATCTGTAGTATAGTCCGTAGAATCTAGTCTGTGTCTAGTTTCTGTAGTTTAATCTGATGTGCCTATCTAGCGTCTAGAGTCCAGTGTCATAAGCCTGGTTTGCATTATCTAAACAGTGTCTAGTGTTCAGTGTGTGCGCTAGGCTGTAGTGTCTAGGAAGTGTTTAGTGTCCAGTGGCTGCAGTCTAGTCTGTAGTATGTAAATAGTGACCAGTAGTGCATGTAATCTCGTTTGTAGTGCCTAGTCCATATCTAGTGTCCATTGTCTGTAATATAGTCTATGATGCCTAGTCCATATCTAGTGTCCATTGCCTGTAGTCTAGTCTGTCATGCCTAGTCCATATCTAGTGTCCATTGTCTGTAGTCTAGTCTATGATGCCTAGTCCATATCGAGTGTCGATTGGCTGTAGTCTAGTCTGTAGTGCTTAGTCCATATCAAGTGTCCATTGTCTGTAGTCTAGTCTATGATGCCTAGTTCATATCTAGTGTCAATTGTCTCTGGTCTAGTCTACAATACCTAGTCAATATCTAGAGTTCATTCTCTGTAGTCTAGTCTATAATGCCTAGTCCATATCTAGTGTCCATTGTCAATATTCTAGTCTATAATGTCTTGTCCATATCAAGCGTCGATTGTCTGTAGTCTAGTCTGTCGTGCTTAGACCTTGTCTAGTGCCCATTGTCTGTAGTCTAATCTATAACATCTAGTCCATATCTAGTGTCCATTGTCTGTAGTTTAGTCTATAATGCATTGTCCATATCGAGTGTCGATTGTCTGTAGTCTAGTCTATAATGCTAGGCCATATCTAGTGTCCATTTTCTGTCGTCTAGTGTACAATGTCTATGCATATCTAGTGTCCATTATCTGTAGTCTAGTTTATAATGCTAGGCCATATCTAGTGTCCATTTTCTGTAGCCTAGGCTTCCGTGCCTAGTCCATATCTAGTGTCCATATTCTTTAGTCTAGTCTATAATGTCTAATCCATATATAGTGTCCATTGTCTGTAGTCGAGTCTGTAGTGTTTAGTCCATATCTAGTGTCCTTTGTCTATAGTCTAGTCTGTAGAACCAAGTCCATATCTAGTGCTCATTGTCTGTAGTTTAGTCTATAATGCATAGACAATATCTAGTGTCTATTGTCTGTAGTCTAATCTATAACATCTAGTCCATATCTAGTTTTTTAGCGTTCATTGCCTGTAGTCTCGTCTGTATTGCTTAGTCCATATCTAGTGTCCATTGTGTGTAGTCTAATCTATAACATCTAGTCAATATCTAGTGTCCATTGTCTGTAGTTTAGTCTATAATGCATTGTCCATATTCAGTGTCCATTGCCTGTAGACCAGTCTATAATGTCTAGTCCATATCTAGTGTCCATTGTGTGTAGTCTAGTCTGTAGTACATAGTCCATATCTGGTGTCCTTTGCCTGTAGTCTAGTCTGTAGGACCAAGTCCATATCTAGTGTCGATTTTCTGTAATCTAGTCTATAATGCCTAGTAATATCTATTGTTAATTGTCTGTAGCTTAGTCTATGATGCCTACTCCATATCAAGTGTCCATTGTGTGTAGTCTGTAGTGCCTAGTCCATATCTATTGTCCATTGTCTGTAGTCTAGTCTAAAATGCCTAATCAATATCTTGTGTTCATTGTCTGTAGTCTCGTCTGTATTGCTTAGTCCATATCTAGTGTCCATTGTGTGTAGTTTTGTATGTAGTGCCTAGTCCATATTCAGTGTCCATTGCCTGTAGACCCGTCTATAATGCCTAGTCCATATCTAGTGTCCATTGTGTGTAGTTTTGTATGTAGTGCCTAGTCCATATTCAGTGTCCATTGCCTGTAGACCAGTCTATAATGCCTAGTCCATATCTAGTGTCCATTGTGTGTAGTTTAGTCTGTAATGCCTAGTCCATATCTAGTGTCCATTGTAGTCTAGTCTGTAGTGCGTAGTCCATATCTAGTGTCCATTATCTGTCGTCTAGTCTTTAGTGCCTTGTCTGTATCTAGTGTCCTTTTTAGTCTAGTCTATAATGCCTATGTATATATAGGGTCCATTGTCTGTAGCCTTGTCTATAATGCCTAGTCCATATCTATTGTCCATTTTCTATAGTCTAGTCTATAATGCCTAGTTCATATCTATTGTCCATTTTCTGTAGTCTAGTCTCTAGTGTCTATGTATTGTCTTCTGTCAAGTGTCTGTAGTCAGGTCTGGCAGAGTTTGGTTTCCAGTGTCGATACTCTAGTCTGCATTATCTATGCAGCGTCAAGTGTTTGCAGCCTTGTCTGGAGTTTTGTCTAGTGTTTAGTGTCCAGTGTATGTCGTCTGATCTGTAGTGTCTTGGCAGCATAAAGTGTCCCGTGTCCGTAAACTCGTCTGTAGTGTCTAGACAGTTTCCACTGTCTGTAGTCTTGTCTGTATTGTCTAAGCTGAATCTAGCTTCCAGTGTCTCAAGTCTTGACTGTAGCGTCTAGACATTTTCAATTCTGTAGTCTTTCTGCCATTCTGTTATGGGTTTTTTCCACACCTAATTCCTGACTAATTAGTAGTTGTAATATTACTGGTAAGATTCTCAAATGAACTACATTTTATTATTAGTTTTAACCTCCTTCTTCGCCTGCTGAATACGTTTTCTTATATAGAGTCGAACTATTTTTCTTCAAATTTAAAGTTGGTATTAGTATTGACTAAAAATTCTGTGATACTATCAAGCGATTAAATGTTTTCTTTACGGTCCAAGATGCAATTCCTTCGTCTACAACCAAATGAACTAATCACATTTTACTGTCCAGTCAAGGAGTTAATATTTTTCTCTATGGTCAAGGGGTTAATTCTTTAGTGTACCAGATTTACTTTTCTACATTCAAGTAAGTAATTTTTTATACACTTCAGGAGATTATTCATTTCAAAGAAAATACAATTTTCTTTTCTAAATTCACGGAGCTAATACTTTGTTTCTATTTTCAATGGATATTTTTTCGCTATTCCTATGGGACGAAATCATTTTTTTCCATTCCCAGGGGCGTATTATTTTTCTTTCTTTCACAAAGTTCATATTTTTTCTATACGTTCATGGAACTAGTCTTTTCTCACTACATTCTAACAGTGAAGAAAACGTTTCTCTACTGTGAAGAGGTAGTTCCCCTACCACGTTAAAGTCGGGGGAAAATTTTATCTGTCGAATTTTTTTTCTACGACATCGTTCAATTTTTACTGTCATCAGCATTTACCTTCTGGTTAGTTTTTTCCTCGGCGATCAAAAAGTGGATATTTTTGGCTACTTTGACGTGATGTAATGGTTAACAAGCTTGGCTCGTTAGATCAATTGCGACTGAATTGTGAGTTCGGTCCTC